>BSQZ01000008.1:12887500-13350000 GCA_033239005.1 Lamellibrachia satsuma
CTTTCACGCTATCAACTTTTCCTCTCCTTGAATTGCAGTTCCACACGCACACCATCATCTTTTCTCTTTTTTCAAAATATTTACTCTTACAGCATTTAAGCACATACCGAGTCTATATGCCTTGGAGAGAGGATTGACTCATACCCGGTAGAAGAAGATGATGTTTAAATAGCTATATGGTAATCATGTTCTCGTTGTTGTCATGTTCATATTTCAAAATTACAACACTGCCTAAAAAATCATAATGCCAATAGAAGTAAATTAGCAAATCGGATATTATCTCAAAAACTTTCTGCACATAATTTGTTAATTGCATATACGTTATGGTCGGATACATTTTAATCGTGATTAGCTATTGCTATGCATATCTTTATTAGCTATCATGCATGTTTTCTTGGCGTCTCACTCAGTTGTGTATGCATATAGAGCTTAAATATATGAAATACAAATCACTTTAGATGATTGAAACGACTGGTAGCCTATACTGCAGAAGAGTAAGAGGAGACATGGTCGAAGTCTACAAATATCTGCATGGCATCTACAAAGTCGATAAAATGCCACTTCAGGTGGACCACAACACAGTGACGAGGGGACACAGCCTGAAGCTCCAGAAGGAACGTGTGACAGGTAGACAACAGAGGAGCTACTTTAGACACTGAGTAGTGAACAGGTGGACCACAACACAGTGACGAGGGGACACAGCCTGAAGCTCCAGAAGGAACGTGTGACAGGTAGACAACAGAGGAGCTACTTTAGACACTGAGTAGTGAACATGTGGAACAGCACACACACTAAATGCATTCAAAGCTAAACTAGACAAATTGTGGTGCGCTTACACTTTTGAACAAAGTGACAACTTCCCACCCATTTGCACAAAATACAGTAAAGATCAGCTAAAAGCTATTAGCATAAAAGAGCTGAAGAGGATGTATGGAAGTATGACTTTAAAATAATCGATTTTTTATGAGTAGTTCCGTATTTTAGAATCGGATTCACGTTTTACTTCATTAATCCGGAAGTGTATATCTTAACGGCGATACAACGTGCTTTGTAGTAATTTTTTTCTTTAAAGACAGTTCCAACTATAACGATGGCGGTAAGTATTCAAACAGTAGCCACGATTAGTTCGTTGTTAGATGCATATTGTTGGATGGCATTGCATGTATACAAATGTGCACCATTTTAAATTTAGTGTAGGCGGGCGATATTACCAGATAATTCTAGCTTTGTTCACATCTCATTTCGACCGATTCCTAAAAAAATAATCAAATACCGTACAAAAATGTGATACGTGTTTATGTTAGGTTCGTAGAATTCAGGATGTAATTTTTATCGATGTTATCAGCACAAGTATGCGTAGCATTTTGAATGTGTAAACTAGTACTAGTCTATTGTATTGTAGTATTTATACTTTAGTAGTGTGGATAGGGACAGTGAAATCCACCAGGTGGCGCATTGATAGGTCAGTTAACTGCTGATTGTACATGCTGAGGTTTCACAGCTCATATGGGTATCCGCAGGGATTTCCCGATTAGTCTAGTTACGTAATTGTATTTGTTATTGATTAAAAGCTGTATACTGTATTTGTAATGGTTTTGAAATTATGTCGTAATTGTAATTTTTGCGTGTAATTTCAACAATTACGATCAATTATGATCTTTTCAAGATTGCAAACTTTACCTGAACACATCTTTATCAGCCGAATACAAACTATCCAAATTCAGCAACAGACCTGCAATCAGACCTGGGACAAAATAGTTTCATAAGTTCAGCCTTTCACTTTTGAAAACAACATGCGAGCGATGAATCACTCACCTAGATATGCCAAATTAATTGGGCGAGCGATTTGCTAGAGTGGTGGCGCCACCATTTCCCATTCAGATTCTGCTGTTATGTCACCATGAAATTTTAATTGGTACTTGTTGGCGCTATAAATTTTGTACAATGAAATACACGTTTGCTTTAGTAAACCCCATACCTTGCAATTGGTGAAACGGATTTGAATTGCAATATGTCATCGATCACCGTCTCTGTAGCCTAGGCTAGGGCAGTGTGCTGTGGCAGTGCACTCGCCACTGTTAGCCTACCACTGTCACAGCACAGCACTGGTTTTGTGTTTGACTTCGCTTAGGCGGTTTGAAAATTGCAATTGAGATTCACAAATACGCATTGTATAATAACCAGATATGTAGTCGTAAATGCAGGTTAACAGGCAACACCAATATAAACTGGGGTGAAATGGCATGCTTCCATGGCACCATAATGCCAAACACTCAAATCAAACTCGATGTGCAAAAATATGAATCCATCAACTGCACATGAAACAGTGAATCAATGTTAAATGGTACTAGAGATGTTTGTCATGAATTTATGTATTCAGAGCCATTGAAGGATGAAGTGGAACAATTATTAAAATAACTCATATGCATCTTCGGTAGCTTATATCCAGGTTATTATTTTCAGTTCCCATTACAGTGTAGTTGGTCAATCAGATCGTAGCAAACTATTGTCGATCTCTCATATATTACATAACTTGTATGGTAGGCTAACAGTGGCGAGTGCACTGCCACATGTATACATATGCATATATTTTATTTAGTTCGACATAAAACAGCATGTGACATTTAAACATAACGTTTTACAAACAAACGGGACTAGCATGTCGTGGCTTCGATGGTGTTCTTGCAATCTCTGTGCAACGGGCTGCGATTGCCATCCCCGGTGAGGGATGATATTGGAACTCCGAATGTTGGACCTCAAACACTGCGTTATAAAGAGGGTAGACTTTTGTAATGAATCTAATACTCAAGAAACTCCTTGTGCAGACGAACATTTGAAGACAGCGAGCGATTTTAGCAACTGACGCAAGCAGTAAATTGCTCCTTGGATTATTGATTTGCGTGAGCAATAGGGAGCGAATGCGATAGGGAGTGAGTGCGATATGGAGCGAGCGCGATAGGGAGCGAGTGCGATAGGGAGCGAGTGCAATAGGGAGCAAGTGCGATAGGGAGTGAGTGCGATAGGGAGCGAGAGCGATCGTTCACCTCAAACGTGATGGACTGCAGTTGCAATTATCACCTGCTAATGTGGCTCGATATGCCCTTTGTTCTTTAGCCAGACTGCAAGCTGACACCAGAATTGACTGCTGCTGGCTCTTTTTCAGAAGAACACTACCAGTTCTGTTATTTGTGCACAGCACAAGGTTAATTAAACCAAACAAATGATCTATTCTGCTCAGTGCATCTCACTTTGTAATTTCGATTCAAATTGTTTTTCTAATTTGTATAAAAAAAAACCTGTCAGTTCAGATTCATGTTTAATATTTAGAGTAGGCTAAACTATATTTTAGTTTGTTAGTAATGAATATATTTCTTGAAGAACATTGGATTTAAGAACAGCGCCATTGCGCAGTGCTGACAAGTAATTTTGTTGTTCTCTGGATATGAGTGTAAAAATGTCTGTGTATGGAGTCAGTCTGGAGGGTGAAATGAGGAGTCACGGACTCCCACCTCCTGGAAGAAGGCTGTAGAAGTTATTATAAGATATGCACATACCAGTAGTTCATACTAAATTACATTTCAGTCTGACTTCCTGTGATATTGTGAATGTTGAATTTCTTTGGTTTGCTACATAAGCATTGTCTATTCCAGGATTAGTAGCAGACAACAAGAAACATAACAATGTTAAAATAATTACAGTTACATAATTACAGTTAACTATAAAACACTATTTCCATAGCGATGTTAATAAATTGAGGAACTACTCAATGACAGAGAGAGACCAGTTGAATGATGGTGAGTCTTTCGATAGCAAAATTGTGCAGGACATTATTTAAATTGCATTCAATGCATTCACGTTTAACTGGAAGTTGAAGTTTTGAACTGTGTGTTTTGTAGACCCTGCCTATGAACCCAAAGCCATTCCTCAATGGATTGACCGGAAAGCCAGTGATGGTCAAGTTAAAGTGGGGAATGGAATACAAAGGTTACTTGGTATCTGTTGATGGCTACATGAATCTACAGGTAATGTGCTAGAACTGTTTAGTGTTCATGGATGTTAGCACTCTTGCATAAAATATTCTGTGCATGAAAAAGATAGGCACTGACTTGGTAATATACATTTTAATTTATATATTACTCATAATACTGCTGTGAATTAAATGTTCACATGATAATGTAACCACCAGACAACAGTGCATTTATAATCATCTTCCACAATAACAAAAATAAAGTTTAACTTATCTGTATGTGAATATCAATCCTGTCGTTCGATACATTTGTCAAAAGCTGTCAACAATTTCCAATTCCTGTGGACAAGTTTATCAGGTACACATGATGCGCAGATCTTTATATCATTAACATGGATCTGTAAAATTATGTCCCCCCCATACAATGTAAACATGGTATTTGCCCTAAAGCATTCTAATAACAGATAACCATCAAAGAATATTTAAAAATGTGATTCAGTAAAATACATTTGGGCAGTCAAAATTTTAGATTAAATATGACTTATTCTATATTATAGTATATATAACATCATTTTACGATAAAAATGATTTGTATATTTAAATGAATCATTATCAACTATCATGCATTTTAGGAAACACATACACTTTTTTGGTTCTAAATATAGCACCAATGCTGCATCTTTTAATATGTCTATCATCATCACTGTTTTAAGTCAAACTATATTATAAATGTTCATAATTGATTATAATATTAATTCTGGTGTTACCACAACTTTTATTGCACTATAGCTGCTACTACATTGGCTTCCAGTTTCTTATCGAATTAATTTTAAGCTGTCCATTCTTACATATCTTGCTCTATCTACACAGCAACCACCCTACTTGGCTAGTCTCCTGCATCTTTCAAATATCCCTAAGCAGCTAAGACCATCAATTTTGCAACAACTTATTGTACCTAAAACAAAAATTAACTTCGGTAAATGTGCTTTCTCTGTCGCTGCGCCTAGGGTCTGGAATGAACTCCCTATCACTTTGAAAATGTCTGAAACTATTGCTATTTTCCGAATAAAAAAACTCAAGACATATCTATTCCAAATTGTATTTCCACCATAAATGTTCGGTTTTCCCTTGTTCTGATACTGACTTTTGCGTGTCCTTGTTCACGATTATGCTTAATGATTATGTTTTGTTGCGCCTTTGAGCTCAGGTTCCTGAGGATATAGGCGCCATAGAAGTTAGTTATTATTATTACTGTCATCCCTTCATTTCTCTGCTCTGTGCTGCAATAATCATAGATTGAGCCCTCAGTTGTATTGTAAATTATTTACCGGATTCTGAAGATTCTGGATATTGAAGTATGTAAATAATGCACGTTTTTTTGTGGACCACATAATATTGTTGGCTCATTTACATTATGTACATCTATATTATCTTATAATGAAGTTTTTACTACAACGTTCTTGTATGAATGAATGACTGATTCATCCTGTTTCCTTCTGCAGTTGGCAAACACAGAGGAATTCATAGACGGGGCATTATGTGGAAATCTGGGAGAAGTCTTGATCAGGTGGGTTTTCCAATGATTATATGTTGCATTGGTTTGGACATCCAACAGAACATTAAAACTCTGTCCTCAACTGATTTAGCCTATCACAAATCCAGTTTATTGATGTCCAAATATGTAGTGTGTGAATAGTTTAAGTAGTATTTGCAGTCAATTTAATAAAAAATGTGGATTGTACTTAAAATTATTGAAAGAATTGACTTTAGTCATTAGATCTGGTATGGCTCAAAATAATGTATATCCCAATTGGTAGACACTGTGTCACATCCACCCGCCGATCACATGATACAGTTTCAGAGCTGAAATTGGCGTTTTCAGCATTTCCATTTTCACTTCAATTAATGTTTGACGAAACATTAAATATTTTAATAGTTTGTCTGATGATTTCACAAAAACTACATACAAAAGTTGCACAAACGAGCTAGCATGTTGCTAGGTAGGTTTGTTTGATTTTTTGAAAACTGAATTTGAAATGAGACTGGTAAAAAAATTTAATTGAGGAGACACCTTTAATAATGTGAAGTGTCATTCGGTGTATGCTCACTTCGGAACCCCTTGAGTAGCATCCCCCTAGTGGAGAAATACCTCGAAAAAAGATACTAATACACACACACACACACAACTTTATTCTCGATTTGTTTACACACAAATGTGTGATGAATATTACAATTATATATTTAAATGACCCATGTGGTTATATGGGCAAATACACTTTATTGTATTCAGTGGTGACTTTTTATACAGTAGACTCTCACCATGTGGTGTGTTCTTAGATAACACGGTATCCAGTCCATACGACCGTTCAAAGCACTTTACACTTTACCCCTTGGCAGACCTGTTCATTACAACGTGATCTTGATTTCTCTGGGAAGAGTTCAGCCACTCAGCAATTACTACGCGAAGACTATTCTTTAAAATACCCACCTCTGTCTGTAGCCACTCATAATTCAAATATATATATATATATATATATATATATATATATAGGAAATAAGGAGTATAGGAGATAAGGAACATGTTGGGACTTAGGCAAACAAAATATCTGATGTTCCTCATATCCCTGGGCACATAAAACAGTACAGGCCAGAACCAGGATTCCATAGTATATGTAGACATTCTTTTCATTGGAAGTCGTTATAGTGAGAACCCACAATATTTTTTATACATAATCATTTATAGTATTTTTATATTTTCATGCACATTTGTATGTGTGAGTTTTTAAATATGAAATAAAGGTATCTGTTACGTTGAGACCTTGTGTTACAGGTGTAACAACGTGCTTTACATTCGAGGCGTGGAGGAGGAAGATGAAGAAGGAGAGATGAAGGACTAGTGGCTCCACCCTCATCACAGAGCAGCATTTTACGATACAAACGCCTCAGTCATCTGATGTCAAAGTCGCAGCATTTGACCCATTCGCATGTCTCTAATAGCAACTGTCAAAACTGGTGCAGCATCTCCATTGGTCAGCAGTACCAAGCTTGGGTTGAGACTGAACTATGAATGGCTGGAAACCAGCACGTTTTCAATAATTTCAGAGGATTTATTTCTTGGAAATCTTACTTTGATCTTGCATCAGTTTCCTTGGAAATCTTAGTTTGAACAGGAGGTTGATGGCGGATTTACCTGTTCTTGTTTGCTGCGATGTCTTTAAATAATAAAAGTTGGTTCTGTCAATGTCTAAAGCTCCCTCATCAATACTTTCAGCCCATCGCTGTGTGAATATTTTGGGTGCGTACTGGTATGTTTTGCAAAATTATTCTAAAGGGAGACGAGTTAAAAACATTGAATTGAGGAAGGAACTTTAACTGTTCATCGACATCGGTGGTGTTAATGTCCACAAAGAAACGATAGTGTTGCTACGCCAGTAAACAATGTCCTGTTAATGTTTCTTCACACTGGCTGCACGGTTGTGTTGATGTACTTTATTGTGGACCGACTGTTTCCAATACACAGTTTATAGACGACGATGTGTCTGAACGATGTGTTGACACGCTGGAGCATACATACAGCTGCAGCTTAGCTATTATTTCTGTATACGTACCTAGTGTGATATGTTTCACTTAATTTGTGGCATGTCATTGTTTATAAGAAAACACTGCAAATAAAGTCGATTGTGTTCAACATATTCCAGGAAAATCCATAAATTTTATGCTGTGTGTATGATGTCAAAATACATAAGTGTATGACTGTTAATATTATTAGTTATAAACAGAAGCCTGGGATTTAGTCCTTTTATCTTTAATTAAGTCACTCTTATTGTGTATGTTTTCTGTAATCATTTCTATATTAATAATGATACAGAGTTAACAAGGATGATGATGATTAATCTTATTTCTATTTGTAAAACTTGCAACATTTATTATGGAGACCATTACAGAATTTAAGAATTTCATGTGGAAATGTGTACTGCAGAATGTGTGTCTTTCTGTTTTGTGTATACATTCCGCAGTATGTGGTAGTACAAAGTACTTTGGCATTTATAACCGACAAGACGTCCTTTCCTTCATCACTATTGAATATTTGTATGATTAAAACTGTTACAATTGCACATGTTTGTTTCCACTTGTTCAGTTGTTTTTAGTACATATATATATATATGTAGATATGTCACAGACCTCCATCACCACACACGATGTGTTGGTGTATGAAGAAATTTGGTAAACAACACATGGATAAACAGATCCATTTAAATTTGAAAAATACATATTCAAACAACAACAAGCAGTGGTTCTTACAATGTTTCTCTACAGTCAGTGCCAGTTGGTTCAATTGAGCAAATAGGCCAGTTCGTTTTTATGGTCATCGGAACTTCAATTTTAGTCTTGATTTCCAAATCTTGAAGTAAAGCTGGAAAAATCATCATAATTCTTTGAAAAGGCATTTGCACTTAGAAATACCACCGTCTTGATGCAAGAGTCGCACAAAACTGTCTACCTGTGTTGTGACTAGCTCTAATCAAGGTAGTTTTTAATTTATATTTATAACCAAATAAAAAAATATTGTAATTACACGGAACTGACAAATATTTTCTAAAACTATATATAATTATATACGTGTATAGTGTCAGATTTATAAAAGTATTAAAACTTTTTTATCCTTAAAAGTTTCTTGGTATTTTGAGTGTTTGACTTGCATGGGTCTTCCTGCTCACTACAACATACACATTGATAAAAAGCTTAGATTCAAGACACAATCACATGCATGCATACACTATTAAAAGAAGCATGTGAAATTTAATGATTGTAAAACAGGTATGTTGTTGATTGCAGCTAATTAAAATAAATGTAGACAGCTGACAGAATAGGAATCTGGCAAAAAACTACAGTCAAAACTATATAACTGAAACATTTCATGTTTAGTTTTAAAACATTCTTGCGACCAGCGTTGAGTCCAATGACAATGGTCTACATTTACGACTACATGGATAACAGGAAGAATCATTCGGTGTATAATCCCGTGGATACACAATCGACAACATTAGTCACTGAGAATTAGAGAACAAAAACGAATAAATAAAACATATTACTTGTAGAGATAAATTATAATTAAACAGCCTCATAAAGTTCAGTCACAAAATTATAATTACCTGGTATTCTAATTGAAATACACATTACACAAGAATCCAATTATACCTAGGACTTCTGAAAAAATAAAAAAAACTGATGTGTGACAACTATTTGTCTATATAAAATGGCGTACAAGGAACTAGCACATTTTTACACGTTCGTTGTTTTTTATGAGTTAACGTATGGGCTCCGAAAGTTATTGGGGACAAAATTACGTCCCAACACCGGAAAACGTTTGTTTTGGTTCCGTCGCGAATCCATTCAAAATGAAACACGGCAAACTATTCTCGATAGGAAGGTGGCGTTCCACAATGCCAATAAACAGTATGTATAGACAACCTTATGCATGTGTGTTATCAAATAAACTGAACATTTCATTAACATCCAAGGCGGGCAATATTATGGCGGCAACCCGCCGGACCTGTCCGTGCATGCACACCGTCATCTGACCGTCGTTACTTGTTCCTGCACGGCTAGGTTTTAGTTGCCGGTTTATCGCTTGGTTTACGACTGCTGAACTGTGTTTTCTAATTATCACATTGATTTTTCTCTTTATGGGCATGTAGCGACGCCACAGTAAGGCTACGACAGCCTGAATGCCCCCGGCGCTTCCTAGAAAGATGCCGTGAATTGCGATGATTGTGTCAATGCCACTGGCGCATTCGTGCAAGCGGCCTCCAGGCTCACGGCTGATGGGTTATTACACGTCTTAATTGATGAAATTCTTGTCGGCCAACTAATTAAGGAGAACAAAGCCCGGTTGAATTACTGTCATAAACAGTTCGTTTTCGACTGGCTACACCTGCGCTAGCCTGTTCAGGTACATATGTACGTTAAAAGTAATAACGCCATCAGTCAGCACTCAATCTCAGTTCTATTTCTGGTCAGAAGCAAGACACGAAGGGCTGACAGGCAGTAGAGGTTACTCAGTCACTCAAGCTCTGTGTTTTCAGCCACATAATCACTGTTTGTACAAGCAGCTCAAATTGATTGTGCTGCTAGGCCAGCTGATGCTCAGGGCAATTGCTTCTGTAGGGAGTGGTTCAGCAACAGTGGCAGTGTCAATATTCCTCTGCAACTGAGGTAGGTGATACTACGACTACCTACAGGATTGTTTTATTTAATGTAGCTAAATAATGTGTTAATACTACTAATGTAAAAAATGCAAGAGCAAATCAGAATTATGAAAAAAATTAATTTGGTTAGATGAACATTGTAATATAGTACTATTTACTTTGAATATGTATCCCTTGTACAATGATGTGTTTACTGCATATCTATTTTCAGTCATAATTTTATGTTATACATTTATTTCCTGCAGATCAGCGCTTGTGTTGAGTTGAGAGATAACATTGAAGATGGCGAATATGTTCTCGCTGTCGCTGCCAGTGGGTGCAGCCTGCGATTCCCTGTCTGTGATGGCGCAACCGACACAGCTCGACAAGATGCTAGCGGATGAGAGAGTGCGCTCAGAGCAGCACAAGAACATATACCAGAAACTGAAGACAGAACATCAGAGGTAGGGCAATTATGAGCTGTCAGGAAAGATAGCACTTAGTGATTTTGGTGAATGCAAATGCTATCACAAATACTGGGGCATAGTAGCTCAGTGGTTAAAGCACAGGACTGTCAGTCAAGGGGACCAGGGTTCCAGTCCACCTGCTGCCGTTAAACTTCAAATTCTGTCATTCCACTTTGCCTGTGTCTTGGCACTAAAGACGTTAAAAGCTGTAGCAAGGCATCATTTTTGAGGCGAGCGATCGCTCTTGCTCCCTATTGCTCGCGCAAATCAATAATCTAGGGAGCGTCAATTGCTAAAATCGCTCGCTGCCTGCAGGTGTTCGTCTTGACAAGGAGTTTCTGGAGTATTAGATTCACTAGGAAAGTCTACTCTCTTTATAACGAAGTGTTTGGACTCCAATAGTCAGAGTTCACGTATCATCCGTCACCGGGGATGGCGATTGCAGCCCGCTGCACCAAGATTGCAAAAACGCCATCGAAGCCACAAATCCCCATGATGTGCTGGCCGCGCGGTTTATAAAGAAGTTATCAAATGAGTGGACTAGTGTCAATGTGTATTATCTTTAAATGTCACATACTGTTGTGTGTCGAACTGAATAAAACACATATCTACATGTACAGTTATGAAATAGATAAGGAATCTGATTGACCAACTAGGCTGTAATGGAAATCGAAAATAATAACCTGGATCCGAGCTACCGAACACGCATATGAGTTGACATGGAGTGTAAAAGTTTATTAAACATTGAAAACGACAATTTTAAGAATTGTTCCACATTGTCTTTCAACCGCTCTGAACATATAAATTCACGATGCACATCTCCGGTACCACTTAACATCGATTCACTGTTTCATGTGCGGATGACAAATTCATATTTTTGTGCACCGAGTTTGAGTTGTGCGTTTGGCATCATGATGCAAGGGAAGCATGCCATTTCACCCCAGTTTATATTGGTGTTCCCTACAAAGCTGCATTTACGACTGTGGCGTATTTGTGAATCTCAATTGCAATTTTCAAAGCGAAGTCACACGCCAGTGGCAGTGCCGCATCGTGGTCACTGCCACGAGGCACAGACACAGCACACTGCTACTGCACTGGCCTTGCCTAGGCTACGCCATGGTGATCGATGACATGTTGCAATTCAAAACCGTTTCACCAATTGCAATGAATGGGGTTTACTAAAGCAAGCATTTATTTCATTGTACAAAAGCCAGCGCCAGCAAGTACCAATTAAAATTTCATGGCGACAACGACAGAATCCAAATGCCACCACACAGTAAAAAAAACAACTAACAAATCGTTCAACTAAATTAATTTGGCATATTTAGGCAAACGATTTATCGCCTGTTCTTTTCAAACGTGAAGCCCTGCTGTAGATCCCTTCTACCTGGTGTCTATGCCAGAGGAGTAAAAGATCCCACGAAGGGCTAAATGTGGATTCAACAACTCTACTCTGAAAATAGCATTGCTGAAATGGCTGCATAAAAACATCCTAAAACTGGTGATGGTGCTGAGAGACATGGCGGAGTCTTGCCTCTCAGGCTCCAACATAGACAAGACGACATTATATGAGTAAAACTTGTGCAGAATGAAGGTGATGACTATCACAAACACAGCAAAAGCATGGCAGTCCATTGTGAAGTTCTTTGTACTGTGCCACATGTCCCCACGTGAAGACTGAATGAGCATTGTGGTTGTTCATAGTGGTAAGAGGATTATTGGAATAATATGCCATTTTAATTTTTTTAACAACAACTTTGGTACAGTGGTAATGTTGCGAATAATCACATATCTGGATAACCATTTTTTTTAAACCTTTCATATGGGCAAATCACCCGTATGAAATCCTGCTCTACCCCTGTGAAATTTATAGTTATGTAATATTTACTGACTCGGACAAAATAAAAAAGACACGTTTTGCCCATATGACATTTTGCACTGCCTCTATGAGCGGAACCTTAAAAACACTGTAGATAACTAAAACTGAAATTATATCCAACATTCTCGACTGTCGGAACCATATGTTTTTGAGTAATTCCTCCAGTATGCCAGCTGGTCGATATGGTTTAGAGCTGAATTATTCTGAAAGCGTAGCAACTAGAAGCCTATTGAACTAATAGGCTATTGCCAGTACCCCTGACAATAGATGGTAGCAATTTGGACATTGTATTGTCACACAACTTCTCGGCCGCACACCCCACTTCATGTGGCGTCCCCCAGGGTTCTGTTCTGGGGCCTTTGCTGTTCACTCTTTACACTACGCCACTCAGCTCTGTTATCCAAAATCATAATTTGGACCACCATCTTTACGCAGACAATACACAGATCTACATTTGTTTGGCTACCTCGGATACAAGTCGCTCCCTAAATCAGCTCAACGATTGTCTCCAGGATATCTTCCTCTGGATGACTGACAGCAAATTAAAGTTAAATGCAGACAAAACTGAATTTCCACACTGCATTGGTACTCCAAAGCAGTGTGGCAAACTTGATGGTTTTTTCCTGACATGTATCTTGAATCAAACTATCACACCAGCAGCCTCAGCGAAGAATTTGGGAGTCATTTTTGATAAGAATTTCAACTTTAGACAACATATTTCTCAAACGTGTCGTTGTTGTTTTTATCATATCCGTGATCTTCGCCGTATTCGCCGGTATATGTCACTTTCTGTCGCTAAAACTATTGCAACAGCTCTTGTTAGCAGCAGGCTTGATTACTGCAATTACTGCAATTCCCTCTTTCATAATATTGCTATCAAGGATATTACAAAACTTCAACGTGTCCAAAATTGTCTGGCTAGGGTAGTTACACGATCTCCTCATTTTTCTTGCTCAGTGCCACTTCTAAAATCATTGCATTGGCTCCCTGTGCGATATCGCATTATTTTTAAGATCTGTACAATTACCTATCAAGCCCTTCAGTTTCAACCAAACAACCTGCATATTTACATTCAATGCTCACTCCAGCAAGACAGCCCAGACAACTTCGGTCGTCTGGTTCTGGCTTACTTTCTGTTAACAGAGTTAAGACAAACGCTGGAACTCGAGCTTTCTCGATTGCCGCACCAACCCTGTGGAATTCACTTCCCGACAGCGTAAAATCAGCAAGAAATATAGCTTCATTTCGCCGTAATCTGAAAACCTATATTTTCAAAATGGCCTATCCTCCTTAGCTTCTTGGCACCTCCATCCATCGGTTGACGACTTTTTGCATTGTACATGGTAACGAGAATGCCTAATCCTTTGGTTTTGTTGCGCCACTGAGCTCGGATTTTCCGAGGATATTGGCGCCAAAGAAGTCTTTTTATTATTATTATTATTATTAAAAATGCAGACTGCTGAAATCCTTCTTGGAAATTTTTTTTAATGTTCTTTTCTATTTTTGTGCAACTAGTATACCCATTGTCCTTTTTCCTATAATTCTTGAATTTTGCATATATAATCTGCACCAATATGTCTACATATTCAGCACATTTCAGATATGTAGCTTCTACTAGTTGTAGAAGCACCTGAAAACAGTTAAAAATAATGGGTGCGTTTTTGGACGCTTACCCCATGTTTACATTATAGGGCATTACAGACACAGTTTGTATGCTATTGCTTAGTATTTTGCAGAAATGCTCAGGTATAGCTACTTATTCATTGGTTAAAATCTAAGCAAATTCTGAGGCATCAACTTTTGAAATTTCCAGAAAATTAGTTGATTTGATACGGAATGACCCATATGGCTATTCACTGGATTTGTATTAGTTCTGCCACAATCCGTGTACGAACACTTACATTGTTCAGCAATAAAAGCCCGTCATCGATATGGTGTGTTGTTCACCGCCACCAGACTGCAGGACCAGTACATGGAGTTGGAGACTCAGCTCAAGACCATGTCCGAGGAGAAGACCAGCGTCCATGACAAGTACAAGTCCATGCTGGAGCAGTCTCGCTCAGACCTCCATGCCAAGCAGCTCGAGTGTGAGAGATTGCGCGAACAGGTCAGTGGAGAGATTGCTGCAAAATCAATACTTCATTAAAAGAAAGTCTGTATGTGGTTGGTGAATGATAACTAGTGGATATTAACTTGGGGTGAGTGACTTGTCACTGATCAGTGGTTCGTTGGGGTGATCAGTTGTCGACTGCTTAAAAGGGATGTACAACGATTTTTATTTGTTAACTGAATGGTTTATGAGACACTGTGATGCAGAGTTTATTAGTATTCATAATATGTCGCTTGATAATAAAACAAAACATGTTATCACTACAGTCTTTCATAACTTAACGTGTAAAATTTTTAATAATTTTGCGATTAAATAAATAAACCAGTTTTTCCAACGTAACGTAGATATCGTTTTATGGAAGTTATTGGCAGACCATTAATACTTCTCCTTTAGAGGTGAAATATAACGTTTTTATCAGCCTTGTCTAATTATTAGCACACTCCACCACCGTCTCGTGGGATGCAATTCGCAGAGATACCATTTGATATAAGTATGTTTAAGGCGTATTGCGATATGTATTACACAGAAGAAAATACTGCGATATACCAATAACTGTGCACAACCATGGCAAGATTCAGGCTTCTGCGGAGGCGCCTATCGCTAGTATCGACGTGACCAAGCGAATAAAAATAATCTGAAACGACGGGCAGGCATAATATAAAACCTTGTGGTCCAAGCTGACCGGACAACGCAAAAAATGGCAGTGGGCCAGCGAGTGTAAATGTTGAGGCCTGTAAGTTATTCATGCGCTACATATTTTAACATTAACGAACATGATTTGTGATGTGCAAACTGAATTGAGGGGGCTTTAAGGAGAATAACTGTGAACGTGGGTGATTTGTTGGTCAGGTGATGACGAAGACAAAAATGGACATGTTGAGGGTGCAGCTGCTGGAGGAGTTGGAGGAGCCGTACCGCGCCAGGTGGCAGCAGCTGACTCAGGAGGCGGAGGCCGCCCGGAGTCAGCACAACCAGCTGAAGTACGAGTACACCTTCCTGAAGGCGGAGTTTGAGCACGAGCGGGAGGAACACCATCGCATCGTAGAAGAGATGAAGATGCTGCACGAGAAGGAGGTAGGGCCAGGAGTTGAAGGACGTAGGACTTGCCCCCTTACCACGCTTCGGGGCAATTACATTACATTACATCACTTCCGATTCCAATTACATAACAATTACTCATTCCAATTCTACCTGAAATGTGTTAATGTCAATTCCAGTTACATGATTCCAATTCCAGTTATCAATTCCATATCGAAATAACAGTTTGTGAACAGAGCAACCCTAGACATACTTAATGACAAAAATAACATCTATTTTAGAGCAGTTTTATTTAATTTCTGCATATTGTATTACATCATGGCAGATATATGCAACATATTATATTTTATTGATTGTTTATAGCGTTAAAAAGTTACATCATGTAATTGTAAAGGTAATTGAAAAGCATTTAAAAACACCAATTACATTTTCACCAATTCCAATTAATTTTGAAAACACAAATTCCCAAATTGGAATTGGTGTTTCAATTCTAATTACAATGTAATTAATCCCATGTCTGCTTCCTACTGTATCCCATATCCTTACTTTCTCCTCCAGTTGGTGCATCAGGCCCCTTGGTAATGCCTGCCACTTTGTACGACCTCTAGCTGTGTTCTCTGCCGTCCTCCAACAACTCTAGCCCAGTTGGTTTCTCTCTATGTCGAGAGTCCTTCTCCCTGATGGTTTTGGTCTTCCCTTTCACCTTCAGGCGCCCAGCTTTATGTTATTTTTGTGTTGCTTTTCCTATCTCTCCTAAGTGTGTGGCTGATCCATCTCTCCTAAGTGTGTGGCTGATCCATCTCTCCTAAGTGTGTGGCTGATCCATCTCTCCTAAGTGTGTGGCTGATCCATCTCTCCTAAGTGTGGCTGATCCATCTCTCCTAAGTGTGTGGCTGATCCATCTCTCCTAAGTGTGGCTGATCCATCTCTCCTAAGTGTGGCTGATCCATCTCTCCTAAGTGTGTGGCTGATCCATCTCTCCTAAGTGTGGCTGATCCATCTCTCCTAAGTGTGGCTGATCCATCTCTCCTAAGTGTGTGGCTGATCCATCTCTCCTAAGTGTGGCTGATCCATCTCTCCTAAGTGTGGCTGATCCATCTCTCCTAAGTGTGGCTGATCCATCTCTCCTAAGTGTGTGGCTGATCCATCTCTCCAAAGTGTGTGGCTGATCCATCTGTCCTAAGTGTGTGGGTGATCCATCTCTCCTAAGTGTGTGGCTGATCCATCTCTCCTAAGTGTGGCTGATCCATCTCCTAAGTGTGTGGCTGATCCATCTCTCCTAAGTGTGGCTGATCCATCTCTCCTAAGTGTGTGGCTGATCCATCTCTTCTAAGTGTGTAGCTGATCCATCTCTCCTAAGTGTGTAGCTGATCCATCTCTCCTAAGTGTGTAGCTGATCTCCATCATCTGATTTTTATAACATTGGTGGCATACAAGCGCATTTGTATCATATATATATATATATATATATATATATATATATATATATATATATATGTATAATATATATAATATATATGTGTGTATCATATATATATATATATATATATATATATATATCAGTACAAAATTGAATGACACATGTTCGGCGATCAAAACACAAATACTTTTGATGCTTGCATCAGAAGTAGGCAGATTTCTGGCAAAACCTGGTGGATTTCGTTTGATGTTGGTATATTTCATAGCCTGATAGATGGCGACACTCAATTTGAATGTGACTCGACATGTCCTCTAGAACTGTGCCTCTGATGTGTTGGTGCTGTGCATTAATAATTAATAAATGTCTTGCAATGATACGTGTTTGTGTGGTCAGGTGACGAGCTTGCGAAGAGAGCGGGAGATACTGATTTCCAAGCAGCAGTCCGGAGGTAATGGTGAGGCGCAGCGCATGCGCGTGCTAGCACGCGAGAATGCCCAGGTGCATCTCAAGATGAAGGGATTGTTGTCGGAGCTCGAGGAGGTGCGTGCCCAGAACGAACACCAGGGGCTGCAGTCGGACCATGTGACCCGGTTACAAATGAAGCAGCTGTCGGAGACGACGGCCGGACTCAAGGCCTGCGAGGTGAGCAAGATTGGGTTCAAGTAGAATTGTCAGTTACATTTACGCAGCATCATAAAAGCTCAGTTACAATTACAGCACTAACAAATTAACTACAATTACTTGTCATGGGCGACCACCTGTCTTGGGCGACCACCCATCTTGGGCGACCTCTCTTGGGCGACCACCTGTCTTGGGCGACCTCTCTTGGGTGACCACCCGTCTTGGGCGACCACAATTCTAGGCATGGATTGTTTCTAGCAACTATCGTATGCATTGCATTTAATTTGCAGTTGATGGTGTTTGCTAACTAAAAATGTTTAACCTAAGTCTGTTTGACTTTGTTATGTTGAACTGTCATGCGAGGTACAATTAATTGGCAATTGATGTTCATGCAATTTATAGTATCAAAAAATATACTTTTAACCCACATTTTCTGACAATTGTGACAAATGACACTTATTGTACAGTCATGGTCTAATAGCATGTTCAACCACGGGGTGGTACCATGTAACTGTTACTGCTGTAGTTTCCTGGGAAACATGGGTGGCTCAACTAACCCACTGTCTTCCCTGTGTCAGTGTGGTATTCCCTATGTAAAATAATAGTGAATTAATGTTCGATAAATTGTTATTTTTTAAGCTGCCTTCTCAACTCAGTTAACCCATCACAAATCAGATTCTTTGATGTTCAGATCTGTAGTGTGTGTAAATAACTAGTGTAATAAAACGTTGAAAGAATCGACTTTGAAAGCGAAATTGAATAACCTTGAGCAAACGTGCATTCACCACTTCCCCTTTTTTTTTGGTCAGACCAAAACTAATTTACTAGTTTGTTCGATGATTTCATCATGAAATTGAAGAAATAGAAGTGATGCCCATCCACTGGGTACTTTGTCGTTAATTTGTTAATTACCAATTTGTTAATAACCAATGCAGAAACATATGGTAGAGTCAGTGACTATCGTTTTTGATCTACCAGCTGGGGATATCCTTTCAAAGGCTTTACTATATCTTTCAACACAGACAGAACGAGAGTCACTGAAGCTTCAGGTGGAAAGCCTGCAGAGGGAGCTGGCATCTTCTGCCGATGAGCAGACTCGCCTGACAACGCGTGTGCATGAGCTCGAGAAAGAAGCCGTGAAGCTGAAGAGTCGAGCGGATGAGGTCACTCATCGCAGCAAGGTCGAGATGGCCACACTCAAGATGGACATGCTCAAAGACCGCGGCGAGTTGGAACGAGAACGTGACCGCCAGCGCAACCAGGTGGAAGGTCAGTTAACTAGAGCGTGACAGTGACAAAGGTGTTCGATATGAATTTTTAAGGTTTTTAAGGTGCAAAGTCTTTATCCTAATATCATATTATATAGTATAAACTACCAGTAAAGGATATATATTATTTTTATATATATATATATATATGAGCAATAACAGCGGAGGCTGGTGCATTTTGCAGCGCTATATGGACTAGAAAAAGTGTTGTAAAATGCAATATTTGATAATAATATTCGTCCTTTGTGTACCTCAACTGATGTGGTGTGATGGAATAAAATGAGGTAAGAATTAAGTTATAAAGCCATAATAATACATGTCGACGATTTTGTGATTAATTGCGTTGTTTCAGAGTTGACTTGCCAGGTGGAGACACTGAAGCTGACGTGCGAGAACTACACGCTGTCGTTGGACGAGAAGGAGCGAGAGTTGGTGAAGAGTCTCCAGGCGTTGCGGGCGGAGGAGTGGCAGAAACAACACGCTCTCGAGAATGAAAAGTACTTACTCTTTCACTAAGTCATGTTCACAACTTCACAGTGATGTTTCTTCTTGGCTGTCTTGGGTCCAGTATTGATGCTATTTTCTGTAATTAAATCAAATACAAATTAAATCTTAAGAAATTACTGCAGTGGAAATTTGTAATTCTTGCATCTGTGTTTCTTAATGTTGTTTTTGGTGCAGAATAAGTTTTCCTAATTTTAATTATCAACTACTCAGAATTTCTTTTCTGGAGCAGAATCAGTAATACTTTGATAGGTCATAATTTCCTGCAGAAAATAGTTATTTGTAACACACCCATACAATGAAGGATTTCAAATATTCAATGGATGGTTTTGTCCGTAATGGTAATTTATTGGGGAGGACCCCAAACGTTCCAGCCCCCTGATCCCTAAAAATGTTCTTTACCAAAACCTGAGCACTATAAGATACAACTTAATTGTATGCATACTGCCCAAAACCCTTGATTCCCCTAACATGGATCTGAAGGGGTGAGGGTGACAGATTGAGTGACCCTCAGCTCTTTCCCTGTAGTCTGGAGTTGGAGAGCAGACTCCAGGAGACGTCTCGGCGGAGAACAGACGAAGAGCAGCAGCTGCAGAGAGAGCGAGAGAGGATGGAGGGCCGGATGAGGGAGCTCGCAGACACGAAGGAGGCGGCCGAGAAAGAGGCACTCGTTGCTCGGTGAGTCACAATGTCATTCCTGATGAGGTCACTCCACCTCTTCTATATGCTATATGTATTTATACGGTAGTATAAAAAAATTCAAGTCAAACATATGGATTTCAACCAGGTCTGTAGTGTTTTATCCTGTGAGTGCCTAGTTGTATTGCACTGGACTCTCTGGATGACGAGACTCTCCTGTGGAAACCTGGGCTTGAAACTCACTAGCACCGATAGAAGCTTGGTCAACTGGCATAGTACCCAGAGGGAATGTCAACTGTGATTTGCTTGCACTAAGGAAACTGGGTTTAAGTGCTGGCTCAGGGAACAGATTTATTGCTATCACGACTCAGCCAACCAGAGAAATGTTAACTATCTTGTGAGATCGAAGTGCTTTTTACTTCACCCACTGTCTATAGCCAGGTACTCATTTATACAGCTGAATGAACTGTCTGTAGCCAGGTACTCATTTATACAGCTGAGTGAACTGTCTATAGCCAGGTAGGCAGGTACTCATACAATTGAGTGAACTGTTTATAGACAGATACTCATTTATACAGCTGAGTGAACCGTCTGTAGCCAGGTACTCATTTATACAGCTGAGTGAACTGTCTATAGCCAGGTATTCATTTATACAGCTGAGTGAACTGTCTATAGCCAGGTATTCATTTATACAACTGAGTGAACTGTTTAAAGACAGGTATTCATTTATACAGCTGAGTGAACTGTTTATAGACAGGTACTCATTTGTACAGCTGAGTGAACTGTTTATAGACAGGTACTCATTCATACAGTTGAGTGAACTGTTTATAGACAGGTACTCATTCATACAGCTGAGTGAACTGTTTATAGACAGGTACTCATTTATACAGCTGAGTGAACTGTTTATAGACAGGTACTCATTCATACAGCTGAGTGAACTGTTTATAGACAGGTGCTCATTCATACAGCTGAGTGAACTGAGACAATGTGGAGTGAACAATATTCCTCAAGTTTCAAAATGGCAGGAAGAGGATTTGAACCCGGGTTCTCTCAGTTGAGAGTCCCATGTTCTAACCAGCTGCTGCGCCCCAAAGAGTATCGGTACTGTTTCCTGCCACCAGGACAAAGCTGCAGCACCAACAGTCGCTGACTGACCAGCTGGAACGGGAACACGCCGAGAACTCGGAGCTGAGAGTGAGGCTGCATCGCATCGAGACACAGTACACGAATTACGTGAACAGCGAGCAGGAGTTGAACGAGCTCAATGAGAGGCTGACCATACAGGTGAGAGTTGTGGTGTTGTCATAGCAACGAGATCAACAAGAGGCTGACAGTGCAGGTGAGAGTTGTTATAGCAATGAGCATAGTCATAGTAACTAAGAGTCATAGTCTGGTACGGGTGCAGTAGTTGTTATAGCAATGAGCATAATCATAGTAACTAAGAGTCATAGTCTGGTACGGGTGCAGCAGTTGTTATAGCAATGAGCATAGTCATAGTAACTAAGAGTCATAGTCTGGTACGGGTGCAGCAGTTTTTGCAGTAAACTTGTTGCTGTTCTGATGCACAGGAAGAGTGGAAGAGTGCTGCAGTGTTTACACTAGTGACGTTACTAGAGAAAGGTCCCATAGTGGAAGAGTGCCACAGTGTTTACTCTAGTAACATTACTAGAGACAGGTCCCATAGTGGAAGAGTGCCAGTGTTTACTCTAGTAACATTACTACAGACAGGTCCCATAGTGGAAGAGTGCCACAGTGTTTACTCTAGTAACATTACTAGAGACAGGTCCCATAGTGGAAGAGTGCCACAGTGTTTACGCTAGTAACATTACTAGAGACAGGTCCCATAGTGGAAGAGTGCCACAGTGGTTACTCTAGTAACATTACTAGAGACAGGTCCCATAGTGGAAGAGTGCCACAGTGTTTACTCTAGTAACATTACTAGAGACAGGTCCCATAGTGGAAGAGTGCCACAGTGTTTACTCTAGTAACATTACTAGAGACAGGTCCCATAGTGGAAGAGTGCCACAGTGTTTACTCTAGTAACATTACGAGAGACAGGTCCCATAGTGGAAGAGTGCCACAGTGTTTACACTAGTAACATTACTAGAGACAGGTCCCATAGTGGAAGAGTGCCACAGTGTTTACTCTAGTAACATTACTAGAGACAGGTCCCATAGTGGAAGAGTGCCACAGTGTTTACACTAGTAACATTACTAGAGACAGGTCCCATAGTGGAAGAGTGCCACAGTGTTTACTCTAGTAACATTACTAGAGACAGGTCCCATAGTGGAAGAGTGCCACAGTGTTTACTCTAGTAACATTACTAGAGACAGGTCCCGCAGTGGAAGAGTGCCACAGTGTTTACTCTAGTAACATTACTAGAGACAGGTGGAAGAGTGCCACAGTGTTTACTCTAGTAACATTACTAGAGACAGGTCCCCGCAGTGGAAGAGTGCCACAGTGTTTACTCTAGTAACATTACTAGAGACAGGTCCCATAGTGGAAGAGTGCCACAGTGTTTACTCTAGTAACGTTACTAGAGACAGGTCCCATAGTGGAAGAGTGCCACAGTGTTTACGCTAGTAACGTTACTAGAGAAAGGTCCCGCAGGGGAAGAGTGCCACAGTGTTTACGCTAGTAACGTTACTAGAGACAGGTCCCGCAGTGGAAGAGTGCCACAGTGTTTACGCTAGTAACTTTACTAGAGACAGGTCCCTCAGTGGAAGAGTGCCACAGTGTTTACGCTAGTAACGTTACTAGAGACAGGTCCCGCAGTGGAAGAGTGCCACAGTGTTTACGCTAGTAACGTTACTAGAGACAGGTCCCGCAGTGGAAGAGTGCCACAGTGTTTACGCTAGTAACATTACTAGAGACAGGTCCCGCAGTGGAAGAGTGCCACAGTGTTTACGCTAGTAACGTTACTAGAGACAGGTCCCGCAGTGGAAGAGTGCCACAGTGTTTACGCTAGTAACGTTACTAGAGACAGGTCCCGCAGTGGAAGAGTGCCACAGTGTTTACGCTAGTAACGTTACTAGAGACAGGTCCCGCAGTGGAAGAGTGCCACAGTGTTTACGCTAGTAACGTTACTAGAGACAGGTCCCGCAGTGGAAGAGTGCCACAGTGTTTACGCTAGTAACGTTACTAGAGACAGGTCCCGCAGTGGAAGAGTGCCACAGTGTTTACGCTAGTAACGTTACTAGAGACAGGTCCCGCAGTGGAAGAGTGCCACAGTGTTTACGCTAGTAACGTTACTAGAGACAGGTCCCGCAGTGGAAGAGTGCCACAGTGTTTACGCTAGTAACGTTACTAGAGACAGGTCCCGCAGTGGAAGAGTGCCACAGTGTTTACGCTAGTAACGTTACTAGAGACAGGTCCCGCAGTGGAAGAGTGCCACAGTGTTTACGCTAGTAACGTTACTAGAGACAGGTCCCGCAGTGGAAGAGTGCCACAGTGTTTACGCTAGTAACGTTACTAGAGACAGGTCCCGCAGTGGAAGAGTGCCACAGTGTTTACGCTAGTAACGTTACTAGAGACAGGTCCCGCAGTGGAAGAGTGCCACAGTGTTTACGCTAGTAACGTTACTAGAGACAGGTCCCGCAGTGGAAGAGTGCCACAGTGTTTACGCTAGTAACGTTACTAGAGACAGGTCCCGCAGTGGAAGAGTGCCACAGTGTTTACGCTAGTAACGTTACTAGAGAAAGGTCCCGCAGTGGAAGAGTGCCACAGTGTTTACGCTAGTAACGTTACTAGAGAAAGGTCCCGCAGTGGAAGAGTGCCACAGTGTTTACGCTAGTAACGTTACTAGAGAAAGGTCCCGCAGTGGAAGAGTGCCACAGTGTTTACGCTAGTAACGTTACTAGAGACAGGTCCCGCAGTGGAAGAGTGCCACAGTGTTTACACTAGTAACGTTACTAGAGACAGGTCCCGCAGTGGAAGAGTGCCACAGTGTTTACACTAGTAACGTTACTAGAGACAGGTCCCGCAGTGGAAGAGTGCCACAGTGTTTACACTAGTAACGTTACTAGAGACAGGTCCCGCAGTGGAAGAGTGCCACAGCGTTTACACTAGTAACATTACTAGAGACAGGTCCCGCAGTGGAAGAGTGCCACAGTGTTTACACTAGCAACATTACTAGAGACAGGTCCCGCAGTGGAAGAGTGCCACAGTGTTTACACTAGCAACATTACTAGAGACAGGTCCCGCAGTGGAAGAGTGCCACAGTGTTTACACTAGCAACATTACTAGAGACAGGTCCCGCAGTGGAAGAGTGCCACAGTGTTTACACTAGCAACATTACTAGAGACAGGTCCCGCAGTGGAAGAGTGCCACAGTGTTTACACTAGCAACATTACTAGAGACAGGTCCCGCAGTGGAAGAGTGCCACAGTGTTTACACTAGCAACATTACTAGAGACAGGTCCCGCAGTGGAAGAGTGCCACAGTGTTTACACTAGCAACATTACTAGAGACAGGTCCCCCGCAGTGGAAGAGTGCCACAGTGTTTACACTAGCAACATTACTAGAGACAGGTCCCGCAGTGGAAGAGTGCCACAGTGTTTACACTAGCAACATTACTAGAGACAGGTCCCGCAGTGGAAGAGTGCCACAGTGTTTACACTAGCAACATTACTAGAGACAGGTCCCGCAGTGGAAGAGTGCCACAGTGTTTACACTAGCAACATTACTAGAGACAGGTCCCGCAGTGGAAGAGTGCCACAGTGTTTACACTAGCAACATTACTAGAGACAGGTCCCGCAGTGGAAGAGTGCCACAGTGTTTACACTAGCAACATTACTAGAGACAGGTCCCGCAGTGGAAGAGTGCCACAGTGTTTACACTAGCAACATTACTAGAGACAGGTCCCGCAGTGGAAGAGTGCCACAGTGTTTACACTAGCAACATTACTAGAGACAGGTCCCGCAGTGGAAGAGTGCCACAGTGTTTACACTAGCAACATTACTAGAGACAGGTCCCGCAGTGGAAGAGTGCCACAGTGTTTACACTAGCAACATTACTAGAGACAGGTCCCGCAGTGGAAGATTGCCACAGTGTTTACTCTAGCAACATTACTAGAGACAGGTCCCGCAGTGGAAGATTGCCACAGTGTTTACTCTAGTAACATTACTAGAGACAGGTCCCGCAGTGGAAGAGTGCCACAGTGTTTACACTAGTAACATTACTAGAGACAGGTCCCGCAGTGGAAGAGTGCCACAGTGTTTACACTAGTAACATTACTAGAGACAGGTCCCACAGTGGAAGAGTGCCACAGTGTTTACACTAGTAACATTACTAGAGACAGGTCCCACAGTGGAAGAGTGCCACAGTGTTTACACTAGTAACATTACTAGAGACAGGTCCCACAGTGGAAGAGTGCCACAGTGTTTACTCTAGTAACATTACTAGAGACAGACAATTTCATGGTCCCTGCTCATTTAGCCCTTCAATGCTGATGGGCTAAATCAACTGATACGCGATGCCGATGGGCTCAGTCAACTGATTCGTGATGCTAAAGGGCTAAATCAACTGATTCGTGAGCCGGTGGGCTAAGTCAACTGAATCACGATGCCCGTGGACTAAATCAACTGAATCACGATGCCCGTGGACTAAATCAACTGAATCACGATGCCCGTGGACTAAATCAACTGAATCACGATGCCCGTGGACTAAATCAACTGAATCGTGATGCCCGTGGACTAAATCAACTGAGGAGGGAGTCTTAATCAGATTTCTAGAATCGCTTGGTTAATTGTCACTGTTAAAACATTTAGATGATGTTATGTAATACATAGTTATGCCCATTAGAGAGTGACCAGTGTATGCAACCACAATTAAATTGTTTTTCAACGTTGTACGATGGATAAAGAGCATTAGCGAAATAACCCGACATTGCAGTCATTGGTGTTGTTTTGTGCCACCAGGTGGAGCGACTGAGCACGGATCTGGAGCGGGCGGAGAAGGACGTGGCAGCAAGCAAGTCGACTGCCGCCGAGATGATGATGGAGTCGAAGACGGCCTGGGCAGAGGAACGGCTCCAGCTCCAGACGCGCATCACCGAACTCGACGACGCCCTGATGAAGGCCACGACACGTCTGACCAATTTCATCTCTGCTGAGAAACATGTGAGTTCACGGTGATAGTTGGGGTGTGGAAGTCTTGGTGGCCACCTTCGGGTGTGGTAATGTTTATTGATTTCTATAGCACCATATTTATGCAATAATATTCTATGGTGCTGTACAGTACAATAAATAGCATAGTAGAAAGTTAAAACAAAATAAGCTTTCAACATAATACAAATATTGATGTAAAAATGTAAAAACTATACAATGTCATGGTGTGCAGGTTTCAAGGTCAAGTAATTTCAAAGTTAGGTGGTTTCAAGGTCGAGTGGTCATGTGGTAACTTCGGGGTCAGGAGATGTGGTTTGAAAGCCTCGTTTTCTAAAAATGAACTTGAATTCGAATTTTTAGCTTTGTTATCTGCCCAAAGAGAATTACAATTGTTATGATGTGTTCATATAAAATTGCGTTTGCAGGACAGTAGTTTACCGCTCGCCAAAATAGATAAAATAAAACACCCTTTTCAAATACCATGACTTTTTCCCTGACGCAACAAAATTCCATAACTTTCCAAGCCTGGTCAATTTATTTAGAAAATTTTGCATGATTTCCACGACGTGTGATGAGAACCCTGTCGTACTGACCATGTAAATGTTACCTGGACCGATGCGTTGAGACGTCACATGCTCTCTGATTGCAGAAGAAGAAGAAGATTGCGACAGTGCTGAAGAAGCTTAAGTCTCGCAACAAGATGCTGCAGGCGAAACAGGAGCAGCTCGAGACAGAGAACCAGATGCTCAAGTAAGGCCCATAACCGCACTTTTAGGGAGCAGTCTCTTGGGGGTCTTGGATTCACACAACCTCACTTTTAGGGAGCAGTTCATTGGGTGTCCTGGATTCACACAACCCCACTTTTAGGGAGCAGTCCATTGGGGGTCCTGGATTCATACAACCCCATTTAGGGAGGAGTCTCTGCATAGTCCTTTATTTGGTAAATAACATATTAACATTTCAGGATGGTGTTCTGCCACATTTAATTTACAGGGCTGCCAACCATTACGATTTCTGCAGAATCATTACGATTTTCTGTATTTCATTACGCCATTTCGCCCATACTCTGAAATATTACGATAAATCGTTAATTTTCCCAGTAATAATTTTGCTCGGACCATATCCACCGTTTTACCACCCCCACGAACGCCGGAATCATGCGAGTTAGACTAGTCCAGCCAGCGGCGCATGCGCACAGACGTTTATTTATGTGTTATTTTGAATCTAATCTGGAAATGTTGATTGTGTTACAATATTATTATTATATACCTGAAATAAAATTTATTTGGAAAGTATAATCTGGAAACGTTGATGATGTACATATAATATACTTGAAATAAAAGTTTTTTTTTAACAGTTTGGGAACACAATCTGTAATTATATCACATTCCTATGATGTTTGGGTATTATTAAACATGAAAAACTATTGAAATATATATATGGGCCATAGGCCGCGATTCGCGCGAAAATCATTAATCTTTCCCATTTTCAAATGTTGGCAGCTATGAATTTATGTTGCAGCTGAAAGTTACTGTTCTGCCCAATGGCGTTTTCTCCTAAATTTCTCCTAAATTGGCCAAAAATATCCAAAATAAAAGTGTCAGAACACCATTCTGACATTTTAATATGTTGTTTACCTAATAAAGGACAATGCACAGTTAAGAAATGATGGTCATAGGACATGTCCCACATTCTCATTTTGGGTGCTGAAAATTGTCAAATATAGGAGAAGTTATTTTTATAGCTGAATTATTTTGAAAGTATAGCAACTAGAAGCCTACTGAACTGATAGGTTATTTGGACATTGTACTGTAACACATCAAATGAAATACAGACTGTTGAAATCCTTCTCGAAAACTAACAAAATTATTTTCCATTTTCATGCACCCGGTATCCCCCCTGTTCTTTGTCCTTTCCTTCTTGAATTTTGCATAGATAATCTGCACCAATATGTCTACATATTCAGCAATGTTTAGATATATAGCTTGTAAACTTCCCAAGTTAGAAGCACCTGAAAACAGATAAAAATAACGGGTGCATTTTTGGGCACTTACCCCGTTCTCATTATAGGACATTACAGACACAACACTGCAAATCCTTAGTTTTTTGCAGAAGGGCTCAGGCGTAGCCACTTAGTCATTGGTCAAAATTTAAGCAAATTCTGAGACATCAACTTTTTGACCATTGGTTGATTTGACACGGAATGACCCATATTTTGTGGTGAACTTATGTGGTCAACGCTTGCGAGGTCAACTTATGTGGTCAACTTATGAGGTCAACATCCGATGTCCACTTGTGTGGTAAACTTTTGAGGTCAACTTATGTGGTCAACTTATGTGGCCAACTTATATATAGTCAACTTGTGTGGCCAACTTATATAGTCAACTTGTGTGGCCAACTTATATAGTCAACTTATGTGGTCAACTTATGTGGCCAACTTGTATAGTCAACTTATGTGGTCAACTTATATGGCCAACTTGTATAGTCAACTTATGTGGTCAACTTATGTGGCCAACTTATATAGTCAACTTATGTGGCCAACTTATGTGGCCAACTTATATAGTCAACTTATGTGGTCAACTTATGTGGCCAACTTATGTGGCCAACTTATATAGTCAACTTATGTGGCCAACTTATGTGGCCAACTTATATAGTCAACTTATGTGGCCAACTTGTATAGTTAACTTATGTGGTCAACTTATATGGCCAACTTGTATAGTCAACTTATGTGGTCAACTTATATGGCCAACTTGTATAGTCAACTTATGTGGTCAACTTATGTGGCCAACTTATGTGGCCAACTTATATAGTCAACTTATGTGGCCAACTTATATGGCCAACTTATATAGTCAACTTATGTGGTCAACTTATGTGGCCAACTTATGTGGCCAACTTATATAGTCAACTTATGTGGCCAACTTATGTGGCCAACTTATATAGTCAACTTATGTGGTCAACTTATGTGGCCAACTTGTATAGTTAACTTATGTGGTCAACTTATATGGCCAACTTGTGTAGTCAGCTTATGTAGTCAACTTATGTGGCCAACTTGTATAGTCAACTTATGTGGTCAACTTATGTGGCCAACTTATATAGTCAACTTATGTGGTCAACTTATGTGGCCAACTTGTATAGTCAACTTATGTGGTCAACTTATATGGCCAACTTGTATAGTCAACTTATGTGGTCAACTTATGTGGCCAACTTATGTGGCCAACTTATATAGTCAACTTATATGGTCAACTTATGTGGCCAACTTGTATAGTCAACTTATGTGGTCAACTTATATGGCCAACTTGTATAGTCAACTTATGTGGCCAACTTGTATAGTCAACTTATGTGGTCAGTATAACTTCAAGTCCATCATTTACAACTGTGTCGCTCCAGCTCTGAACCATTCCATGATCTGTCCACCAGGAGGTCCGTCGTGCCGAACGCCGACAAGCTGAAGAAGCAGCTGCGCGACCTGTGGCGCCGCCACCAGGAGTTCAGTTCAATCATTCTGTCAGGCTACAAGTGCAGTAGTATGGTGCCGGGCGCTGAGATAGACTTCACCTCCATCACAGTGCCTTACAAGTCTCCATCCATTCCAAACTGCAGCGTCGTAGTCGATAGTCTGGTAAGTGTGGTCCTTGGCATTATCGTAATGATTCACGCAGATTTTAAATACTCGAGAATAATTTGACGACCTAAACATGTGTAAATAAGATTACAATTGCCGTGTCCTGAAAATCGACAACAGTTACAGTGTTTACTAAGTACAATTGTAGTGTTGCGAACATTTACACCTGCATAAAAAAAATCTTCAACTACTCGTGACATTGCGATGTCCGAAAAATCAACATGCCAATATTACCAGTTACATAAGTAGCCAGAAATATCATTCTGGATTCCGTACTGTCGAGTGGTCATGGGTGTAGCTGCACGACATGCATGACAGCACGTGCCACGTGCATGTCCGCAACACGTAAACCTGTGCACAAACTTGTCGTGTGTTCACAGAGTGTGCAGCAGAAAGACCTGGAGCAGTTGAAAGAGAGACTTGACCAACTTGACGACAACCAGCGTCATCAGCTGAACGAGCTGCGTGGCTTCCAGGACTGTGTGCTTTCTGAGACGACCCCCATCGACAACTTGCAGAACAAGGAGAACTCTGTCACACCGCAGTAACGAAAACAACCTGTTGTGGTGGGGGGGCATCTCCAAACATCCAAGACAACTGTGTACATGTCACAGTAGCAAAGACAATCTCTTGTGATGGGGGCGTCTCCAAACATCCAAGACACCTGTATACATGTCACAGTAACAAAGACAATCTCTTGTGATGAGGGCGACTCCAAACATCAAACATCCAAGACAACTGTGTACATGTCACAGTAACAAAGACAGTCTCTTGTGATGGGGGCATCTCCAAACATTCAAGACAACAGTCTACGTGTTGCAGCATGGAGTGTTTGTTGTTTCTCTCGGGACTCAAGGCAGGAACACGTCTTGGTGACACTCACACAGGAACATGTACGTCTTGGTGACATTCACACAGGAACACGTACGTCTTGGTGACACTCACACAGGAACACGTACGCCTTGGTGACACTCACACAGGAACACGTACATCTTGGTGACACTCACACAGGAACATGTACATCTTGGTGACACTCACACAGGAACACGTACATCTTGGTGACACTCACACAGGAACACGTACGCCTTGGTGACACTCACACAGGAACACGTACATCTTGGTGACACTCACACAGGAACACGTACATCTTGGTGACACTCACACAGGAACACGTACATCTTGGTGACACTCACACAGGAACACGTACGTTTTGGTGACACTCACACAGGAACACGTACGTCTTCGTGACACTCACACAGGAACACATACATCTTGGTGACACTCACACAGGAACACGTACATCTTGGTGACACTCACACAGGAACATGTACATCTTGGTGACACTCACACAGGAACACGTACATCTTGGTGACACTCACACAGGAACACGTACATCTTGGTAACACTCACACAGGAACACGTACGTCTTGGTGACACTCACACAGGAACACATACATCTTGGTGACACTCACACAGGAACACATACGTCTTGGTGACACTCACACCCACAGAGGGACATCAAACAGTTGACATGTCTGCTCCCTAGCTATGTTTCAATATTGTTCCGTCCATCACCGTACTTTATCTTTCACTGCTCATTTACTAAGAACAGTTACGGTGCACACAATACTTAGGAATTGTCATTTTTTAAATGTGGGTTAACATGTTATTATTCCACATGTTTTTATTCCACATATTATTATTCCACGTTATTATTCCACGTTATTATTCCACAGTTTCATTGTTCACAGCATGTTACTGTGCACAGATGGGTGCAATACATTTTAATCGTATTGCCTATACAGGCCTGTACTTACTGTGTTGTTTTTTCCTAGAAGTATAGCAAATACTCGTAAAAAGGATTGCAAATACGTTTGCAATACTTTCCCACTCTGTATGCTACATATATTGCAGTATTTCATAATGATAAGATAATGTGTTATAGAACTGTTGTTTATTTCATATACTTCGCAATCCTCAAAATGTGCAGTACTTCGAGTATAATTATTGCGCCCACCGTGGTTACTGGTGCAGGACGTGCGACTGGCCACACATTCTCTCCAGTCCTCAGTGACGTCCTGGTTGTGGGACTACACATTTCAACTGTTGTGGCGTACGCATATTTTTGTTAGATTTGTTTGTTGTATAATATTTATTTTGAAAAGACGTTTTTCAGGAGATTGTCTCAACAAAGCAGGGACATATTTATCTATGCAAAGTGAAATGTGCTTGTCACTGATAGCGCCCCTCACCATATTTGCCTTAGATTTCATAACAGCACATGTATTAACTGAGCTGCCGTTTATTGTCATACTTGTGGTTCACTACATTTCTTCTATACAGATTTGTATTTCATTAATTTTTATCTTATTGTATAGCCGACCATTCAGTGAATTAGAACACAACAGGCTAAAATGAACTAGCATAGTATTGTTTATTTTGTGCCTTGAGTGTAGGTTTACTGAAATATATAAATGTACATATCTATTTTGACTCGGAAGAAAATACTTATTATTGATTGTGAATTGTGTTGTTATTAGTCAGTTGAAATCTACGCAATATAGTAAACAGTGCCAATACAAATGTTATGAAATACTTTTGTCCAAGTTCATGGTTGGGCAAGCTCAATACTCTCTACATTGGAGCCAAATGTCCAACATTTATATAGATATACACCAAAAAGTATTATAAGGAATATAAAAAGTATTTGCTAATGTACTAACACAGATACTGCATAATCATTATACTGTTTATAATTTATAGCAAAACCAGATTGTATCCTTTATTGAGCAACACTTTATATTATAATTTACAGCACATACATTTGCTTTCTTGAAACGTCTCTCTCAGTTCAATTTTTGAGCTAGTCTCATTTCAGATTCATTTTGCGAAAAACCAAAGTTACCTAGTATCCACTGCAACATGCTAGGTTGTTTGTGCAACTTTTTTATGTAGTTTTTGTGAAATCATCAGACAAACTATTAAATTACTTAAAACTGCATCCTCAACTGATTTAGTTTATGTAACATCCGCAGTTGATTTAATAAAGAAATGCCTATTTTTGTTCAAATCATTGAAAGAATTGACTAGTCGTTAGATCTGGTAAGGATCAAAATAGTGGATATCCAAAATAGTAAACACTGGTCAATCATGGACATCCTTTCACCGATCACTGAGAAATAAAAAAATTTCAGCAACAAAGAAAATCGTGATTTTTCAGCATTTCGATTTTCACTTCTGTTAATGCTTGAACAAGCATTAACTAATTTAATAGTTTGCCTGATGATTTCACAAAAATTACATACAAAAGTTACAGAAACCAGCTAGCAAATGTGAAAATCATGATTTTTCAGCATTTCGATTTTCACTTCACTTAATGCTTCAACAATCAATCAAGTAATAGTTTGTCTGATGATTTCACAAAAACTACGTACAAAAGTTGCAGAAATGAGCTAGCATGTTGCAGTATATACCAGGTAGGTTTGTTTTTTTGCAAAATTTATTTGAAATGAGACTAGCAAAAAACCAAATTGATTAAGTACTTTTATTAATGTTTGATTAAACATTAAGTGAAGTTAACATGGAAACGCTGAAGACTCACCTGGTGAAATTACAGAACTGTCATGATATTGGCGAGAGGATGGGAGTCATGCTCATGATTGTCATTGAAAGTCATGCTCATGATTGTCTTTGACCCACACAGTGTTTACCAATTTGGATATCCACTATTTTGAGCCATACCAGATATAATGACTTAAGTAAATTCTTTCAATGATTTGAACAAAACTAGGCATTTTATGTATTAAACAGACTGTGGATGTTACAAAAACTGTTCACACTACATATTTGGGCATCAATGAACCAGATTTGAGAACTAGAAACGAAAGTCATAGTTTTGGGGCTGTGCATCTAAGAGTTAACACAAACCATTTGCAGCTACCATAAAGAATATCATGCCAGTTGTTTACTTAGACTTTATTCTAAGTGGGAGATTCTGGTCAAACCTCAGTTTTCCTGGTGGCTGACATATTGACACTTGATGATTAGGTGACCAATAAGTGAACAGACCCTAAATTAGTTCTTAAAAATTCGTACAGCTGAAACTTCCGCTGCGATACGGTGCCTTTGGCCATCAAAACAACACAAAATCTCAATCAGTAAGCTGTTATGTCATAATGGGATAAGTTTAGTAAACAAAGGTTGTTTAAGTTAGTTTGGTCACAAACAGCATGACCCTATCTTATTAGCAAGCATAGGACTAAGTGTTTACAGATTTTCATTTGGTGAGCAAATATTGTCAGACTACAGGCACTTGTGACATAGGGTTATCTAACCAAATGGCGCGGCACATGAAATGAAGAAACTGTGTTCAACAAGGTTTTCCTAGTAAACCACTGGAGTGATTTTCTTAATTGTAGTTGCTAATTCTTATGTGTAAATAATATTGTAACGCATGAGGACACTTGTGAATGAAAGCATTCTTTTTATTTCCACAAACAACTTATCACATGTATTTATAATAGAACACTTCTGTTTCTGGAAACGTAAGTGTCCACAACCTGTGTTTGTACACAACCACATTCCAGATCGACCAGATGTAACACATTCATTGGATTCACTAGAGAAGAACACACACCCTTAACACACACAATACTCACACCCTTAGCACACACTTAATGCATACAATACTCACACCCTTAACACAACACTCACACCCTTAACACACACAACAGTCACACTCTTAACACACATTTAATACACAAACATTTGCATCCTTAACACGCACCCTTAAAACACACTTAACTATACACACAACACTGACACCCTTAGCACACTCAATACACACAACATTTACACCCTTAACACACACAATACTCATACCTTTAACACACACTTAATACACACACCCTTAACACACACTTAATACATACAACACTCACACCCTTAGCACAACACTCACACCCTTAACACACATTTAATACACAAACATTCACATCCTTAACACACACCCTTAAAACACACACACTTAACAGTACACACAACACTCACACCCTTAACACACACAACACTCACAAACGCCCTTAAACACACACAGCACACACAACCTCATACTTTCACTCTCCCACCCACCAGCGTTAGGCTCAATTACGATTGTCAATCACACAGCATCATAAAAATCAATTAAAATTACATAACTTAAACTAATTGCAATAAGGTGCTTAAAATATAAATTACAATGCCTCAAAGGGTCAACTGGAATTGTTCAATGGTTGAGTACAACTACATTGTTTTATCAATGGAATAGTTTAATGGTCGAGTACATCTACATTGTTTTATCAATGGAATAGTATAATGGTTGAGTACATCTACATTGTTTTATCAATGAAATAGTTTAATGGTTGAGTACAACTACATTGTTTTATCAGTGGAATAGTATAATGGTTGAGTACAACTACATTGTTTTATCAATGGAATAGTTCAATGGTTGAGTACAACTACATTGTTTTATCAGTGGAATAGTTTAATGGTTGAGTACATCTACATTGTTTTATCAGTGGAATAGTTAAATGGTTGAGTACAACTACATTGTTTTATTAATGGAATAGTTCAGTGGTTGAGTACAACAACATTGTTTTATCAATGGAATATTTCAATGGTTGAGTACAACTACATTGTTTCATCAATGGAATAGTTCAATGGTTGAGTACATCTACATTGTTTTATCAATGGAATAATTCAATGGTTAAGTACTACATTGTTTTAATCAATGGAATAGTTCAATGGTTGAGTACTACATTGTTTTAATCAATGGAATAGTTCAATGGTTAAGTACAATTACATTGTTTTATTAATGGAATAGTTTAATGGTTGAGTACATCTACATTGTTTCATCAATGGAATAGATCAATGGTTGAGTACAACTACATTGTTTTATCAATGGAATACGTCCACGGGATTCGTAGCATCCTCCAGCACATTTGGAAGCTGTCGATTCATTTCCTTTCCCTCAGTTTGATGGTCCATAAACAATCAATGACAGTTACACCAGTAATTGTAATTAATTACAAATTACGCAATTACAATTTAACCCAGCACTGCCACACACTCTACACACACCACACACACACACACTGACACTCCATGCACACATACTGCACGCACGCACACTAGCATGCACGCACACTGACACACACCACAACACCATACACACACACACTAACCCTCCCACCCACACCCACACACCTGGCACCCACGCAAACACACACAACCCCTGCACCTACTTCCACAATCTACAAATATACAGTACAATATTGTTTCATTTTTACACATCTCCACTTGATGAACATTTTACACCCCCACTTGATGAACATTTTACACATTTCCACTTGATGAACAATTTACATCTCCACTTGATGAACATGTTACACATGTCCACTTGATGAACATTTTCATTTGACTCATTTAAAAAAAATCGAACCTACTCACTCGACATACAAATCACATTATTATTGTTTATTATTATTATACATTTATAATAAGGGTTAAAAACCTGCTCAAAGGCGCTACAAGGCAATGCTAAATAATTAAAAATAAATTGAAAAGCTACAATAAATAGTGGTTAAAAGACAGATAAACATAAGTTAATTAAACAAATTAAATAAAGGAGCTATATCAAGATATATAAATTAATAAGTTAAAATAAACAACTACACGTAAGTTGATACATTAGATAAACATATAAGTTAATCAGTTAAATAAAACAAATTAAATAAATAATATATATTTCTTCCATGTGCAAGTTGAGGAAGACTATTACAAATACAGCTTCTTCCCAAGAACAATTCCACAATGGAACAATCTTCCTGCTGCAGCTGCAACTATTCACATGACTAAGTGAAGTGCTGAAGCTTCAAAACAATAAGTCCATGACCTCAGCCCAGTGAATGGCTTTTCATTTCAGCATTAATACATACAGTTATTCTGTCATAAAATACTCCTAAAGCACATAAATATCCACATTTAATTATGAGTAAGCAGGAGTACTGCATCTTACAAGATTATAAAAAAATTAAAAGCGAAGTCCCATCACATCATCAAGTCCTACTATACCAGCCGTGAAACAGGCAAACACCAAAGTTGACCAATCAGCCACACAAGTCGTTGCTTGGCGTCCCATACAAGAGATGTATGTTTGAACACTTGGCCTGGATGTTTTACACACATCAAGTCGATATGTTCGACATGGCACAAGCTTAGCATCAAACACACCACTGTACAGCAAACACAAAACACAGGTTATTTCCTGAGTGGAAACTGAAAATGTTATTATAACCACTGGTAGAGACAAAATCATGTTGATAATTTTTCTACTATTTGCATCAAGCTGATTAAAATGTTCACAATTATAAAAAAAGTTGTTTGGAGTGACCATTAAATCTCACAGAGGACAGAACTTATTTGAAAATTCAACCCAAGCCTGAAAATATATTTTGGCCAACATGTAAAAAAAAATACATGTGGGCCGTTAAAAATAATGAACATTTTACAGTAAAACATGGAGAGAGAATAATGAGAAAATGAGACAAATACAAAAGTGTAGGTCCAAGAATAAAGCAAAACGACTTGCTGACCAGCGACCACAATCAGTCGTGTATGTGAACAGTGTCCAGATGGGTAGTCTGACTGCATGGTCAGACATCAGAGAGGCTGACACTGAACATGCGATGAGTAGTCAGTTTCTCCTTCAGTGGTGTCTGCCAGTTAGTCCACTCGTCTGTCACAGGGTTGTAGTGCTCAATGGCTGCAGATTCTGGTTTGACACCACCGCACCCTGACACCAGTATGCCGCCCTGCCACATGACAGCTGGGGCATTGCCGTGTTCCTGGTGCGGCTGACTCAGCCCCGTCCAGCTGTCCGAGGCTGGGTCATACCGGAGACACGACCGGCTGAAGCCTCCCACCAGGTATATAAACCTGTTTACGGAGACCACTGCACCGAGGACACATGCCGTAGGTGTGGCCGCCAGGGTGAGCCACTTGTTAGACATGGTGTCATAGGCCTGTGTGCAGGACAATGTCTTATTGTCTGCATCACGGCCACCGAACACAAACACCCTGTGGCCGTAGCTGATGACCGAGGGATCAAACACAGGCTGTGGCATGTCAGGTAGAGATGACCAATGATGCTGCTTCAGGTCAAACCGCTCCACAGATCCAGTCACCTTCTTACTGACATCTTTCCCGCCCACTACATACACGTAGTCTCCAAGGCGGACACTACGGTGAAAGTGGCGTGAAGTAGTCAGTGGCGGCAACTGGGTCCATGTTGTGTTGACCACGTCCAGCAGCCAGCAGTCGGCCTTCACCACACCACTCTTCTGCCCACCTGTCAACAGCAGCAGGTCACTGGCCAACTGACACACGTCACACAACCTGTCGACTGACTGTGGTATCTGTGTCAACAGCTGCCAACACTTGGACTCCTCAGCCCAATAGTGGCACAGACTATGATCCTCATTCCCTTCTCCGCCCTTCTTGTTTGTTAGTCCCCCTACCACCAGGAGGTGCTGCTTGGGGCGGGAGTTCAGGCGAGTCAGATGGGCCTTGCCAGTGGAGGCTGCAGCAGATCGAAGATGCGAATTATGATAAAAGTAAATGCACGTCAAGTATCAGTTGAGGACTGTAGACCATTAGATGAGAGAGAATAGACAGGAACCCGCAGACGATGCACAACATAAATGTAAACTGGAAATAAACGTTAAGTCACATGTTCTCTCCTGCCTGGACTACCTCATCATGTCATGGAGACGGGTGATAACACAAATTCATTCAAAATTATTCTTTAATTTTCATGCGGCACTTCTCAAGGAATAACAACCATAGTTCCAGTCACTTAGCATTATTGCCTATCCTTTGAAATAATAAATATTTACTCTTGGTAACTTTGATCACAATAGTTCAAAGTACTTTCATATGAATATGAGGTGCTTTGCTATAAATATAATTACCTTTCATTAGTTTTGTCTATTTATCAAAAGTGGAAACTGTGTGGCTGCTTAAAAAACATACCTTTTGTTTCTTTAAATTTTTTCAAGGTTTGCCATTTTCAAACTCAAAGTTTTTGAAATGCTACAATTTAGCATCATTAACATAAAAACTAATTTTGCAGAACCTTTGATAACAATCTCATAAAATATTAATTTTGTATGTCCAAAAGCATCCCAATATCGCATGTTATGTCACTCACAAATTCACACCTGTTCTTGAAAACCCACATTTTTATGCATAATTATGTTCAAATTTGCTATGTCTTATGCACAAGTTGGGTGCCTATTAACAAAATAGAATTGACGATAACACAAGAAAATGTAAATTTTGTGTCTTAATACCAATTAATCAGAGCAATAAAACTGTACCTTCTCTTTTCACAGTCTGCTTCAGTCGAGAGACTTCCTCTGAAATATACACAATGTCTATATCAGGATTCATATTTCATCAACTTTGAACACTCTATTTTCCCAATTTAATATTCTTGATGTTGGACACCAATGCTCACTGTTTGGGCAAAAGTAGAAAATCTTTTTAATGTTTCAAAATAGAATAATTTATGATAAATAATATCCTAATCCAGGGTATGGCCTGAGTCCTGCGTGGTTTTAATAACCCTTTTCGTTTGATTTAAACTGGCAAAGTCAGATATCATTAATTGTACAATTAATCAGTTGTTTTCCTTGAACAAGTTCCTCATCAGTGCATTGATGCTTTAGCAATGACCACATTTTGGACCAAACCACATATTTGTATTCTCTCCCTAGGGAGCGTGGGTTACTTGTGTTCTCGGGAGGAGTCAAGATTTTCTGTGGGCAGTACGTTTTCCACATGATCTTGTCACAAAATAGCATCGTCAAAATCATCTTGATATTTATTGTTATTTGACCCCTGTTAAGGTCACATGTGGTTAAATTTGTTTAAGGTGGTCGACTACCTTGAAACCAAGCTAATAACGCATCGAGGTTGTCACATGAAATCAACACAAAAGTTATACTGTCGAATGAAACTATGTTGTTCATGCCAATAATAAACTATGTCGTTCATGCCAATAATAAACTATGTTGTTCATGCCAATAATAAACAAAAATGTCTGACAATGTCTGAGAATAGTCGTGTTCAATGTGATGTGATTACTGTTGTTATTGAGAATAATAAAGTCCAATATTTGAATGACTCCAAGTGCGATTCATCACCATATTTTGGCCAGATTTAAGAATAATATTTATAAACAACTGTCACATCAGAATTCCTTCTTCATCAGTATCAACAAGCCTATGTAAATGTTTACTTTCCCATTAACTTGTACAATCATGATCATCAATATTAATATCAGATTTGGAAATGGTTCGGATAATATATATCTTTTAGCTCTTTAATACATGATCCACTATCCCATCCATATTACACAATTTGATAACAAGTGTGTTTAACTTTAGGTGGGTCACACAATGATTCAAAGTTCACCCACAAGAAAAACGTCTTCAATAATACACGTAGGACTGTACAGCAGAAACTCTGTCAGATGCAGGATTCTCGTCAGCAACAAAGCTGACAAGATTCAAGGCTATGCTGACAGGCGTGACATGAACATGACATGAACTTGACATGAACACACTGGTCACTGAAGGAAGTCTATGGTCCTACTTCATCAGGACCATTCCCTATCCTCAGCGCAGATGGGAACACAATGATCACTGTCAAGAAGAAAGATGTTGAAAGATGGGCTGAACATTTCAGCAGTGTTTTAAATCGTCCTTCAGCCATCAATCGCCTGCCCCAAGTCCCAACAAATGAAGCACTAGATGATCCACCAACTCAATCAGAGTCCCAGAAAGCCATTCATCTTCTCTCCAATGGCAAAGCTCCTGGCTCAGATTCATTCCCGACTGAGGTCTACAAGGAGGGTGCACAGCTCTGACTGAAAACCTCCACCAGCTGTTTATACTCATGAGGCAGCAAGAGACTATCCCGAAGGATTTCAAAGATGCTTCAATCATACATCTGTACAAATGCAAAGGGAACAGTCAGTCCTGCGAAAACCACCGAGGCATTTCACTCCTCTCCATCGCAGGCAAGATACTCGATCAGGGACTCCTACCAGAGAGCCAATGTGGATTCCGGAAACAGCACGGGACCATAGACATGGTGTTCGCTGCAAGGCAGCTTCAAGAGAAATGTCAGGAACAAAATGCCAATCTGTTCTTCACCTAGTGAGCAAGGCCTTCGACACTGTCAGTGGCGAGGGCCTGTGGAGGATCATGTCCAAGTACGGCTGCCCATGGAAGTTCATCGCCATGGTGAAACAATTCCATGATGGCATACAAGCAAGAGTTTAGGACAATGATGAGACATCTGAGCCTTTCCCTGTCACAATCGGGGTGAAACAAGGATGTGTCCTAACACCATCACTGTTCAGTCTAATGTTCTCCGCCATGCTGACGGATGCCTTTAGAGATGGTGACATTGGAATCGGCATCAGATACTGAACAGACGGAAAGCTGTTCAACAGACCAAGCTGAAGGTATACAGGGCAATAGTACTCCCCACGCTGCTTTACGCCTGTGAAACACGGACAGTGTATCAACATCACGCCAGGAAGCTTCCACCCAACCAGCCTCAGAAGACTCCTCAGCATCAAGTGGCAGGACAAGATCCCGGACACTGAAGTCCTTGCTCAAGCAGACCTACCTAGCATGTGTGCTTTGCAATAAATATGATTTTAACTTTCATTAGCTTTGTCTATCAAAAGTGGAAATGTGTGGCTGCTTAAAAAACATACCTTGTGTTTCTTTCAATTCTTTTTGTAAACTTGCATTTTTCAAGGCAAGAAGGTTGACGTGTTCTGAAACAAATGTAGTTTACATGTTAGCATTCAATGTGACGAGCTTTCCACATAATCATGTCACAAAATGGAATCATCAAAATCAAGTCGATATCTATTGTTATCTGACTTATATTTCTAGGCCACATTTGACTAAATTATGTTTCACTGAAGTAGTTTGTTTGTCTTTTGTGGTTTTTAGGGTATAATGGATTTCAAACAACCTTTAAAATTTAAAGTTTAATTACTATTATTTCTGGGTAATTGGCTACCTTAATGGAAGTATATGCACCAAATTGTCTCTACCTTTGTCCTATCCTATGCTATAGGACAAAGGTACCAAGAATCGTGCTTGTCCAATCCTATCCTATCCTATGTGGGGCACGATGGTCTAGGAGATCGCGCATTGGACCTTTGGTGTCGGGAACCGGTTTTGAAACCAACTACTGCCAGGATTGGGTTCAATTACAATAGTCAATTATAAGTACACAGCACCATAAACATTAAATTACAATATTTCACTACAAGTACACAGTACCACAAACATTCAATAACAATTGCAACACTTCAAAAGAATATATTACAATCACAATTTAAAAAAATCAATTACAGTGCATAAAGATCAATTGCAATGCTACAAAGTGTCAACTGCTATAGTTATTCGTTTGTTATTATTGTTATTCTTCTCTGACAATGTCTGAGAATAGTCGCGTTCAATGTGATGTGATTATTGTTGTTACTGTGAATAATAAAGTCCAATATCTGACAGACTCCACGTGCGATTCATGATCAATATTAATATAAGATTTGGGAATGGCTCAGATAATATACATATTTTAGCTTTCAATACATGATCCACTATCTCATCCATATTACACAATTTGATAACAACAAATGTGTTTAACTTTAGGTGGGTCACACAATGACAGAAAGTTCACCCACAAGACACACGCCTTCAACAATACACATAGGACTATACTGCAAAAACTCTGTCAGATGCAGGACTCCTGGCTGAGCAAAAACGCTGATGAGATTCAAGGCTATGCTGACAGGCATGACATGAACATGACATGAACTTGACATGAACACACTGGTCACTGATAAGACGAAGACTGTTGAAAGATGGGCTGAACATTTCATCAGTGTCTTAAACATCCTTCAGCCATCAACGATGAAGCCATCAATCGGCCTGCCCCAAGTCCCAACAAACGAAGCACTCGATGACCCACCAACTCTATCAGAGTCCCAGAAAGCCATTCATCTTCTCTCCAATGGCAACGCTCCTGGCTCAGATTCAATCCCTGCAAGGAGGGTGGCACAGTTCTGACTAAAAAACTCTACCAGCTGTTTATACTCATGCGGCAGCAAGAGACTATCCTGAAGGATTTCAAAGATGCTTCAATCATTGCATTGCATTATGTCGTTGCATTATGTCATTGCATTATGTCATCCACTTAATGTGTTGACATGATGATTTCCTTCCACAGGTTTCGGTTCTTCATTGCTGCTATTAGATTTGTCCCGCTGAGGTTCGTGTCTTTCTCTAGTATGTTTTGTAGTGTAGTTGTTGGTCGACCTCTTCTCCAAGGGCCATTGGGCTTCAAGAGCAGGACTTTGCTGACTGCTTCGTCATGGTGCATCACATGACCTGCCAGACAATCACACATCTGTACAAACGCAAAGGGAACCGTCAGTCCTGCAAAAACCATCGAGGCTTTTCACTCCTCTCCATCGCAGGCAAGATACTCGACCAGGGACTCCTACCAGAGAGCCAATGTGGATTCCAGAAACAGCACGGAACCATAGACATGGTGTTCGCTGCAAGGCAGCTTCAAGAGAAATGTCAGGAACAAAATGCCGACCTGTTCTCCACCTACGTTGATCTGACCAAGGCCTTCGATGCTGTCAGTCGAGAGGGCCTGTGGAGGATCATGTCCTAGTATGGCTGCCCATGAAAGTTCATCGCCATGGTGAAACAATTCCATGATGGTATACATGCAAGGATTCAGGACACCGATGAGACATCTGAAAGTTTCGTTGTCACAAACGTTGTGAAACAAGGATGTGTCCTAGCACTGTCACTGTTCAGTCTAATGTTCTCTGCCATGCTGACGGATGCTTTTAGAGATGATGACATTGGAATCAGCATCAGATACCGAACACACAGAAAGATATTCAACCATAGGAGGCTTCAGGCAAAAACCAAGGTCATGACAGACATCATCAGACCCTCTGTTTGCTGACGACTGTGCCCTAAACGCTGGGTCAGAAGATGACATGCAACGCAGCGTCGACAAGTTCTCTGATGCATGCAATCACTTCGCCCTTACCATCAGTATCAAAAAGACTGAAGTAATGCATCAGTCAGCTCCAGGGAATCTGTACATTGAGCCCTGTGTCACAGCCAATGGCCAAAGACTGAACGACAAAATATACACCAGGATTGCGAAAGCCAGTGTAGCCTTTGGCAGACTACACGCCAGAACAGAAAGGGCATTAGTCTACAGACCAAGCTAAAGGTATACAGGGCAATTGTACTCCCCACGCCAGGAAGCTGAATCACTTCCACACAACAAGCCTCAGAAGACTCCTCAGCATCAAGTGGCAGGACAAGATCCCGGACACTGAGGTCCTTGCTCATGCAGGCCTACCCAGCATCCATACCATCCCGATACAGTCTCAGTTACGATGGCCAAGCCATGTAGCTCGCAAGCCAGACCACTGGCTGCTGAAAAGATTCTTCTATGGCGAACTACAAGAAGATAAGCATTCACAAGGAGGGCAAAAGAAATGTTTCTAAGACAATCTGAAGATCTCCGTGAAAGCATTTCCCATCAACCCCAACACTTAGGAACACACAGCTCAGGACCGTGCTCCTCCCTGTACAAAGGCACTGCAGCCAGTGAGGCAAACAGAACTGCTGCAGCAAAATAGAGACAAGCCAGAACTGCCAGAGAATCTTCCAGACACAGATTGGCCTTTTCAGCCACCTGCGTATTCACAGATCAACCCAGCCCCCTCAACCCCCGGATGACTGAAGTGATCCTCATCGCTTCGTGATGGACAAACGACGACGAAGATAATTCAACAAATAAAAAAATGGAAAAAATCATTGTAGTCACCTTGCATGCGCAAAAGTGTGTGCTTTGCAATAAATATGACTAACTTTCATTAGCTTTGTCTATCAAAAGTGGAAACTGTGTAGCTGCTTTGAAAAACATACCTTGTGTTTCTTTCAGTTCTTTTTGCAAACTTGCATTTTTTAAGGCAAGAAGGTTGACGTGTTCTGAAACAAATGTAGTTTACACATTAGCATTTTCCACATAATCATGTCACAAAATGGAATCATCAAAATATTTTTTTTTTAATCTATTGTTATCTGACTTATATTCCTTGGCTATGCATGACCAAATTATGTTTCACTGAAGTACATGCACCAGACTATCGATACCTTTGTCCTATCCACTGAAGTATGTGTTAACAATACTCTTCAATGCCCACAAACACTGTCATGCCTTGCCACATGAAGGTCACACCTTTCCCACTCCCATTGTGACTTACAAGTCATGCCAGGCTCATGTGACCTACTAATCTATTTCACCTGATATAGTCTCATTTCACCCACTTAAAATAGCAGATTAGTCACTTCATGGTAACTAGCATGATAAACCTTCACAGTTATGTACATGTCCTGGTGCATTTAGTGCAGTCAATTTCCTATCTCAAATACCCAAGCATGGCATTAGGATTTAGAAAATAAGGGAACATTTTGCACAGCCAGGATGAACAAGCACATGACAGCTACATTTCCATATATTTCATGGTAACTGCTTCACAATTATAATGAAGGCATTGATAATAAGTTTATAAAATGAGTAAAACTTGTATATGTTTTAGACAAAAACACAATTGTGCTTTTATAATAATCATAAGAATCATTTCACACAATTAGCAGTTAATACATAGCCCAATGAACTATTTAATTTATCAAGTTATGCTGTTATACTACATTGTTAACTTGGCATCAATGTTACAGAAACACAAATTAAGGCAGGCGCCTACTGTGAAATAAAAGTAATGAAACTTTTTAAAGGTTGTTTGGAATCCATTACACCCCTAAGGGCAACAAAATTTGGGGGTCCTGTGCAAATTTTTTTAATATCTTACATAATAACAGCTATGTCAGCAGCTAAATAAGCAAGACACTGTGTTATGATAATTGAAATTGCTTTTATTTGGTATAATTAATACAAATAACAAAATACATATGATAACAATTAATGCCAGACTGCCAGTTATAACTAAACTAGTTGAAGCAAGTTTCTAGCAGTTGAATGCCCTAAATGCTACGTAATATTATACATACATTTATAAATAATGTAACACAATAAAGTCATAAATATACATATAAATATATATATATGTATATATATATATATCTATATATATATTATGTAGCATTTAGGGCAATCAATATATATATATATATATATATATATATATATATATATATATATATATATATCGATAAATATCACCTGATAATCTAGTATTAATAATACAGTTGAATTAAATGTTAATAAGATTACATGAGGTGTTCCTGAACACAATGCTGTTGATGAATATACCAACTGGTTAATATTACTGCAAACAAAGTGCATAGTCAACTATGTACAGTGTACATAAATCTAATTATTAATGACACATTTGTTTTACACACAAGAATGAAAAGAATATATTATATAGTATATTGTGGAAACATGAGTAGATGTTCAATGGAAAGCAGTTTAGACATGAATTTAGAAATGTTCATAGTTGTACAAACAATTTAGAAATGTTCATAGTTGTACAAACAAGAGTAACAATTTAGAAATGTTCATAGTTGTACAAACAATTTAGAAATGTTCATAGTTGTACAAACAAGAGTAACAATTTAGAAATGTTCATAGTTGTACAAACAATTTAGAAATGTTCATAGTTGTACAAACAAGAGTAACAATTTAGAAATGTTCATAGTTGTACAAACAATTTAGAAATGTTCATAGTTGTACAAACAATTTAGAAATGTTCATAGTTGTACCAACAAGAGTAACAATTTAGAAATGTTCATAGTTGTACAAACAATTTAGAAATGTTCATAGTTATACAAACAATTTAGAAATGTTTATAGTTGTACAAACAATTTAGAAATGTTCATAGTTGTACAAACAAGAGTAACAATTTCTTATTAAGAACTTATAATTAATTGTTTTATGTTACGCCTTTTTGTCATTGGTAGATGAAGTACATTTGAGACACGTAACATGAGACTGTGCTGTTTGTAAGACAATCCTTGAATTATGAATAAATCTTCTAATTTAAGTATTCCATATATATTAAAAATGGGGTATGTATGTGCAATGAATTTGTTTTTTGTATCATATGGACTGCTTTCTTTTGGAGTATAAATAGTCTAGCATTACTGGCTACATTTCCATGAATATTTTTTACCATGCAAGTATGCCATAAGACTAGTGAGGTTGAACTGAAGTATCATAGATTCGTTTTAATGTGCTAGATTGTACAATGGTTTGACTTTGGGTGTTTTGTAATATGGATCTGGTTTTACCAATATTAAGCAAAGGTTTGTTGGCTTTTATCCAATAAGATGTCTTTAACAGTTCAATATTTACATCATTTGTGAGACTAATGAGGTCTTTATTTTTGAAGAGTAGGCTTGTATCATCTGCAAGTAGGATAAAGTTTGCCTTATTTGATGATAATGGCCTGTCCTTTGATACAGATCAAAAATAATAATGGACCTAAAATGGATCCCTGTGGATTCATATTATATTTTTATATTCAGATAATTTATCTCTATTAATAACAAACTGTTTTCAGTGTTCAGTATACCTTTTAGATAGTTTGTGTGGGATCCCTCTTATTGCATAATACCATAATTTTTCAAGTAGGATATTGCATGCAATCTAAAGTATCAAAAGCTTTACTTAGCTCAATTAATACAGCAAGTGCATACTGTTTGTTATTTAATGCATTTACAATGCTGTCAATAAGTTCCAGAGTTGCATGTTAAGTTAAACATTGTTTATGAAAACCATATTGGGATGCAAATAGTATTTTGTAAGAAAGCTATAAAGGTGATTACAAATCATAGTGGATACAGTAAAGAGATCCCTAGATTTATTTAGCTTTACTGTGTGTTCAGGAATGTGTTCATCAAGTAAGCTGTTAAATTTGTCAATAAACATAGTGTATGCCACATTTGGGCACTCATTTTACAGGCTTTTACTAAGTTATCCCAATTTGTTGTGAAAAGAGCATGTTTAAAATTGTCTACACTAGAAAGTTTTGTGTGTGTTTTCATAAAAGAAAATGAAGTTATGGTAGTGGTCGGAAATGTCAGTTATAATAGATCCAGCAATGAAAGTAGTTTGAGGGTTATACTTTAGGAAAGTGTGATCAATAAGTGTGGCTGAGTTTATAGTTACTCTCGTAGGCTTTGTAATTGCAGGAATAAAGCTACTTGCCATGAACATATCGGGATAGTCAGCACTGCGGCTGTTATGTTCAACATTTAGTAGACTGATGTTTGTGTCACCACAGATAATGATGTTTGTGTCACCACAGATAATGATGTTTGTGTCACCACACATAAAGTTTGTGTCACCACATATAATGATGTTTGTGTCACCACATATAATGATGTTTGTGTCACCACACATAATGTTTGTGTCACCACACATAATGATGTTTGTGTCACCACACATAATGATGTTTGTGTCACCACACATAATGATGCTTTTATTTTATCATAATCAATCATAACACAAGATTTATTTACTATTCAAATATAAAATTGCAGGAATATTGCAATTTGAAATGTTCACATTATATAAAGCATAATAAGACAAATATGCATAAAATTAATTATTTTATTAAGTTAAAACTTAGCTAAATTTCGACAATATTAAATATCTGACCCACAAAGAGTAATGTCATGTCAGTAAAACTTGACCTAAATGTTCAGTTATTATTTATCTCTCTAAAAAGAAAAAAGTGCAAATGGACGCACTCACCATCCCTCACAATGTCCACCACATCGGTCAAGTGGAGTGCCTTTAATGCCTTAATGAGGTGTTTCACCATCAGGAGCTGGTCACAACTGTCCCTCCATTTGGCCAATACTTCAAAGTTGAGCCGCCACAAGTCACCATGGAACTTACATTCCAGCTGCTCAATATAAGGCCGTGCAACTTGTAGCAATAGCCCCAGCCTAAAGTACACATTGCCCAGGCAGTCGGTGATACGATGCAGGCTGTCGTCAGTGAACACCACTACAAGAGACAAATGTTCATACTTTGTAGTATCACTGTGTAGTATGTCATGTCATGTTGTGTCATGTCATATAGTATGTCATGTCATGTCCAAGTTTATGCTGACAAAGATCACTTTAAGTCAAACAGTATAATTTTGATACAACAAATTACACCAATATTTGTGTAGGTAAACAGTTTTGAAGATACAGATTAATGAATTTCTCCTAATTAAACTAGACAAACAATTCAAACATCACTGTAATTTTTTTTGTAATATGGATAATCGAACAAAATATTTACTAACAGAAAGTCTTTAATAATAAGACAGTTTCTCTAAATGTCCCTTTTCACCTGATCGATTCCTTGAAAGCTGAACACTCTGTTTTTCTAAAATGTCACAATGTAAGCCTATTTTACTACAGTCACTTACACTATAGAGCTAGACTTTTATCACCCCTGATATTAAGCCAAGTGCTGTGTCTTACCTGCGTCACTGTCTGAGGTTGTAGCTTTGCTGGAGCCAGCTGTGATGGGTTGACTTGAGGCTGGAGAAGTAACAACATGGACAAGGTTAGTCATATTGAGGTTGGAGAAGTAACAACATGGACAAGGTTAGTCATATTGAGGCTGGAGAAGTAACAACATGAACAAGGTTAGTCATATTGAGGCTGGAGAAGTAACAACATGAACAAGGCTAGTCATATTGAGGCTGGAGAAGTAACAACATGAACAAGGCTAGTCATATTGAGGCTGGAGAAGTAACAACATGAACAAGGCTAGTCATATTGAGGCTGGAGAAGTAACAACATGGACAAGTTAGTCATACTGAGGTTGGAGAAGTAACAACATGAACAAGGCTAGTCATATTGAGGCTGGAGAAGTAACATGGACAAAATTAGTCATATTGAGGCTAGAGAAGTAATAACATGGACAAGGCGAGTCGCATTGAGGTTGGAGAAGTAACAACATGGACAAGGTTAGTCATATTGAGGTTGGAGAAGAAACAACATGGACAAGGTTAGTCATATTGAGGGTGGGGAAGTAACAACATGAACAAGGTTAATCATATTGAGGCTGGAGAAATTAGTAACAACATGGACAAGGCTAGTCATATTGAGGCTAGAGAAGTAACAACATGGACAAGGTCATTAGCCAAATGGTAAATGATCGAATATGTTGCTATACGTATTGTTAGAGTGACCCTAGCCATCACAGTCAGTCGACCTGTTTTTCATGGACATTGTCGTAGTGCTCACGTTGACGGCGTTTTGCCTTTGTAGGGTTCAGCCTACAGATGACTCTCCCATTGGTGGCCATGTTGACATTTTGCACGATTATCAGAAAACGTGACCATAAAAAATTATTAAACTTTTTTCCTGCTGCTGTCATCATCCCATTGACATGCTGGTCGAGTTTTGTAAAAATTAGATGTCTAGCTCTTGCAAAATGCCTGTATGTGCAATACGAATTACGGCGCACACGTCTAGTGGCCAAACACATCCCAACTATCCTTCTGCCTATTAAAAAAATCCACCATTTCACTCTCAAAAGCTTCTACCAGCAAACCCGGCATTGTCCCTGAATGGAACATATTATTATCTACATAATATTATTATCTACATAATATTATTGCGTAAATGCTATGCCTATATAGTATAGCAGTGTCAGTGACAGTGTGAATATGTTTAAAAACAAAATTGACAAATATCTCTGGAGGGTGGGTTACACATGGATGAAAAATAAGCCAAATATATCCGATGCCTAATTTCTGCTGGCGCCGACCCTTCGAAGCTGAAAATTACGCCTTTTCCCCAAGTTTCGACACTTCACAGTTCGACACACCAGACATGGGGTCAATTCTGTTTTGTCAATTCCCACCAATTCCAAATTGTCAATTCCAACTTTTCTTCTCCATGGGGAAATAAACCTTGTCCACTGAAAAAGTAAATGAGATAAGGCCTGAATGGTCTGACCTTGGTTTACTGTCTGTTACAGTAACTTAGTATTTGTTTTTGAGGCAAATGCTTGATTATATTGTTCTTGTTCACAATGTTTCAATAACAGAGTAGATAGTGTATATGCTATAATGTTGACAGCTTCCTGGCTGTTACCAGATTCAGGGTGACATTAATAGCAGACAAATATGATTTTAATAGTACATTTAAGGGGTAAAGATTAACAGTAGCAGGCCAATAATTCCAAGAAAATCAATTCCAATGAAAAAATTATTCCGATTTTAAAAAATCATTCTACTTCCTGTACAAAGTGACTTTCGGAAAACAATTCCAGTTCCAGAATTGGAATTGAGGGTCAATTCCGATTCCGGAATGGAATTGACCTTTACGGAAGTTGTTACTATTGTATTCTAAGCCTATCTAAGATATTATGGTATGCACTGGCAAACAAATATTCTATTATATTTTATTGATTATTTGTAGTGAATAATTTGAGTATTTGTGTAGCGGTAAAATTGGACTTCCCATTGCGGTGAAATAGCTGGTCCATGTCGCCATCCCGTTGGAAGCTTGAGCTAGTCGATCACTGCTTTGAGGGGTGGCACAATACCTATTCTGGCCTGAACAGGGTCTATCCTTTTTTTACATTTTTGATTCTCCCCAAACAGTTAGTTCGATCGATGTCTATGATGTCTCCTTTTTCATACTTATTTTTTTAATCTTTTTTCGTTATTGACAACAATTGTTACACAGACAAAGTTTATCGTTACGTTTACCCTTGTATACATCTTCGTTGTTGCAGTATACATAACAACAAATTTGAATAACACCCACAAGAGCATAACATTACCACGTTACAACACAAATCTACATAACATTACCACGTTACAACACAAATCTACATAACATTACCAAGTTACAACACAAATCTACATAACATTACCACGTTACAACACAAATCTACATAACATTACCACGTTACAACACAAATCTACATAACATTACCACGTCACAATACAAATCTACATAACATTACCACGTTACAACACAAATCTACATAACATTACCACGTCACAACACAAATCTACATAACATTACCACGTCACAACACAAATCTACATAACATTACCACGTTACAACACAAATCTACATACGCACTATCAACATGAGACATTTTTAAACAATGCATATGAGGTATACATGAGGTATACATATGAGGTCTACAGATATAATGTCTCGAGAAATCACCTTACGCATATCATGCTGCACAGTTCACATAAGCAAACTATGAACACTAAATGACATCTGACAAATCATTTCTACAGCATTTGGGTGGATTACAGAACAACTTTTTATCCTAGATGATAATAAAAATCAAACTAATGAATGAAATGAATTAAATCCTATATGTCTATCCTCATATTTTGACTCAGATACATTTATTGCTCTGTGTAAAAAGAAAAAAAATTGCTTCAGCATAGTAAGCTCAAATATACAATCTATTAATGGCAAATTAAGCGAACTAGAGGCATTCGTAGAGGAATTAAAAGCTGAAAATTTTCAATTGAGTGTTATATGCCTACAAGAGAGTTGTATTTCTAAAAATGATGATTTCTCACACATACAGCTGGATGGATACAATTGCATTACACAGGGAAAAACATCCAATAAAAAGGGAGGACTAATCATATACGTTGATTCTAAATATACATACGAAGTGATTCAAAATCTAAACAATTATGAACTTTGGGAAGGGCTTATTATCAAAATAAGTGAAGGTGGTTTGACCAAACCAGCAATAATAGGAAATATTTATAGGCCTCTGAGGAATTTAAATGATAACCTGGAACAGTTTATAACAGAATTTTCACTAATGCTATCATCTCTAGACCAAATACTACATGTAATCTTTGTCGATGATTATAACATAAACCTGCTAAAGTTAAATGAAGATGAACTGATCAGTGATTTCTTTGATCTTCTTACATCACATAGTATGTATCCCCAAATTACACTACCAACTAGATTTTCAGAAAAACACGGTACACTAATATGGATAATCTTTTCTGTAAATTAACAAAAACAATTCTAGAGAGCAGAGCAGGTATACTCATAAAACAATTTTCAGATCACCAACCCTATTTTATTTTTATGGACGCAACACACAACACACAACAAACAATCAAATCCTAAAACAACTAAGATACACATGGAAACTAATGAAGCCTTATTAAGAGTTAAACATGACATTCATACATCAGATATTTATAGCAAAATGGACAAGAGCAATAATGCTGATACAAATTTAAATTATAATCTTATAGATCAAATAATAGAAATGACTAAAAAAACACATACAAACTAAAGTTGCAAATTCAATAAATATAGACATAACAAATCAAACTGGATAACGATATGTATATTAAGATTAAATACAGAGATAAATTATATAAACAACTGAAGATGTTACATCCTGATTCTGCACAATATAACATGTTGCACTAATCTAAAAAAATACAACGTAATACTTAAGAAGAACATTCGTGAAGCAAAGAGATTACAATATGAACAACTTTTCGACAAATACAAATTCAATGCAGCAAATACATGGAAAGCAATTAATGAAATTATATCAAGACACAAATCTAGTACACAATTTCTAACGTGTTTTAAACAAAATAAGATTGACATAGCTAATGAATTTAATCATATCTTTATGGAAACAGGCCCTAATCTTGCAGAAAGCATACCATGTACAATTACAAATAATTTTACTAAATTTCTCAAAAACAAGAATAAACATGGTTTCAGATTTACAGAAATACAAGAGGAATCCGTATCACAAATAATCAACAACCTTCCAAATAAAATAGCTATGGTTTTGATGGAATATCCAGCATATTATTATAACTTATAGAACCAGACATAGTGAAACCTTTAACATTATTAATAAATCAAGTGCTGAACACAGGACAATTTCCTGACAAACTTAAAGTAGCAAAAGTTATTCCTATAGTTAAGAAAAATTATCCCACATTATTCACAAATTACAGACCAATATCCCTTTTGCCTGTTACTTCAAAAGTCTTGGAATAATAAGAATTATGAATAACCAACTACTCATGTATTTTACTAATACAAAACTACTGTCTGATTATCAATACAGCTTCAGACCCCACCATTCAACTGAACGTGCAGCTCTAGAAATAGTCGATAGGATCACTACACAATTGGATAACAACCAATTACCCATCAGTATATTTCTTGATTTATTGAAAGCATTCGATACACTTGACCACAAAATCCTCTTAAAAAATTAGAACATTATGGATTAGAATCATCAGCATTACAATTACTAAAGAGTTACTTAACAAACCGTGAGCAATTTGTAAAAATTGATGACATAAAATCAAATATCTTACCTATAAACACGGGAGTCCCACAAGGCTCAACACTAGGTCCTCTATAAACACGGGGGTCCCACAAGGCTCAATACTAGGTCCTCTATAAACACGGGGGTCCCATAAGGCTCAATACTAGGTCCTCTATAAACACGGGGGTCCCACAAGGCTCAATACTAGGTCCTCTGTTATTCATTATATATATTAATGATTTCTCACATGCCAGTACTGTCTTTAAATTCATTACATATGCTGATGATACTTCTCTAGTAAGTACGCTCGGGTCCTTTACAAATGGTACAAACAATCCAAATACTGAACATATGATAAATATAGAACTACACAACATAGCAGAATGGCTAAAATTAAATAAATTAATATTAAGTATCAACAAAACTAAATATAAAATTTTTCAAATGCCAAACAAAAAGGTAACAGCACCAACATTAACAATTGATGGTGTAAACATTGAAAAAGTCCAACATTTCAACTTCTTAGGTTTAATATTAGACACACATTTAAATTGGCATAAACACATTTAGAAAATAGCAAATAAGTGTTATAGGACAATCAGAATTATAAACAAGTTGAAGCATGTCTTACCAAACAGTACCAGAATTATACTATATAATTAATTAATATTACCCCACATAAATTACTGCCTAATGGTCTGGGGCTAACGGTGTAATAGGATAAAAAAATTACAGAAGAAAGCAATTAGACTAATATCTGTAACCAAATATAACTCACATACGGAACCATTATTTAAAAGCCTCTCTGTTCTAAAGGTTGAAGACTTACTTAAACTGCAGATACTACGATTTTATTATAAATTCATGCACAAACAATTACCAGCATACTTACAAAACTGGCCGATAAACCAGACTACACACATACATAATCATCTCACGCGTAAACACAACAAAATACACACATTTAGAACACAACACGAATTTGCCAAAAAATTTCTGAAATATAATTGACCACATATCATCAACAATACACCAGACATTTTAAAAGATAAGGTGACCACACACAGCTTACAGGGATATATACATTATGCTAAAAATTATATTATAAAAAGCTATCTATGCATATGCACCGTTGTTAACTGCTACACTTGCACGCATGGTCAATAATAAATAATTAATCCAGCTATATGTGTTAACATTAATTTACACAAGTGGAAATATACGATAAATTCAATGAAAACGTACCAGGGTGGCTCCTATGAGAGCTACTTCTTTAGTCTTAATAGGAGTCTCCCAAATCCACTTTGTACTAAATATATGCGCTTACATATCTAATTTACACACAACCCATTTTTTGTAATGTATTAATTACTGTTACTGTAATATTATGTACAAATGGATCAATAAACAATTTTGTCTGTCTGTCTGTTGATGTCAAGCTTAGTCTACGTTTGGTAAATCATATCTTCTCAGCTTGTTATCCCAATTTCACTGGTGTAAGGCATTTGATATGTATTGTAATGTGTAATGTTAGAAACTATTAATACAATTCATAGTTAATAACAGAGAAATTAACAAGCGATGCTGCTATTTCAGACCGACAAGAATCGGTTGCGATTTCGCTAACTGTCAACTTGCATCCTAGTAGGCGGAGTCAACCGCCCCAGTACTGGTATGCAGTTGTCTGTTCATATGTAAAATAGTTCTGATAACTCGAAAATTACGAGTTCAGCAGGCTTTCAACAAAACCATCAAATATTTTCCGCCAGGTGTATCTGCGCTTGCATTATTAATACATCAATGTATTAATAACATAAGCATATCACAGCTACAATAATAGGTACTGTATATAATAACAATGAATTATATCAGAGTGTCAACCATGGGAAATAATAACCAGTAGAATTTCCACTTTCTGCCGTAAAATATTTTCCTCCCTATGTACGAAAAATGTAAGCACGACACAGGCTTTGCCGTTACGCGTGCTCGAATTAAGGTTTTGGTTAGGTTGCAGATTCACTTGTAGACCAGGCTTTATTTATATACCTCACAACATCACTTGTATTGTGAGATATTAGCAATAAATTAAAAAGTTTTATCTTGTACAAAATAGCAACGTGACTGTGTTAATAAAATGTTTGCGTGACCCTATACAAACATTGGAATGTGTTCAACGTCGAGCAGCCATATATGCATTCAACAACTACACAGACATGGCACCTGGCAGCGTAACATGCATGCTCCGACAACTGAAATGGCTAAATCTCAAACAACATACTTTGGATGCTTACTGTATTCAGCGCGCTAGCGCGCAGAATACAGTTGGGGCAAACAAGTGTGAACTGTGATCGATTAGTTTTCAATTTTTTTTTAACAAGATTGCCATCCCAAACAACAAGTTCCAGATGGCAAGCGGACAAGGAAGCCATTGGCTTATCGAGAGTCCAACAATTTTCTCATCTATGTGTAGCCCGCCCTTATCAAATATCTGTCAATTCTATTTTTAAACATATTCACACTACTAGCATTAACACAATCATTTGGCAGTTTGTTCCATTCATTTATCACCCTCTGTGAGAAGGAGTACTTTCTCATGTCCAACCTACACTGCTCCTTAACTAAAGCTGCTTTGTGTCCTCTGGTTCTACTGCCTTCTTAAAGTTTGAAGAACATATTCCTATCAACACTCTCATAACCGTTCACTATTTTAAACACTTCTATTTGGTCTCCTCTTAGTCTCCTGGTCTCTAGTGTTGTCAAACCACATTGTAATAAGCGACTTTCATAACTAAGGTCTCTCAATTCTGGAATAATCTTAGTTGCTCTTCGTTGTATTCTTTCTAGCTTGTCTATGTCCTTTTTACGACATGGCCTCCATGCTTGAATACAATATTCCAAATGTGGTCTAACTGTTGCTTTGTACAGGGGTACAATTAGCTGTTTCTCCTTATCCATGATAGTTCTCCTAATTAGCCCTAGAATTTGATTTCCTTTCAAAGCAGCAATCCCACATTGCTCTGAAACTTTCATGTCAGCACTAAATGTTACTCCTAAGTCCTTTTCTTGTGTGGTTCTACCTAGTACAGCATCCCCCATTTTATATTCTTCGTCCATGTTTCCATGTCCTATGTGTATACATTTACACTTCCCAAAATTGAATAACATTTGCCATTTACCTGACCATTTAACTAATTTATCTAGATCATCCTGTAAACTTTGTTTATCTGTATCATTTGTAACCTTTCTGAATACTTTTGTGTCATCTGCAAATTTGAGTATTTTGCTAGATATGTCATCTTCCAAATCATTTATATATATTAAAAACAGTATAGGGCCTAATACTGATCCCTGTGGTACCCCACTCAAAATCGATTTCCTGTTTGAAATCTCACCATCTACTATTACTCTGTCTTCTGTATGTAAGCTACTTTTCAGTTGATTACATCATTACCTATACCATGGGCTTTTAGTTTAAGTAGCAATCTTTGATGTGGCACTTTATCGAAAGCTTTCTGAAAATCTAAGTAGACAACATCCACTGGTGACCCGTCATCTACCCACTTTGTAATTTCTTCAAAAAAACATAAGAGATTGGTTAGACATGACCTTGCTTTTAGGAACCCATGTTGAGATGTATTTATTAATTTATGTTTTACAAGGAATTCCACCATGTGGTTTCTAATTAATGTTTCGAATAATTTACATACAACTGATGTTAAACTCACTGGTCTGTAATTTTCTGGCTTGTTCCTCGATCCCTTCTTAAATAGCGGCGTAATATTTGCTTCTTTCCATTCTGAAGGAACTATTCCTTCTTCTAGCGACAAGTTAAACAATTTTGCAAGTGGTGTACTAATTTGCTCAACAATTTCCTTAAGCAGTTTTGGTGGTATCCAATCAACTCCAGGTCATTTATTATCTTTCATCTTCTTAATTTTCTTTGGTATCATTTCAGGAGTTACAAATAACTGCTCTAAATGTTCTGATTTATTGCCCTCAAATTTAGTAAATGGAACTGGAAGTGAGCTGATATCTTCTGTGGTAAAAACTGAGCTGAAATACTCATTCAGGACCTCTGCCATTTGAAACCCATCTGAAATTATTTCTATGAATTTCTACGAAACGCCTGCATGACTTCACTTAACATTCTTTAAATGTTTTACGTATATTCTACTACATCTAAAGCATGTGTGTGTATGTTTATATATTTCAATCCCTGGTGTGTTTATGGATGATTTGATATGTAGTTTATCAAATGCATATGGATCAATATTTGACCTTTTGTACTCTGTTGTTGATAATGTACCATATTATATCAGTAGTGGATTAACGATTGTGCATTGGGTGATAAAAGAAAAATACCCTGAACCAATTTCCACATCACATGGAGGAATTTAAACAGGTGTTATATTTCTTGTTAATCAGAGGATCACGCAAGCTCTGCTCAGTTCCTAACTTTTATTCAATGCATTCAAGGGCGACTTGGTTGTAGCCTTGGTAGGCCTTCTCGTCATCAAACTCAAAGGGAAGCCAACTTCAGCTAAATACTGCTGATGTTGGACGCTTTGTTTCAATGCACATTGTACAATGCCGTTATTCAAACAAAAAGACCTGCTCAAAGTTAATATCTAGCAACAACAACGATAACAGTATTTTTAATTACGCATAAACCATATAACAAAATAATATTTATGAACACAACAATTATAGTATAATTGGTTTGGTCATTTACTACTAGGCCGATCTATCTCTATCTAAGCGGGGTCGAGTTGTCTCTAACCTATCTCTAATACTCTAGCCGCCATCATATCCTGTATCATTGGGCCGAGGTGTCTCGACACCTGGGGCCGGTTTCATGTCGCCTACTTAGCGGCTAAGAAAGTTTACTTAGCACTAAGATGACTGTCTTATGAATTTACGCGTTTCATGTCATCTACTTAGACTGCGCAGTGGGCGCAACACCCTACTTAGCCTGCGCCTCCTACCCCCGTGGCGTAAGTCAACTAAGTAGTTCTTAGGGACTTTCAAAATGGCGGCTCTCCGACAAGTACGTCGACTAAATGAGGCAGCAAGATGAGGATTACGCTGGAATGGAGTGTTTAGAGACAAAACACACCCTTTCGAAATGTACGGTGATGTCAAGTGTTTAATAGGTACCGTTTTTGTCGTGATGACATCATAGACTTAGTCGATTTGACCGCTGACAACGTTTTAATTTCTACACAAAAAGGCTGGCTCACAGCAACGCTCCAAAGTCTTGTCGCCTTGCGCTTATTTGCGTGTACAATATAATAACTTTTAAGTGGTTGTCGGCGATTTGGTTTGGCATTAGCAACTAGCAAGGCAACAGTGTCTAAACCAGTCCACAGAATGGCTGCTTCGTTCGCCCGACTCGTATCGTGATACGTTCTCTTCCACGAACACTTGACACATCAGCAGGAATCCTCATTAAGGGTTGTAAAACCGCATCAGAGACTGGAACTGTCATTCATCAAGCTGTGAAGCAGACCGTTCACTGAAGATTTTGGATAAGAACATGGAAAACTGTATTCTAGTTGCCTACAAGCTACAGCGTTGACAACTGTGAATTTATAATGAATTAATAATTAATGTATTGAACTTTCATAAAAAACCTTATGTACATTAATAAAATAAGTTGTGTTAATCAGACTGTGCTTTTCTTTTTGATAACTTTAATACAATAATAAACACTGGAAGTCTGATAATTATTTGGACACTGACACTATTGAATGGCATAGGCCTGTTTGCTGACCTCCTTAAACGATGTATATAGCCGGCATAGTAAATAATAAGCAATCGCTTTCTGTTTCTTTCGCAGATTGGTCGCATTGTTCCTCAATTTATACTGTAAAATTGTGGCATGCTGCCAGTATTAACGCTGTCGACTGTGTCGCGTGCTTTCGCCATGTCACTAACGGGATTATGGGAAGGGGAATCCCGGGGATTGCCCGTTGATAACGACTCATCTAACCACGTGATAGCCTTACGCGCAATCTTAGTTAAGAAATAGGTCAGGAGCGCTACATAAAACTCGACTTGCTTAGTTTTACGCAACTACTTAGCTATGCAAAATTTTGAGTTTACGCACTGGCGTAGCGCTAAGTAACTGCGTAGTTTAAGTAGGCGACATGAAACCGGCCCCCGGGCCGAGTTGTCCCATGCCGAGTTGTCCGTGGGCCGAGTGGTCCACCAACCATTCCAAGTCGCTGCTGCGCCAAGATTCCGGAAGTCAAGTACCAAATAGATGTGCTACCACTATTAGAAATGGTTGGTACAATTGTTACCTGATAGATGAATCATGCATAAACATGAAAACTGTACCTACAAAATTATTGAGGCGTTCGCCGTGGTTGTTGTGCGTCTACGAACTTTGTGAAGCTCAGATATTCATACGCCACCAATAAAACCAATCGATCACTTCAGGCAAACGGCGTGCTCCGCGACTGTATTCAGCGCGTCAACTGGAATATAGGGCCTCAAGTCTCAAGTAGTTATACTCCAAACAGCCCAATCTTGAGCTAACGTATGAGTTTGGACCAAAGGCTTTTAGTGTCTCTTCCGAACGACACGGGCAAAGTGGGGTGAACGAAATTGCCCAACTTCCAAGCTTCCAAACGGCGGAGGTGGAATCGAACCACCGTCCTCTCAATCAACAGGCGGGTGCTCTAACCATTAGACAATATATATATATATATATATATATATATATATATATATATATATATATATATATATATATATATATATATATATATATATATATATATATTTATATATATATATATATATATATATATATATATATATATATATATATATATATATATATATATATATATATATATATATATATATACATACATACATACATACATACATACATACATATGTATGTGTATGTATGTATGTATGTATGTATGTATGTATGTATATATGTATAAGTGTATGTATATATGTATATATATATATATAAATACATACATTCCTACATAATTCAAAACATATGTATATGTTTATAAATAATATACATACATACATACATACATACATACAAACATACATACATACATACATACATACATACATATATACATATACATATATACTAATCGATCACTTCACACTTGCTTGCCCCCAACTGCCAACGCACGTACTGTATTCAACGCGCCAACTCGCCGTCCACAGTAGGCCTACTTTGGATGCTCTACATAATCAACAGTGGTGTACAACACAAATAACCGTTCAAACTTCAACCATCATTCTGACCCAAGAACAAGAGGCACCCACACTTACCCATGGTTGAAGTTATGCGACGTTGTCTTTGACGTTTCGTGGAGTAGGTACTCTTCGACAATACTTCTACGAAGTAGAGCGAGCAGTGGTATGTGACGCCCTTATACAAGTCGTTCTTGATTGTTCTTCCGGCGGCCTCTAACTCCACTGCCCCATATCTGTGTTTCAATCGTGCTTCTCTGATTCGGTTTGGTGACCCGAATGCAAATTAGGGACATGATTGAATGGTCCTTGTGAGGCGCTCTTATCCCGATCCACGCTTCTAGTTTGAATATGAATAGAAGCAGCTCTTACGCAAGCGAACGTAGAAACATGTTCGCGCGGGCGAGGCGTGACCCCGGCCAGTTATTAACTAAATAATTGACCTCACATTAGTTGTACCCACGTCCAGAAATATCCCCCCCATTGCATACTTCGCGAAGAAGACAGTCATGTGGTGTAGTCAAGTAGTTGGGGACTCTGGTATTCACCCCCAAGACGTAGATTGCTATTTGTCTTATTAACTGGCACCGGAGAAGAAATGACGTCGACACAAGGGCGAATGTAGGGTGGAGAGAAGGATGAGGGGAAGGATGGTGGGAATAATGGAAGGAAGTAAGTTTGGAGGGAACGCTGAAGGTAGGACGGTGGGAAGGATGGAGGAAGTAAGTTTGGAAGGAAAGATGAAGGGAAGGGTGGAAGAGTGAATGGAGGGAAGGATGGAGGGAAAGGTAGAGGGAAAGATGGGGTGTAGTCTGGAGGGAAGGATGGAGTGAAGTTTAGAGGGAAAGATGGAGAGGGGAAGGACGAAGGGAAAGGAAAATGTGGTGAGAAGGTGGAGGGGAGTGTGGAGGGAAGTGTGGAGAGAAAGATGGAGGGAAGTGTGGAGGGAATGGTGGAGGGAAGGTGGAGAGAAAGATGGAGGGAAGTGTGAAGGGAATGGTGGAGGGAAGGTGGAGAGAAAGATGGAGGGAAGTGTGGAGGGAAGGTGGAGAGAAAGATGGAGGGAAGTGTGGAGGGAATGGTGGAGGGAAGTTGGAGAGAAAGATGGAGGGAAGTGTGGAGGGAAGTGTGGAGGGAAGGTGGAGAGAATGATGGAGGGAAGTGTGGAGGGAATGGTGGAGGGAAGGTGGAGAGAAAGATGGAGGGAATTGTGGAGGGAAGTGTGGAGGGAATGGTGGAGGGAAGGTGGAAAGAAAGATGGAGGGAAGTGTGGAGAGAAGGCTGGAGGGAAGTGTGGAGGGAAGTCTGGAGGGAAATGTGGAGGGAAGTGTGGCAGGAAGCTTGAATGGAAGGGTGACTCCGATAGATAAATACCAATTTCATTATTTCTTATTTCAACTCATTCAATTCTGTAATAGAAAACGAATGTTGAACTTGTTAAATACGTAATCATGCTGTCTGTGGTAATAATTCGAGTAAATTAGTGACGGAATCCAAAAAAGTGCACGATAACAAAGAACATTCCGATGCCAAGTTTTTTTCTAAAGTGTATTCTAAGATGAGTCACCCTTCTTCCTGTTCACTTTGGTACCAAACATACTTAGCCATCATTCATGGCGATGGCGATTCTACCGGATGCCAGTGAGCATTGGTGAATTCTGAAAACTTTGTGAACGTTTCTGGGTGACATGTCATCACAAGCTCCCATCAAATCCAAATTCGTTAGGTACGTGTATGTAACACATAAGAATGGATGGATATCGCCTACCGCCTCCGCCGGTGTTCCTAGCAACACCGGGCGATCCACCGGTGCCGTGGACTCGGTGGTTGTCGACTTTCGAAACTTACCTAATGGCAAGCTATCCTGGTACATTGCCTGGGGATAGAAGGCCAGATAATATTTCTGTCCCTGACGGAGACGGACACATATGCGACCGCCGTAACTGCACTACGGAATCATTTCGGCCCAAAACGAAGTGTCATGATGGAACGGTATACGTTTCTTAACAATTGTCAGTCTTCTGATATTTGTCTAAGGAACATTTCATATGTGGATAATGACTGTTTTGAAAGCATCTTTATCGAGTTACAGATTAGTAAACACGAAAAAATCAATGTCGGTTGTATGTATAGAGCGCCGAATACCAGCATCAGCAAATTTAATGGCAATCTCTCATTCATACTGGGAAATCTCATCAGTAAAAAGCCCACTGACTTCGTAAAAAGTAAAGTATCACAGTCAATGTATATACAGCCAGTTACTGAGCAAGAAGTACTTGACATTGTGTCTGGGTGCAAAAGTAAAACTTCATACGGATATGATGAGATCAGCATGAAAACAGTTAAGCATATAATAAAGCAAATTGTAAAACCGCTAACCCACATTTTTAACAGATCATTGATCTGCGGATCATTTCCAAATTATATGAAATTGGCAAAAATCATTCCTGTCAGGTGATCGTTTTAAATTTTCTAATTATAGACCTATATCTCTTTTATCCCAATTTTCAAAAATACTTGAACAAATATTTAACAAAAGGCTAACATCTTTCATTGAAGCACAACACATACTGTCAGACGGGCAATATGGCTTCAGAAGTAATCACTCGACCTCACTAGCTCTAACTGAATTTGTCGAAAAGGTTACTTCTGCAATAGATAAATCCCAAACTACGATTGGTGTCTTTATCGATCTAAAAATAGCTTTCGACACCGTTGACCACAACATATTGCTAAGTAAATTGCAATGCTATGGAGTAAGGGGTTTAGCTCTGGAATGGATAAAAAGTTATTTATCCAACCGTAGACAATATGTATGCTACAATAACAGTAACTCAGAATTCAAGGAAACCAAGTGTGGAGTTACTATTTATCTTGTACATAAATGACATGTGCGATGTTTCCAAACTACTTCATATTATTCTATTTGCAGATGATACTAAATTGTTTTACTCGGCTAGTAATATTGATGATGTAACCAATGTAGTTAACAACGAACTAAAACAACTAGGCCTATGGTTCATAGCAAACAAATTATCGCTCAACGTGAATAAAACAAATTTTATAATGTTTAACAATAAAAAAACAACATAGAACAGATGTGCATATAGTTTTGAATGGAACAAACATTGAGCAGGTAACACATACAAAATTCCTTGGAGTAACTATTGATGATAACCTAACATGGGGAGAACATATAAAAATATTTGAAACAAAAGTATCAAAAAGCATAGCAGTTTTGTATAAAACTATGCATGTTCTTGATTGGCAAGCGTTACACACATTATATCAATCACTTGTTGAGCCACATATGTCATATTGCTGTGAGATATGGGGAAGTACGTATCAATCGAGACTCAAGAAACTATTTCTGTTACAGAAAAAAAGCTATACGGATTATTTATAACCTTAATTACCATGATCATACATCTGTATTTTTCCACAGCTCAAAAATACTTAAACTTCATGATTTAGTTACACACAAGACTATGATTATACCATATAAAGCAAATAATCACTCTTTAAATGGTTGTGTTCAAGCATTCTTTAAACCAACCGAAGGTATAGACATGTATGGTACCAGACAAAGCAAACTGTTTTATGTTAAAACAAACAAACACCACCCTCAGACTACTGTCACTCACTGTCAAAGGTATAAATACGTGGAACAGTTTAACAAATGAAATAACTCAGCTACCAAGTTTAAAACAATTAAAAAAGACATTCAAGTTGTCATTACTTACAGCATATTTATAAACTTTTAATTTAAAGTTATGTCAATTAGTTAATTTATAATTAGCTGTAATAAGTTTATAAGTGAATTGTATCTTGTATTTAATGTTTTACTTGTATTGCATTTACTTAGTTTGAGAAGGGCATAGCACCTTATAAGTCGTATGACTTCAGCTATGTCCCTTCAGCAGCAGCAGCACACCATAATATGCACCTGTATTATGTTGTTGTTGTTGAATAAACTTTCACTTCACTTCACAACGGGCGCAACATCCCGGGGAAAGTGTACGTGAATACATTACTACATTGCACGAACTTGTAGCTAACTGCAACTTCGGTCAGCTGTCGGGTGAACTGATCCGCGACCAGCTGATCGAGAAAACGAATAACCCCAGAGTTAGGGAGCGACTGCTAATGGAGCCTGATACGCTCACTTTAGAGAAAGCTATCACACTGACGTCCCGTATTGAGGTACACTGACGTCCCGTATTGAGGTTGCTGTAAACGAGAGTTTGAGCATTAAAAAATCAGAGACACAGGCTACAGACAGTACCAAGTTTGAAACGCCTAGGGTTCAAGCGGTCCGGGCGAAGTCTCAATACTCTGCGGCAAAGCTGAACAGCAGTACACACACAGCCAGCAACACTCGGGTACAAGTGCCGTGTGGCAACTGTGGTTGTAGTTCACACGCGACAGGCAGCGCGAAATGTCCTGCCAGGGCGAGAACTTGCCGACTGTGATAAAAAATGAATCACTTTGCGAAGAGTTGCAGATCTTCCAGAAAGGGGAGTGCCGTCGGTCAAATACAACAGACAAATGAATCTACACCATTTGTACTCTCGGTGAATTCAGTAACCAGTTCAAAACATGCAGTCTGCAACTGGCTGACGCAATGGTGACACTTATTATTGACATTGGAGCGAAAGTGTCGATATTGAACGACTCTCTTTATCGGAAGCACTTCTCCGGGTACTCCTTGAATCCGCCTGTGGGAACTTTGTCAACATACGACAGTAGTGAAATCACACTGGAGGGAATGGTACATCTACCGTCACATACCAGTCAGAAACCATCCAGAACTTTCTGTTCTATTTCACCCGAAGTAGTTCGAGTCTGATGGGACTAGATTTGTTCGATCAACTTGGGTTTCAAGTTTCGAAGAATGGCGTCATCATTCAATCTGTTGACATTGTTTCAACATTTCCCTCCGTGTTCACAGGTTTTGGGAAAATTGCCAAGTTTGTTCACCGTCCCCGAGTTAAACCGGAAGTTACACCTGTGTCACAAGGTTTGCGTCGCCTTCCATTCACATGTAAGTGTCACGTGAGAAAAATGAACCGTGTAAGTCGATGACAGATGACTGTGTAATGGAAGTCGAGTTGGACAACCTCGTCACACCACTCGTGTTGAAGGCTGCTTCTTCCACTGATGTCACATTGACGCAAGTCCGTCACTTCATCCAGAATGGTTGGCCCCGGCACCCACCTGCTGGATTGGAAACTTACTTCCCGCTGAGAGACGACCTTTCTGTGTTCGATGACGTCTGTGTGTCGCGTGGCCTTTGTGCTGTCATCCCTACGTCACAGTAGGTACTCCACATGGCCCACGAGGGTCATCCAGGGATCGTACGAACTAAGCAGCGATGTCGCACTACAGTATAGTGGCCTGCAATTAATCGCCACATCGAAACTTTCCTCAGTGACTGTGAAGGTTGTGCAGTGTGTGTGAAAATCAATGAAGCGAACACAACCACCACTTCAACCCATACCTTGGCTACAACCAGCACGGTAACGTCTTCCGCCATCATTCAGATCCTGAAAGAACTATTTTCTCAATGGGGAATACCCGAAGTTCTGCAAAGCGACAACGGAACACAATTCGTGTCATACAAATTTGAAATGTTCCTGCAGAAACTCGGCATCGAACACCGGCGCAGCGCATTGTATAACACTCAGTGCAATGGAGGAGTGGAGAGGCTGAATCGTGTCATCAAAGAGAGTCTTGGTGCGCAACTCGAGGAGGGGAAAACGTTCACGGACGCAGTACGAACGATACTGCAAACGTACTGATCGACACGACACGCGCTGACACAGCGTACACCAGCAGAGTTGATGATTGATCGAAAGCTACGGTTCCCCTTGGAATGTCTGAAACCGCCTCAGACACCTACACCGAACATTACAGTGCTAGCTGAATCGATCAGACGTAAGCAGGAACGAACCAAAGCTTACACCGACGAACAACGTTATTCACGAGACACGTCGATGAAACGTGGAGACTGGGTGCGGACGAAACGACCTATCCGAAAGCATAAACTAGCATCGTCGTTGTCGTATCCTAAGAGGATCACCAAGAAAGCTGGGCCAAACACCTTCGTGCTTGAAGATGGTTCACGCGGAACTCGCGGCGATGTGTCCGGTCGCGCCAAGTGGGTCCTCCACATCTGCTAGCGGAAGAAACCTGACATGATGTCGACGTTGAAGGTCTACCTGCTCGACAACTTGGTGACCCGCCTTACCTGCGTCAACGACCCAGACGAAACAGGCGCCCACCTAGATATCTCGAACACTATCAGACGTCTTAAGTGATGATGAGTTGAATCTTCAATTATCAATGACTTTAAAAGTAATCTTCAGTTGATACTTTAATCGCAATATTAAAAGAACGCATTCGTAGACATTAATTCGCTGTTGAACTGAAAATGACACTGGCTAGATAGTTTGTAATTCTGTGTTAGCTTATGCGAAACCCCATAACTGGAAGTAATCCCTTAGGGAGGAGGGGGAAATATGTTGTGTTTGCTATGACGCTTTAACTGACAAGCGACGTCACGAGCCTCGGTTTGAGAGCTGAATGGGGCTCCGCCATGTTTGAGATTAAACAAGAGTGTGTGTTGTTTACGAACGTGTTATGTTCAGTTTTACATAGGTCCTGACATAACAGGACAGTAGACTTCAATTTCCTGTAAATAAATTGCCTGGTAGAACCATATTGTTGATCGTAGCAGTGTTTTCTTCCTTTAACTACATCTGGCGCTGTGTCAATGATATGTTCACTGACTAGGAATCTCTTTTCTCGAAATGAGAGGGTATTTAGCAACATAAAATGTAATCTAGTTCGCCTTGTGAATATGTGCACGGGAGACAGGTTTTTGACATAGGCTCCAGTTCCCCGGCAGTGTATTCAGGCCTGTTGTTTGTGACAATATTGTTTTGATGTTTCTGTTGTGGAACCTGCCAGGTGCAAGAAAAGAAGCAGACCTGGTCAATGAAGGATAGAGAGCAAACCTGCACAGAAGTCTTCACCCTGACAGCGGATCTCTAACACTAAAGTCTACGATCAACATTGGATGCTGGAATGTGAGAACTCTGATTCAGCCAGGAAGACTGCCTGAATGCACCAATACAAGATTGGCTTTGAGGCATGACGGAGTCCTGGTGGACTTCAACTGGGAAAAGAACACCAACTACTGGAAACACTATACTTTGGTCAAACAGACAGGACAACCAGCATCGACAGAGTAGCGTTGATCCTCCAGAAGAAGCCAAAAAGCACTATTCTTGAAAGGAATCCAATAAACGACTAAACGACTTCTTTAATGGTAGATTCAATGAGAGATTTAACTCCATGTTTATCAAAATGTTAGTGGTATCATGTTACACAACTACCGAGGAAGTAGAAATTTAGTGATTTATCAAAATTAGTTTTAAGCTGCTAGTCCCCAAGTAAAACTAGTACAAAGTAAATCACTAATTAAAATCACCATGGATAGCTAGATAATACAATCTTGTGGTACTAAGATACCGCAACTAGGCCATCTAACCATTTAACACTAATTTATTTCTGAAATATTTGAAATGTCCCCATGCGCTCTGTTGCATTGTGCTTGCATTATGTAAAAATATGTGCGATTCCTTTGTAAAATTGTTTCGGTGATATGCACTGTTTCTTTGACCAAAATTCTGAAATGGCTGGTACCGTCTCCTTTCTGTTAATGTTTTCGTTCGCATGACGGCACATGTTACAAGCAATAGATTTGCCGGGTACGCCCCTGTAACATGAATAGCTTTTCTTCCAATCGAAATATTCATTGTATAAAGTATCGTTCTTATCCAAAACCTTAAGATATTTTGCAAGTTCATATGGAGATTTGAAATCTTTGACATTGATGTAAGAATGTTTGGGTAGGTACGTTTCATAATCGGCTCCACCCAGCACAATCGGAACGACGTCTTGCTGCAGTGGTCGCCATAATTTTTCTGTGATGTACTCGGAGCACAGACTGTTCTCAAAGGCTAAGTAAAACTTGTAAGTTCTGCTTATTAGAGTGCGACACGATGTATCGCTCTTGGAGCACGATAATGTTCCACACTCGCCATATATATCGACCTCAATGTAACGTTTCAGTAACGTTACATAGTCATCCCTCTTGCTCTGAGCATTGCAATGTGATACCATCCAGGCGACCAGTCGGCTCTTTCCCGCTGATCGGTTATACGAAGAATAAGTGTGCTCCTTGGAAAGCCACGGAGCGGACTCTGCTGAAGCCCCGTAAAGTGCCCGTATGTATGCAGTGATGCTGCTCCGGTCTTGTTCAACGGTCGCTAGGTTTGGTAGGCACACTCCGTAAGGTGCAACAATGTCAGCGTTACTTGTATAGGCGTATGTTATATTGAACCATGAATCGTAAGGTTTTAGATCAAACTTGACTCTTGATGGCGCTTCTCTTTCGAAAAACAACCATTTTTGACGGGGAAGCCGGTATCTTGGCATTTGTCGTTTGCGTGTTACGTAGAAAGGGTGGATTAAAATGATATCGCTCGTGCTGTACATTGTTTTGTCTTCTGTATATTCGCAAGGAATAGGCGTATCGCAATCGTTAAACACTAAGCGACCCACCTCGGGAAACCAATGAGGCGACGTAACATACTTCGACGTCCAACGAAGAATTCGAATCACTTTCTCCCCTTCTGCGTCGACGGTAGGACTGAGTTGACTCGAGGCGTTGTTTACCTTTAGTTTCCAGTCGGTCGTTTGTACGTTTGTTTTCAGGTGTGCGTTTACGTTGTACTTGGCACTAAATTGGAAGAGCGCCTGAAGTATTTTCTTTAATGGACGTTTCCTTCGTCGAAGTAGCTTCGTAACAAATGCTGTTCCTTCTGTTCTGTTTAGAGATGTGTTGTTGTGTCGCAAGTAAAACACGTCTAATAACCTGTTGAGTTTCTGCTTGTCGTACGACAACATTCCGTCGACAACATTCTTCTCATCAGGTTTCTGGCTTGGCGGCAATGGAATGGTTGACTTAGGTCCCGTTGTAATGACGACTTGAACAATAACTATCGTGACGAAGACGAATACCATCCCAAGTACAATGCAGAACCTGGAAGAAACAAAACCACTACGACAAATGACAATATTTATTGTCTCCAGACGACGCCATAAGAGATTAACATACATACTTTCAAAACAGGAATGTATCCAATATAACGTGTATAGTGTAACATCAAGTAATATAAATGCCATGTCTAGACCTACAAATTCATAAGTCATGCAACTATACGCAATTTAACAAAACTATATGGATTATATAAAATTAAATTAGATTAAATAAAAAAGTAAAATTTGGCTTGTAATATAACAAACTATGACAGCAGCAAAAGTTTGCATGTATAAGTAAGGAATAAACAGAAAACAAGAAAACATTTCTCGAAATATAGATTCTAATACTGCAGAAAATGACAGCTACACGATTAAAGACGATGAAGGCGATAAATACATATACATCCTTTACGGACACACATACGGAATACATATATACAAAATAATACATCTAATATATGAATGTTAAATCAGACGAGACATCCAGGGTTTACCGTTGAAAGCAGTGCACGTTCATGTGCTTGGACATTGCAACGTCTGGCGTGGTAGCGGAACATCAATCAAAACAAATCGATTGTCTGCAGTAAGAAAACAAAAATATATGACAACATTCTTCACAAAGGTGTTGCAGAGAGAATAATTATTGGAGAACATAGTGCTTAGTGTCATAATCCTTCCCATACGATACGATATGGTAAGGAGTGGTATGATATAATACCTTATAATGCGACGAATCAGACTAACTGTTAAATGTCTGCTCAAGCACTGTCAACATGAGGAGAACTGGTCCGAGCATATGTAATGGCAAAAAAATCTGTGCAGCTATCATAGGACATATCGAGCTTAAAGCCCGCCATACACACCTTAAAGCCTGCCATACACACCTTAAAGCCCGCCATACACATACCGATTCTTCAGTTGCCAACATGTTGGCGACTACTTTTACAGTTGGTAACTAAATGTAGTCGTTATGTGTGTGCTCTATACCGACAGTTGGCAACACTTCGTTTTTTTCCTAGCAGTTTAGCGACACCAGTAGCCTTCGGCTTCGATCTTTTTGGGGAGACCGGGACTAGTTGTTGCAATTATCAGTTAAAGTAAATTAAAAAAAAAAGTATTTTAGATGAATTATTTCTTTCAACGTATACATTAAGTTTATTATTCGTGTTAATAAATAGTACCATACCATTGATATTCCATATTGTAGCTAGGTAGATATGTGATGTTTCCCAGGCGCGGTCGACTGTAACAACTAGCCCAATAAGAGGGGCAAGTTGTTACATCATACGCGGCACGTTGTTACAGCAAAGAACGCGGCACGTTGTTACAGCAAAGAACGCGGCACGTTGTTACAGCAAAGAACGCGTGTTTCGCAAAGCAAGTGTCACTAGTACATGTTACTGTTATTAGATTACTTGGATTATACACATTTATACATCTTATATACATTGTGCATAACAATGTAGGTGTTCACAGCTATATATATATATATATATATATATATATATATATATATATATATATATATATATATATATATATATATATATATATATATATATATATATATATATTAAGATTTCCATTTTTAGAGACCAAAGAGCACTCATTCCCCGGATTCTTACATAACAAACAATTGTGAATGGAATATGAATTATTGAATTGAATAGGACATAGTGAATGAAAATATATATGTAATGAGACTTCTACTTGATTGAATGATGCACAAACGTTCGCACTCACGCACTCGCGCACTCACATGCACATTTCAATGAATCGTGCAATATTTATTAATTCCTCAAATAGGGTTATGCCATATGAATTTAACAAGATTGAACAACATTGCCACTCAAGACAAAACTAAAACAGATGGCAAGTGAACAAGGAAGCCATTGGCTTATCGAGAATCCAACCATCTGAGATATTTGTTAATTTTGTTTGACGCTGCTAGCATTAACAATACCGGTTATAAACGAAGTGGTCATCGCTGCCCGTGTCGCTGACTTCGTTCGGGTCCTATGGACTGATAGCGTCAACACAGATTACACTACTGGGAATAAAAAAATTGGCACATCATCCTCTTTCAAAGAATCTTAGCACCAGGATAACCCAGGGCTGCCATCTTCTCCGGGTTGCAATCGAAGGCCGCACAATAAAACATTCTAACGCTCGCCTCGAAACAACCGCTATCGCTGTCCATTTGCAATACGACATCGGCAGGACAGGGTATTATTTGGAGTTATTAATTAATTGAGTTCTAATAACATTTTGTGATATAATATGATTTCAAGCAATCGTTGTTTTTATTCACTTTAAGACTAGGTGTTTCCAGTGCCCCAAGGGTATGCCATTTCAGATATACCAACAAGACAGTTGGTCCTACCAAGCATTTAAATTACCCCTGGCTCTTGGACTATTTATATCTGAATGGGTTTAGAAATCTCCGCCGCGATCTATGACGTCATGCGTTGTTGATACTCAACGGGTGGGTCGGCTCAATTAAGAGCGCAATAATGTCTCAATTGGCGACAAAAGCACCGCGCCACAGCCACGCATCGCTGACCCTTGTCTAAATTAACCCTGGTCAACAACGATGCTATTTTGGTGCGGTTAATAGAAGGCAGCATAAGTTGGCTAGGGACTGCAGACTCTTGTGTTGCTGCATGGCAGTCTGAATCGCGAACAGCGAAATTGAAGTAGACAACCACATCTCATACATTAGGCCTACACGCAGCACGGTGGTTAGGGGCACTAAAACAATAAACCCATCAGCGAGGCAGTGTGGTAAAAATATCCTCAAAATCAGAAAGGATTAGTATATTTGTTTCAGAATGTTAAAACATATCGTAGGCACCTATGAACCATCACTTCGTACGGATCGTGGTTGGGGCCACCGTGTTTGCGGGAACCACGTATACGGGTAACCACGTACGGGTAACCACGTGCGGGTAACCACGCAGGGTAACCACGAGTAGCGTTCAATGGATGCTCTATTTGACGATGTTACTTGCGTGTGTAGATACGTAAAGTTCAGATTTGACACAAATGTGCACCAGTTTGCCATCAAAACGTCATACTCAGAATACATATCGACACTGTTCATGCTCGACTCACAATTCCCGATTCCAAGTCGCTTCTGGACATCCGTCGGTTGTGCGATTTTAACAGACACAAACTGCTACAATGTTCAATAATATAATGTTAGCCAATTAACAAATGAATTACCATATTAGACCGCAATCAATAGGCCGACTTCAGGCGCAGTATACTCAGCTCATGGTAGCGGGCTCCAAAGCTTCCCTCTAGCACGACCTACCTGTCTTTGTGCGTTGTCTCAGTGACCGTCCAAGCGGCAATGCCACCTTCGATTCAATCGGGTTGACCGTTGTTCACTGGGTCAAATGACGCTACTGGTCATGGAGATTCCAGCGTACGCTACATTCCACAATATACGTTTATTACGATATATATATATATATATATATATATATATATATATATATATATATATATATATATATATATATATATATATATATATATATATATATATATATGGATATATATATATATATATATATATATATATATATATATATATATATATATATATATATATATATATATATATATATATATATATATATACATGTATGTATGCTGTTTCTAAAGTATAACAAGTATGCTCCATTCATTGATGCGTACACACACGCACACATACACGCACGCACGCACGTACGCACGCACGCACACACACACATATATTATCTTGGATTAAAATTATTAAGTGCATGTGTGTACTATATTATATCGGTTTTAAATTATGTTATATATAACATGTATGTATGCTGTTTCTAAAGTATAACAAGTATGATCCATTCATCGGTGCGTGCAAGTTGAAAGATGGCCAAATCACCAGGTTTGGGAATCGGCGCCGCGTATTGACATCCACATTTCGTTAATATTAACTATACATTTTAATACATCACCAACCACTTTAGAATTTACATAGAAACACCGCATATCACTTAAAGTTCAGGCAGCCTTTTGAAATCCGTGGACATAATTATCACAAATATTTTTGGTATTCACAATCTATCTCGATTTAAAACAGTATTTATCATGTAATAATCTTAGCAATGATGTATGATGTATTTGACTGCTTTCCGCCATTGGTTCTCTGGCCATGGGTTAGCAGAGAAAAGAGGATGTGTAGTGAAAGGTGGCAATCGGGCCTTTTTACACAGCGGGCCACACGTGTCTATACATACATAGAGTAACGAGGCAATATTATAACAATACTCCTAAACAAAAAAAAAGCAAAATACAAATGCATAGTCTACATGGATTTACATGGGTGTGGAGGATGACGGTGGAACGTAAGTTGGGGGGGGGGCGCTAAATTGTAATTTGCCCCCCGGGCGTCGGCGACCCTCGGTACGCGATAAAATACTTGCTCTGCTTGGCGTCAGCAACGACCGATGTACATCGTCAGCGGGGCACGACACTTGGTGTTTGTCGTCGCGGTGAGAACGATGTTGCTGCCGTTCAGAACCACCGTCTTGGTCACCGTCTGCGCGTTCCTGTGCACTCTTCTTACGTTCGTCAGGTGCTACATAACACACCCTGGCGTCTAAATGACCCGGGTGGATCACTGTTGGTCGAACAGACCGCCAATAAGAACCGTGATTCCCAACAGGACACGGCGCTGAAAACAGCGAGCGAGAAACGAACTACAAACGACCAACACGCCACTTGTTCACTGGGATATTTTCGGGACGTTACCGCAAATTTCCAAGAGAGACTTCCCCGGAGAGCGGCGACCCAACATTGCGTTGAGTCAGACTTTCTTGACGTGGTGCGAATGAGGAGCGGCCAGTCGCCGAAGCGGCTGTCGAGGCGGGTGCGCTCCAGGCGCAGATCGCGACACGACTGGGACTATGTCGTTCCCAATGTCGTTCATTACATCCACTTTGGTCGGGGCATGACATTCACATTCATCTCCTACCTGAGTTTCCTGAGTGCGCGCAAGTTTATTAAACCTGATTATATCTTCCTCCACGGGGATACCCTTCCCACGGGATCGTGGTGGGAGCGCACCCTGTTGGACGTGCCCAATATCTATCACGTGCACGTTCGTGGCATATCGGGCATCCGTGGCAAACGGTTCAAATTTCCGACACAACATTCGAATCTGTTGCGGTTGTTTATAATGCTTGGTAAGTAACACAGTTGTCCCCGTAGTCTGCGCATATATAGTGCGTGCGTGTGAATGAGAAATCGTTGTTCAGTATCTCGCTGCCCAGACGATAATAGTTGTGTTGTTGTACGGGGATAGTATAATTTCGCTTTAAGTTAACACGTGATGCAAACATAACTATGATGTTAATATTACGAAACAGCCAAAGTCGTCATAGCTATTAAAAAGTCCGCACCATTGAGCAATTTCGGATAACCAAATGTGTCGAAGGCGGCTTCCTTGTGTTGCTACTGGCGTGGTTCAACAAGAGTTTGCTCCAAGGGGATTGCGTGGCCTCTATAGCGGACGACGGGCGTCCTTTCCCCTTAAAGGGTTAATGTTTAGCTTTTATATCCATAAACATAGCCTAGCGGTGGTTCGACAATCTTACAATGATAACATTGGTGTCTATTAAAGTGGACATTGTAAATATTTCTAGTCGAAAGGACAATAGCACACAAATGTTTCCAACACGAAAAAATCATGCGGACGCCCCTAGCTAGTTTCGAACGACCCCCCACGGCTATTGTTAGCATGTATATTGATCATTTAATGATCGTTAGCCTCCGGTGTCTAGTCAAATGTGCTATTTTACAACACTAACGCGATACGATCGGTCGTATAATTTCAAGATATCCACATTCAGCGTTTCCCACGGACCACCGGAACTTGCGAAGTTTTTGTGCGTGCGCAATGCGGTTGGGGGGGGGGTTGACCGACAACTTGCATGATCCGACATTTACATCGGAGTCTGATGTTCTCTTCATACAAATTTAAATCTTAATCAGACATTTAGGTTACCTTCTATTCGGGGGTAACTCGTTTATCATCACGTGACCGTGCCATCTGTCCCTATATTGTATCATTCCGCTGCCTGTCCCCAGTTGTAATTTACTTCGCTGCCTTCCCTAATTGCATCATTCCGCTGTCTCTTCCTACCTGTATCATTCCGCTGCACGTCACTAGCTGTATCATTTAACAGCTGTCCCCAGCTGTATCATTCCGCCGCACGTCACTAGCTGTATCATTTAACTGCCTGTCCCCAGCTGTATCATTCCGCCGCACGTCACCAGCTGTATCATTCCGCCGCATTTCACTAGCTGTATAATTTAACTGCCTGTCCCCAGCTGTATCATTCCGCCGCTTTCACTAGCTTTATCAACTCGCTGCCTTCCCTAGTTGTGTCATTCCCTTTCCTTAACTGTATCATTCCGCTGTCTGTCCCCAGCTGTATCATTCCACTGCCTGTCCCTAACTGTATCATTCCGCTGCCTGTCCCTAACTGTATCATTCCGCTGCCTGTGCCCAGCTGTATCATTACGCTGCCTGTCCCCAGCTGTATCATTCCGCTGCCTGTCCTCAGCTGTACCATTACGCTGCCTGTCCCCAGCTGTATCATTACGCTGCCTGTCCTCATCTGTATCATTCCGCTGCCTGTCTCCAGCTGTATCATTACGCTGCCTGTCCCCAGCTGTATCATTCCGCTGCCTGTCCCCAGCTATATCATAACGCTGCCTGTCCCCAGCTGTATCATTACGCTGCCTGTCCCCAGCTGTATCATTCCGCTGCCTGTCCCCAGCTATATCATAACGCTGCCTGTCCCCAGCTGTATCATTACGCTGCCTGTCCCCAGCTGTATCATTACGCTGCCTGTCCCCAGCTGTATCATTCCGCTGCCTGTCTCCAGCTGTATCATTACGCTGCCTGTCCCCAGCTGTATCATTACGCTGCCTGTCCCCAGCTGTATCATTCCGCTGCCTGTCCCCAGCTATATCATTACGCTGCCTGTCCCCAGCTGTATCATTACGCTGCCTGTCCCCAGCTGTATCATTACGCTGTCTCTTCGGTAGCTAGTATGTTGAAACTGTTCACTGATACTGCTGCCTAGGTATTTGAACGATGGCAGTAGCTTCTGTTGGTATTCCCTGAATGCATGGACTGTATAAAATTTTATCAGCCTAAGATCCAAGCAGAATAATTATTACGCATACTGTGGGCGCAAACATGTGTCTGGAAGGAACATATTTAATGCAGCAACATGGATTAAAAATCAGAAACAGTTAAGGTCATTTATATGAGTTTGCATTGTACTTTTACATTTCGATCGTGGCGGTTGGGCCAAATACATTGTATGCATTTTATTTAGCAATCTAGCTTTTTTACTAACAGTTTGAAACTAATTGTTCTGTTATTTGATCAGTTTCTGTGACAACGCCGGAGCCAGAAAAGTGTCGCTTACTGACGACTTTCATAAACGTGTGTAAGGACGTACGTCTTGTGCCGAATGTATTATCTTCGACCTGTTTGGTGACTTCAGATTATGGCGGCATTTACCTCGACCACGACGTGATAGTTGTTAAATCGTTCGACGCAATGCGAAGCCACGACTTCACCATGGGCAGACCGGTGTCATACGCCCTCAACAACGGCGTCATGCTCGGTCGGCAGGGGGCGCCATTCGCACAGATCTGGCTCGAGACGTACCGCTCTCCGTCTCTGAGACTAGACTACGGCTACGAGTCGGTGCGTACGGCCCACAACCTGTCGCAACTGTTCCCCCACCTCGTGCATGTCGAGGAGCGCTCCCTAGCCCAACCCAACTATTTGAATGTGGAAGCGTTCTACCGCGATCCTTACGACTGGAGCGACAACTACGCCATACACGTGATGGGCGAGACGTTTGCTAGGATACCGACGAACGCCGAGTCGCTGAAAGGCTACGATTGCATGCTGGGAGAGGTGATGCGACTCGCGTACTTCGGCGACCCCAAACTGTTGTCCAACACCACGTGGAAGGGTCTGAAATGAACGTTGGTCACGCATATTTACACAAGAACAAACTTCAAAGCGTTGCAATGGACACGTTAGTCCAACCGTGCCTTGCAGAGCCACGCGTAGGCCTATGCCTTTGTGAACGCCATTTTAAAAATGGATTCCAATTTCGTGCATAATTCGTGCTATTCGAAACAAATGATCCACAGCTTGTGTTCCCAACCTTCTTGTTCCCGCGTGCCCCTGCGTCCATGATCGGCCATGTACCTACATCATAGACACATAAAACGACAGACACACGGTCAAAACTCAGTTCAGTTAAAGAAGTAAACATCTTCCCATGAATGTTATTTGCAGTCGGACAACCTATTGGAGGAACTCAGTGTGAGGGTTGCGCGTGCATGGTCAAAACCAAAGCCTCAATTCGGGGTTCAGTTTTGGACAGGCATACTCGGAGATCATCCTTCACACACAGTCGGGCTCCAAATTTGGTTTTCATGCTTGACAATGCCGAAAATCGTTGCGTTGAAATAAGCCCGTGGACGGCTTTCAACATCACCAAACGGAACCATGTTGAGGTGGGCAACTTGCCCACTATTAATGCACCGCGACAGAAATGTCAACTGAAATTCTCCGCAACGTTTCAAAAACATTGTCGTTGTGCTACGTCAAGCTCTGTTCTGTTGTAAATTATTAGAAAGGTTAATTAAAGACCATATGGTGGACTTCCTCGTTAGGCATAAATTATTAAATTCATCTCAACATGGATTCCTTAAAGCGAGGTCATGCTTAACAAATATGTTATGTTTTTTGGAAGAAATCACTAAGTGGATAGACGTGGGATCTCCAGTAGATATTATCTACTTAGATTTTCAGAAAGCTTTTGAAAAAGTGCCACATCAAAGATTACTACTTAAATTAAAAGCCCATGGTATCGGGGATAGCATAACTGACTGGATAGAATAATGGCTGACTGACAGAAGACAACGAGTTGTAGTGGATGGAGAAGTTTCAAATTGGAAATCGGTTTTGAGTGGGGTACCTCAAGGATCAGTATTAGGACCTATATTGTTCTTAATATATATCAATGACTTGGACGACAGTATAACAAGTAACGTTCTGAAATTTGCAGATGACACAAAACTGTTTAGAAAGGTTAATACTGATGGTGATAAACAACAAAACGATCTAGACAGATTAGTGAAATGGTCTGAGAAATGGCAGATGTTGTTCAATTTTGGGAAATGTAAATGCCTACATACAGGACATGGGAACTTGGATGTAAACTATAAAATGGGAGATACTGTTGTGGGTACTACTGTAAAAGAAAAGGACTTAGGAGTTACAATAAGCGCTGATATGAAAGTTTCAGAGCAGCGTGGTATTGCAGCTTCAAAGGGTAATCAAATTCTTGGATTGATTAGAAGAAACATAACATACAAGGGTAAAAGGTTAATTATACCTCTTTATAAAGCAATAATTAGACCTCATTTAGAATACTGTATACAAGAATGGAGACCATATCGTAAGAAGGATACAGATACGCTTGAACGCATACAAAGGAGAGCAACTAAAATGATTCCAGAACTGAGAGACCTTAGTTATGAAGAACGCCTGAAAGAATGTGGTTTAACAACTCTAGAGACAAGGAGGTTAAGAGGAGATCAGATTGAAGTTTTTAAGATATTGAATAGGTATGAAAATATTGATAGAAATATGTTTTTCTCACTCAAGAAGGATAGCAGAACTAGAGGACATGAAGTAAAATTAGTAAAGGATCAATGTAGATTGGACATCAGGAAGCACTCGTTCTCACAGAGGACAATAAATGAATGAAACAAATTGTCTACAGATTGTGTAACTGCTAGCAGCGTGAATATGTTTAAAAACAAGGTGGACACATATCTCAGGAGGGCGGGTTATAAGTAGATGAACATTGTTGGACTCTCGATAAGCCAATGGCTTCCTTGTCCACTTGCCATCTGGGCCTTTGGCTTGGATGGCAAATCTTGTTAAATCTTGTTAAGGCAACTGAAATAGCGTGGGTGCGTCCCAACCAGACCTGGGGCAGATGCATCACCAATGCATCTAGATAAGATACAGATACATTGGAAATGTCACATATACAGATACGTGAATTTTAAATGTATGTAGATACAGATACATTCAAATGTTTCTAGATACATTCAAATGTATCTAGATACAGATTCATTTTCGATACCACTTTGAACACTGTCATGGAAGCATCAAATCATTAAAGTAAATTCAATTGCTATGACGTTATTTGATGTTTGACGTGTGTCACTTCATGATCTGCTCAAAATTTCCATATAAATGACTGAGTGATACAAATGGCTTCGCTAATTGCTTTTAAAAACATGAAACAAATATAATTATTAATTATATATATATATATATATATATATATATATATATATATATATATATATATATATATATATATATATATATATATATATATATATATATATATATATATATATATATATATATATATATATATATATATCAATGAAGCAATATTCCTTCATCAACACTCTTGAACTACTTCAGACTGTGAATAATTACTGGCTTCTCTATCTAATTGCAATTCACCAGTGGAATATTTCCAGCAAAATCTGTGATATACATTGTATCTGAAAAGTATCTGAAAATTCAGATACATTGCCACTGTATCTAGATACAGATACAGATACTTTTAATTTTGAACAAAAGTATCTAGATACAGATACAAATACTTTTAATTTTGAACAAAAGTATCTAGATACAGATACTTCGAAAAATGTATCTAGATACAAAAGATACAGATACACGATGTATCTGCCCCAGGTCCCAGTAAGGAAGAATGTGAATTTATGTGACAGCGTCGTATAAAGGATTTTATGCGAGATGACAGGGCAATGAAGGCGATTTGAGGTTAGACCTTTTGTGGTAGAGAGAGTTTTGGCCTAATTACTCGCTCACGCGTATGGATACACCAACCACGTGACCTAGAGCCAGCCTCTCTCGATTTCCAAGTTAGCTTGTGTCGTTGTGAGACCTTTGCGCTGCAAATATTTCCGAATTTCTATTGTTACTGATTATTCGTTATCGCTGAATTTGTTGATTTTATTGCAAGATCAGTTTTGTTGTTCGGTTTATTCCGATCCGTTTGAAAAATCCCACCCTCCCTCCCTAATATTGTGTTAACAGTTGTTACCCAGTGTTATCTAATAAATCAAGTGGTGCATTATGTAGGGATACACTGTGAAACACTGAAGACAGAGAGGTAGTTCACAAAGTTTTTGAATTTTTTTACGCTTTTCCCTGTTATAGTTTGGTACACGAGGTTCTGCATTAACGCTTTTCCCTCCACTAAGTTTTCAGTAGTGTACACAGGGTTTTTAGTGCGGGTACTTTTTACGAGTACATTTGTGTGGCTGTTTGGCCCTACCTTTCGGTCTGATGTGTTAGTAGTTATTGGTTGACTAATGTCTAGATATGTAACACCTTTATACAGTGTGTGTTGTGTTTCCATAATGTTCATTATGAATTGTTCAAGAATGTTGGGTGGTTAGCCCACTTTTTTCATTTACCATGTTTGGCTGGGGGATCGAGTACCCCAGCCTTTCTGTTTGTACATATATATGTATGGTTAATTCACGGCGGAGTGACCCCCACCGATACCATGTGAATTGTATATAAGTCAGTAGTGGTACAGATAGTACTGGTAGTGGGTAGCTGATAGGCATGATTTACTAATTATGTGTAAACACCTTTTGGGGGCCGGCATGCTTGCTGAGATTATTGGATGTATCTTATTTTGATGGTGTATGCTTGCCTAATTTCATGCAACTTAATTAATAAATCTAAATGTCATTCTTTGGCCTATTTCAATCTACGCTGGACTTGTGTTGTTATTTTGCATAAAGTCTCATGATGGGCACTTTCTATGCTATCTGCAGCTTTATGTCCAACATCAATAACATGTTTCGAGATGCAGGACTTCGTGATGTAGCTGTGGGGTATGGTTTCATTGCTCAGGATTTCATTAACAATATCTTTGTAGGTAAAAGTACATTGACATATGAAGCTTTGACGCGGCGTGCGTGGAAGGGATTCCAGGCGTCGATGGAATCAGATCGTCCTGAAAATGTCCAAAACGCGAACACGTCACGAAACTCTTGCTGCTGTCACGACTAGTGACCGCCGCCGTGACCATATGCACTAACCGTAGTCGATCAAAACTACAGAAGAAACAAGGACACAGAAACTGCAGGAGGAATAAGACACTTCGGTCGGGGGGGCTGTATTGCTCTAATGTCTCAATGCTAAACATCATGCTGTGGCCATGATCGAAGTGACTGCGTGGGGCAATCTTTGTCCAGTACCCAACGCATTGAAACCACATTGAACTTGGGTGTACTCGTATCTAGAAAGACGTTTGGTATTCTGAACTTCGACAACCCAACGTGCCACGTGCAGGTGAAGTACTTGACAATCCGTGAACATATTAGGTATGACATATATAATAATAACACGGACTTCCAGGCACCTACATGGTATATTACAGCCATCAATCATATTGGCTGTTAAAAAGTATGTAATCATCCATGAATAAGGCAGGGCGGGGCAATACGCCAATGTGAAGCAATACGCTCATAGGCACAGCCAACGACCGCCTAAAGCACGTACTGCGCTTTTTCAAGTGCTACCATCTCTCGCTTTCTTATGACAAGAACGCTAAAGTGGATGTTCAAAAGTAAGTATGAAAATCAACATTTCGTATTTTTCTCGGTATTTGTGTAAAATTTAATGTCTACCTTTGTGTTAATAAAGTCATCGTAACCAAGGGTGCTCTTTTGTCACTAGGCATCTATGACCATAATTAACTTGTAAACACATTAGCAGCATTGATTGTGGATGACAAAAAGGACGCTTATTGGGCGACGACCAAATAAGGCAGAAGACAACCGCCGTCCGCTCTGCATCGGGAAAGAAACGTAAGACAAAGAAACGAACTACGCCCGAAAGCAGAGACGACGAAGACGTAACGTGGCCTGGCCTGGTATGTGACGAGCCTTGTTTGTGGCGAGCCTTGTATGTGGCGAGCCTTGTTTGTGACGAGCCTTGTTTGTGGCGAGCCTTGTATGTGGCGAGCCTTGTTTGTGGCGAGCCTTGTTTGTGGCGAGCCTTGTTTGTGGCGAGCCTTGTTTGTGGCGAGCCTTGTATGTGGCGAGCCTTGTATGTGGCGAGCCTTGTTTGTGGCGAGCCTTGTATGTGGCGAGCCTTGTTTGTGACGAGCCTTGTTTGTGGCGAGCCTTGTATGTGGCGAGCCTTGTTTGTGGCGAGCCTTGTTTGTGGCGAGCCTTGTATGTGGCGAGCCTTGTTTGTGGCGAGCCTTGTTTGTGGCGAGCCTTGTTTGTGGCGAGCCTTGTTTGTGACGAGCCTTGTATGTGGCGAGCCTTGTTTGTGGCGAGCCTTGTATGTGGCGAGCCTTGTTTGTGACGAGCCTTGTTTGTGGCGAGCCTTGTATGTGGCGAGCCTTGTTTGTGGCGAGCCTTGTTTGTGGCGAGCCTTGTATGTGGCGAGCCTTGTTTGTGGCGAGCCTTGTTTGTGGCGAGCCTTGTTTGTGGCGAGCCTTGTTTGTGGCGAGCCTTGTATGTGGCGAGCCTTGTTTGTGGCGAGCCTTGTTTGTGGCGAGCCTTGTTTGTGGCGAGCCTTGTTTGTGGCGACCTTGTTTGTGGCGAGCCTTGTATGTGGCGAGCCTTGTTTGTGGCGAGCCTTGTATGTGGCGAGCCTTGTTTGTGGAGAGCAAATAGCAAATCGTGGGAAAAATGGGTCCAGTGTCAAATGTGCAAGAAATGGTCCATGAGCAGTGCACACCAGGCTACACGATCAGTGCACACCAGGCTACACGGGCAGTGCACATCAGGCTACACGAGCAGTGCACACCAGGCTACACGAGCAGTGCACACCAGGCTACACAATCAGTGCACACCAGGCTACACGAGCAGTGCACACCAGGCTACACGAGCAGTGCACACCAGGCTACACGAGCAGTGCACACCAGGCTACACGAGCAGTGTACACCAGGCTACACGGGCAGTGCACACCAGGCTACACGAGCAGTGCACACCAGGCTACACGAGCAGTGCACATCAGGGTACACGAGCAGTGCACACCAGGCTACATGAGCAGTGCACATCAGGGTACACGAGCAGTGCACACCAGGCTACACGGGCAGTGCACATCAGGCTACACGAGCAGTGCACACCAGGCTACACGGGCAGTGCACATCAGGCTACACAAGCAGTGCACACCAGGCTACACGGGCAGTGCACACCAGGCTACACGGGCAGTGCACACCAGGCTACACGAGCAGTGCACATCAGGCTACACGAGCAGTGCACACCAGGCTACACGGGCAGTGCACACCAGGCTACACGAGCAGTGCACACCAGGCTACACGAGCAGTGCACACCAGGCTACACGAGCAGTGCACACCAGGCTACACGAGCAGTGCACATCAACGTACACGAGCAGTGCACACCAGGCTACACGAGCAGTGCACATCAAGGTACACGAGCAGTGCACATCAAGGTACACGAGCAGTGCACACCAGGCTACACGAGCAGTGCACATCAGGCTACATGAGCAGTGCACACCAGGCTACACGAGCAGAGCACATCAGGCTACACGAGCAGTGCACACCAGGCTACATGAGCAGTGCACATCAGGCTACACGGGCAGTGCACACCAGGCTACACGAGCAGTGCACACCAGGCTACACGAGCAGTGCACACCAGGCTACACGGGCAGTGCACACCAGGCTACACGAGCAGTGCACACCAGGCTACACGAGCAGTGCACACCAGGCTACATGAGCACTGCACACCAGGCTGCACGAGCAGTGCACATCAGGGTACACGAGCAGTGCACACCAGGCTACACGAGCAGTGCACACCAGGGTACACGAGCAGTGCACACCAGGCTATACGAGCAGTGCACATCAGGCTACACGAGCAGTGCACACCAGGCTACACGGGCAGTGCACATCAGGCTACACGGGCAGTGCACATCAGGTACACGAGCAGTGCACACCAGGCTACACGAGCAGTGCACATCAGGCTACACGAGCAGTGCACACCAGGCTACACGGGCAGTGCACATCAGGCTACACGGGCAGTGCACATCAGGTACACGAGCAGTGCACACCAGGCTACACGAGCAGTGCACATCAGGGTACACGAGCAGTGCACACCAGGCTACACGAGCAGTGCACACCAGGCTACACGGGCAGTGCACACCAGGCTACACGAGTAGTGCGCACCAGGTACATTTATCCCAAATGTGAATCAGACGAAGACAAGGAAAGTCACATCATGTCATGTAATATCTCACAGCAACAGAGTAAACATTACCTTGATGTGTTTCAAATTTCAATATAATGTTACCTATGTCCTCTAGTCCTATTATCTTTCTTGACTGAGAAAAAATATTTCTATCAATATTTTCATACCCATTCAATACGATCTCCTCTTAACCAAGGCGGTTAAGAGGAGATCGTTAAACCACATCCTTCCAATTGTTCTTCATAAATATGGTCTCTCAGTTCTGGAATCATTTTATTTGCTCTCCCTTGTATTCGTTCAAAAGTATCTATATCCTTCTTATGACATGGTCCCCAAGTTTGAATACAGTATTATAAATGAGGCCTAACTATTGCTTTGTGCATAGGTATAATTACCTTTCTTCTTTTTGTGTTATATTTCTCCACATCAACCCTATAATTTGATTACCCTTTGAAGCTGCAATAACAAACTGCTCTGAAACTTTCATATCAGCACTTATTGTTACTCCTAAGCCTTTTTCTTTTACAGAAGTACCTAGAAGAGTATCTCCCATTTCATAGTTTGCATCCAAGTTCCCGTGTCCTGTATGTAGGCATTTACATTTCCCAAAATTGAATAACATCTGCCATATCTCAGACCATTTAACTAATTTGCCTAGATCGTTCTGTAAATGTTGTTTATCACCATCAGTGTTAACCCTTATGTCATTTGCAAATTTTAGTACGTTGCTTGTTATATTGCCCAAGTCATGTATGTATATAAAGAATAATAGAGGTCCTAATACTGATCCTTGTGGTACCCCACTCAAAACTAATTTCCAGTTTGAAACCTCCCCATCTACTACAACACGCTGTCTTCTGTCAGTCAGCCATTGTTCTATCCAGTCAATTATGCCATCCCCGATACCATGGTCATTTAATTTAAGTAGTAATTGTTGATGTGGAACTTTTTGAAAAGCTTTCTGAAAATCTAAGTATATAATATCTACTGGTGACCCCTCGTCTATCCATTTAGTGATTTCTTACAAAAAAACATAACATATTTGTTAAGCATGATCATGGTTTTAGGAATCCATGTCAAGATGGATTTAGTAAGTTATGCCTAACAAAAAATTCTACCACATGATCTTTAATTACCCTTTCTAATAACTTACAAATTACCGATGTTAAGCTCCCTGGTCTGTACTGATGTTCCACTGAAAAGGAACCACTCCCTCTTTCAATGATAAGTTGAACATTCTTGCAAATGGTATACTAATTTGCTGTAATGGTTCCATTGATAGTTGTTTTGGAGGAATTCCATCCACTTCAGGTGATTTATTGTCCTTCGTTGCCTTTATTTTCTTAGCTACCATTTCTGGAGTTACAGTTAACTGCCTATGATGATGATGATGATGTATGTGTATAACACATTACAATATATAATATTTATACATGTAAAATGCCATAAAAAGGAGCACTAAACAGAAATTGCACAAGTGCAATCATCTGTGGCTTACACACAAAAAACAGAGAGTAATAGTAGATGGTGAGATTTCAAACTGGAAATCTGTTTTGAGTGGGGTACCACAGGGAGCAGTATTAGGCCCTATACTGTTTTTAATATATATATATAAATGATTTGGAAGATGACATATCTAGCAAAGTACTGAAATTTGCAGATGACACAAAAGTATTCAGAAAGGTTACTAATGATACAGATAAACAAAGTTTACTGGATGATCTAGATAAATTAGTTAAATGATCAGAAAAATGGCGAATGTCATTCAATTTTGGGAAGTGTAAATGTATACACATAAGACATGGAAACATGGACGAAGAATATAAAATGGGGGATGCTGTACTAGGTAGAACCACACAGGAAAAGGACTTAGGAGTAACATAACAGTTTCCGAGCAATGTGGGATTGCTGCTTCGAAAGGAAATCAAATTCTATGGCTAATTAGGAGAACTATCATTTATAAGGAGAAACAGCTAATTGTACCCCTGTACAAAGCAATAGTTAGACCACATTTGGAATATTGTATTCAAGCATGGAGGCCCTATCATAAAAAGGACATAGACAAGTTTCTTGATAGAAGTTTGTTATCTTTGTCTTATTAAAAGTTCATGTAGGGAGCTTTTCAGCTAGTTTTTTTGCATTATTGCAGACAAGATTATTAAACTTGCATTATTGCAGACAAGATTATTAAAAATCTGCATTGTCCTTCTTTAAACCAAAGTTGGAGGAACTTCCTTTAATGTTTTTGGCATGCCCAAACTTTTTTATGTTTTCCATAACTTTTTTGGACAAATTTGGTTTTCATTGATTTAATTTTTAACCAAATCTTTCTTTGCTCATTTGATTATAGCTTGTGTGTTATTTCTCAGGCGCTTGTACTATGAATAATACACGGAACGCTGTTTCAACCTAACAGTTTTTATTGGTGCAACACTATCTAGTATTTCCAGGAACATTTCACAGAATTTCTTCCAAGCAACACAAACATTTTTGATATTTATTGACTTGACACCAGTCTACACTTCTGAGCTTTGCAACAAAGACATCTTTCTAGTATGGTACCTGCAAGTTCATTATAAGCAAGTTCATCCCTTCTATTAAAAGCAATATTGTTCCTGATTAAAATGCACACACCTCCACCTTCACAGTTGCGGTCCCTCCTCTCAATAGTAAAAATTAAGGTATTTCTGTTTGAAACAGTCAAATTCCTCAAACTTAAAGACTCCAACGTCTCCGAGAGTTGCATGCAAGAAGATCGATGGTTGCTCACTGGTGCTGTCGTCTGCCAAGTCGTTAGCAAATAGGAGGATGTGAAGAGAGCACTGATCACACAGGAAATTGAAGGAATCACTGCTGCTGCATAGCTCATCGTATGCATAGTTTCAAAAAACTCCAGCCCATAAATAGTCCAATTTAGCCTTCTGAAATTTAGCATCTGGAATTGGTAATGAACAAATATCCTCTCGAGTAAACACTGAATTGAAGTAACCATTCAGGTCTTCCGCCACACATAGTGTAACAATGTAATATATAACACAAAATACAATAAAAATACAGTGCTTCTCACACATTTATAAACCAATGATTGATTCATATTGCAGTGTTATTCACTGAACCAAGCACATCATACCAAAACCTATGAATTGGTATTAAATGTGTTGAGAGATTACAGAACTCCAGAAAATGAAACTGTTTAAAAATAAATTGCGCTTGACTATTAATTAAATTATTTCTCTGATAGAAACCAGATAAACTTCTTCCATACCAAGTGAATCTACAGAAAACTATGGCAGAAACGACTCCACGGATAACTTCTCATCTATCATATCTAAAAGTATAACATTACCTGGACTTTAGTTCATGAATACGTTATCACAGATTGCACTTCTACAAATAAACAACACCACCAAAATCATTAAGTCAATGTAAATAGTTCAACTTCAATAAAGTGTAACATTAATGTCTATAAATATAACATTCCAGTGTAATTGGCTACATAATTTGCTTTCTGCCGACATGCAGGACGTTTATGGATGACGTTACATTTCAGTGCATTTCTAAATATAATCTTTCAAACTGCATTTGTTTTAACAGCCCCAGTAGTCAGCCCAAATATATTTGTTTCAATAGCCCCAGTAGTCAGCCCAGATGTATTTGTTTCAATAGCCCCAGTAGTCAGCCCAAATATATTTGTTTCAATAGCCCCAGTAGTCAGCCCAGATGTATTTGTTTCAATAGCCCCAGTAGACAGCCCAAATATATTTGTTTCAATAGCCCCAGTAGTCAGCCCAAATGTATCTGTTTCAATAGCCCCAGTAGTCAGCCCAAATTTATTCTATTTCTTCTATTTGGTCTCCTCTTAGACTCCTTGTCTCTAGTGTTGTCAAACCACATTGTAATAAGCAACTTTCTTACCTAAGGTCTCTCAATTCTGGTCTAACTATTGCTTTGTACAGTGGTACAATTAGCTGTTTCTCCTTATATATGATAGTTCTCCTAATTAGCCCTACAATTTGATTTAATTTTGAAGCAGCAATCCCACATTGCTCTGAAACTTTCATGTCAGCACTAAATGTTACTCCCAAGTCCTTTTCTTGTATGGTTCTACCTAGTACAGCATCCACCATTTTATATTCTTCGTCCATGTTTCCATGTCCTGTATGTATACATTTGCACTTCCCAAAATTGAATAACATTTGCCATTTTTCTGACCATTTAACTATCTAGATCATCCTGTAAACTTTGTTTATCTGTATCATTTGTAACCTTTCTGAATACTTTTGTGTCATAGGCAAATTTGAGTACTTTGCTAGATAAGTCATCTTCTAGATCATTTATATATATATATATATATATATATATATATATATATATATATATATATATATTAAAAAGAGTATAGGGCTTAATACTGATCCCTGTGGTACCCCACTCAAAACCGATTTCCAGTTCTAAAACTCACCGTCTACTATTACTCTCTGTCTTCTGTGTGTAAGCCACTTTTCTATCCAGTTGATTACATCATTACCTATATAATGGATTTTAGTTTAAGTATCAATCTTTGGTGTGGCACTTTATCTAAAGCTTTCTGAAAATCTAAGTAGACAACATCCACTGGCGACACGTCATCTACCCACTTTGTAATTTCTTCAAAAAAACATAAGAAATTGGTTAGACATGACCTTGCTTTTAGGAACCCATGTTGAGATGTATTTATTAATTTATGTTTTACAAGGAATTCCATCATGTGGTCTCTAATTAATGTTTAAAGTAATTTACTTACAACTGATGTTAGATTCACTGGTCTGTAATTGTCTGGCTTGTTCCTCGATCCATTCTTAAATAGTGGCGTAATATTTGCTTCATTCCATTCTGGAGGAACCATTCCTTCTTCCAGTGACAAGTTAAACAATTTTGCAAGTGGTGTACTAATTTGCTCAACAATTTCCTTAAGCAGTTTTGGTGGTATCCCATCAACTCCAGGTGATTTATTATCTTTCATCTTCTTAATTTTGTTTGCTATCATTTCATGAGTTACAAATAACTGCCCTAAATGTTCTGATGTATTACCCTCAAATTTGTTTACTCCTCACATAAGCATAGAAACTCTTGCTCTAATTTTTTATATTACCTGCCAATTTTTTTCAAAGGTTCTTTTAGATTTTCTAATTTCAGTTGTAGCTAGGTTACGTGCCTCTTTGTAATTTGCATATAGTCTTCACCCTTTCTGGTACGCCTATAAACCCTCCACATAGTTTGCTTAAACACTATTTTCTAATAGCTTCTTTTGACAAGTGTTTCTTTCTAGACTGTTTTCCTTGTTTTTTCAAGGGAGCAAATTTATCGATGATACTCTCAATTTCATATTTCAGAATATTCCAACATTCAATTGCGGTCTTATTCATCAGCATGTTATTCCAAGCTAGCTTTCCTAACTATTTTCTCATATCTTTATAGTTATCTTTGTGGAAGTTTCTCCTATACGTTTTTTTCAATTTTACTTTCGGATTTTACATTGATGTCAAAATGTATTTGATTGTGGTCACTGTTACCCTTGGTTCATGTATTTTTACATTGTCCACTAATTCTTTTTGTGATGATAAAACTATATCATACATTTTCTCCCCTGGTTGGTTCTAGCATGTGCTGAGTAAGGAAGCTCTCCTGAATTAAAAATAAAAATTGTTGGTCCTCACTAGAGATTTCCATTGCATGTGTCCATGGTTAAAATCTCCCATTATGATACATTCCCCTTTACTAACTTCATTTATAGCATTTTGATTTTGTATTTTTGTGTTATCCTCTTCGTTTATGTTTGGACTTCGGTAAATTAATCCAATAGTTAATTCTGAATTTCCTGAAACTATTTTGCACCGAACGGTTTCATCGTAATCTGCTTCGCTTTCTAATTTATTTCATAAGCCTGAATAGATTCTTTAACATATAAAATAACTCCCCCTCCCCTTCTTCCTATTCGATCTCTCCTAAACATTACGTATCCTGTCAGTCCTAATTCAGCATCTGTAATGTCTGTGTTGGCCCATGATTCGGTTATACCAATTATGTGAGGGTCAATATCTTCTACCATAATGTTTAATTCGTTTTTCTTATTTACTATATTCCTAGCATTTAAACACATGCATCTATAACCTGCTTCAGACATGTTTTTCGGACATTTTGTTATTGGTTTATCTGTACTATTGACCTCTTGTCCAGCTTGAGGCATCTCTAAGTAATAGTGTTGACTACCAAAAATATTTATGCTCCCCATGCCACTGTCTACTGCTGCTGTGAGTCCATCTGCAAATAAGGCTGCCCCCTTTCCACTTAGATGCAGCCCGTCCTTCATATCAGTGTACATATCAGCCCTTCCAATAAAACTTCCCCACAAATCCACAAAACCCACTTCCTCTTCCCTACATAGCTTCTCGACTAGCATGTTAATTGCCACCCCCAGCAATTTCGATATCTATGACCCCTCCTTCCTATTACTGGTAAAATCCCTGACAATAGCCCCAGTAGTCAGCCCAAATGTATTTGTTTCAACAGCCCCAGTAGTCTGCCCAAGTATATTTGTTTCAATAGCCCTAGTAGTCAGCCCAAATGCATTTGGCTTCTAGTAATATCTTGAAGCCGGTCTAATGCTGGCAATTATCAACTACTATAAACTTCATTTCAACCTACAAGCCATCGATGTACACAGAATCTGGTAGCCATAGTAAATTACTGTCAAATCCGATATCAGTGTAGGTCATAACTTGATGACCAACCCCTCTACTTTGTCCACTGCATGATTGCATAATATGTGCATACAAACATAGTGCATGCAAATTCATGATCATCTGTCTTTTCAGTGCACAAAACACACCATAAAACATTAAAAAATTATGCATTTGCAAATACATGGCCAGATGCATTTGTATCAATCTTAACCATCTGCTGCTGATGCACTTCTACAAGAATAAAACAACACGAAAATCTTAACCATCTGCTGATGATACACTTCTACAAGAATAAAACAACACGAAAATCTTAACCATCTGCTGATGATACACTTCTACAAGAATAAAACAACACGAAAATCTTAACCATCTGCTGATGATACACTTCTACAAGAATAAAACAACACGAAAATCTTAACCATCTGCTGATGATACACTTCTACAAGAATAAAACAACACGAAAATCTTAACCATCTGCTGATGATGCACTTCTACAAGAATAAAACAACACGAAAATCTTAACCATCTGCTGATGATACACTTCTACAAGAATAAAACAACACAAAAATCTTAACCATCTGCTGATGATGCACTTCTACAAGAATAAAACAACACGAAAATCACTGTCATAGTAAATAGTTCAACTTCAATGCAGTGTAACTTTAACTTGTAAGAACATTAAACTTTTTTACTGAGGAAGGACCTCACAGAAACTAGTCCGTCATATATTTGCATCATTTTCAACATTCGCACTGAAATGTACTGACACCCCACAGTGCTCAAGTCAAGTCAGTACCCAGCTTGCTTGGTACTTACTGATACTAATGACCCTTTGGCTTGGCATATCGAAGGTGGAGCCCTAGACTTTTGTAAAGTCTGTAAATGCTGCATCATTATGATACTTCAGTATTATCAGAAAGACTGCAATCAGACGAGGTTGTTAAGTTCCAGGGATTTAGATGCCTGAAAGCATGATCACCATGTGTAACCTACAATGTCACTCTAACTACAGAGACCGTGTCGTGCTGACAGGAATTGTCATGGAAAGGGTTTCACCTTGGCGCCCCTCTGATGGAAGTGGCGGAACCCTTCCTTCAGATTCCTCAACATCATCTTCAAGTGTTCTTTCAAGATGTTGAAATCAGAGACAATGACGAGCAAGGTGGGGACAATTATCATCACAATGCCAATGACACCCATTGCAATGTTTGGTGTCTTTTTGTCGGCCTTCTTCATGCCAATGGAGGCCATCATCTTCTCTGTCTCCGTCATTGGCTCATCCTCTGGCACAAATATAGATACCTCCTCTCCAGTGGCTATAGGGTGTCGGGAGAAACAACAGGAAACATATTTAATCACTATGCATGAAAAGCTTTGCATTTTATAATGAGTGAAAAGAAACAAATCAAAACTATTCTACTGAGAAGTCATAGCACAAAAAGCAACTAGCTGCCTAATATAAGCCAGTGTTAAAGGAACTGCATTAATTTAGCAAAATTAACAATTGTTTTCCCAGAATTGTGTATATCGAAGAAAATTTATAATTACTTTTTTCAGAATTGTGTATTTTGAAGAAAATTAGCAATCTTATTTACAAATATCAGTTATTGACCAATATATTTCAATTCAATGTATTTATTCCGGACTCAACCGAGCATATATATATATATATATATATATATATATATATATATATTACATCATACATGTGATCCGAGTTCCAAATGTTGTTGCACAAAATGAAAGCAGACATTAAAGCAATACAAAGTAATGAGCTGCGGTAAACAATTATATCAAATTGTTTCTGTCACATATAGGCTATTGCTGATCTATATATTGACCAAAGTAAATCCATATAATCCACTGCATCTTGACTTACAGATGAAATGACAGTTTCATGATTGTTTCAATATATTCCCAGCCTGCCATTCTCGCCGTGCCTACCTTCACAGATGGGGTCGACACCAGTCCAGTTGCCCCGAGACCCGCACACTTTCCACAGCTGCCCTGACATGAGTCGATAGCGGGGCAGACACTGGTAGATCACCCTCCTAGTGCGTAGTGACTTCTTGTCCTCGTACCACGTCGCATTGACCACGTCCGGCGGTCTTGGGCACTCGATCTCTGCAACACGCAAGTGTGGCGTACAAGTCACTCCAGTTGCTGCAAGTTAAACAGCGTCAACACACGGAACAAACAGCAGTCTTAGAATCTGGCACTGCACAGCTGTGTCTACATCGAGGTATATCCGCAGTAATGTGAGTGTTAAGGGTAATTAGACTACAGCAAGTAAGCTGACATGGTTGTCTACTTCCGTAAAAATCACATCGTCACTGCAACGCATCAGTTTATGTAGACACAGCTTCAACATTACATTTACAATCAGCGAGACAGACAGCATCTACCAGTAGCAGGAAATACAACTTCTTGTTCATGTGTTTCCTGCTACTGGTAGATGCTGTCTGTCTTGCTGATTGTAAATGTAATGTTGAAGCTGTGTTGTTCATTGTGATATAGGCTCTTGATAAACTTTTTTGTTGTGAGTGTCATTAAGACACATTAACTGAAATGCATTTTTGGTGAAAATTAAGCCTTGCAAGACTTATATTAATTTAAGAATTGAGAATGAAAGGTTAAATGAAGAAATTGGGTGAAGTAGATTAAATCAGAGGATTTTAAATATGTGAAGTTACAAACCCCAGAGATCCTCTAGGGGGTGTTTTTGAGTGATCAACAGCGACTTACTTTCACATTTCGGAGGTTCCCCGCTCCATGTGCCATTTTCCCTGCACATGCGCACCTCATCTCCCCCGGCAAGCTTGTGTCCATGATGACAGGAGTAGGTGACACGAGACCGGAAGGTCAGAGCAGAGACATTGTATGTCATCAAGGGGGGCAGTTCAGGGGGTGGACAGGTGATCTCTACAGGAAAGCAGAGATACCATTATGAAGTGTCATGAAATGTCATTCAGCTATTCTGATAATAGCTCTAGTTACATGGACGCCCGCATGGCGCCCGCCCGCAAGCACACACACATATTACAACGTTGTTGACCATTTCACGTATTCGTGAGTTCATTCACAACAGTCTTCATTATCAATTCTTGGGACTATGGTCAATGCAATATGATGCCAATTTAAGCTTTGAGAGCCGTCTGTTCTAGTGTTTACACCATTCTCAGTAGCAACATTACATAGACTGTACATAAACAAAACAACAAACACACAACTATATTTGGCTCTTCAGGAAATTTAATAGTATCATGTGTGGTAATGAATCCTCATGCATAATATATGGGATACGAGTGCGTGTGCGCCTACATGGCAGCACCAAAAACATTCTCGGCTTTGGTGTAATTAATGTTAAGTTTTAAGGTACTATCATATGCCAATTTTAGCAAACTGCTCTATGAACATACAGTGATCGTGGAGAAGATAAAAGTTTCTGAATTTACGAAGGAAATCGCTCAATTTCGAACACTTTGACCAAGCTACAGGTGGCACAAACAGTAGCAGACGATTCAGTCAAGCATGACGGCCGCCCTACAATATTCAGCGAAGGCTCTCTACCAGTTGTCAGGAAAACCAGTCAGCAGTTCATTGTGGAAAGCTCTGACAATGAACGGCATTTCCTGCATGCAGCCAACCAGAAGAGGTCAACGAGGGGGAACAATGTTACGCAGACCCATTCAAGTGGTATTGTCTGGCTTCAGGCACATTCAATGCGTTAACACCACAGCCGACAAGGTGAGACATTACAATGACAATTGTGTCAATCTGAACAATATGACACATACACAGGCGGGCCACACACGCGCCCTAGGGAGCAACATGCAACATGACGTTCACGTTAGCAGAAATGGGGCTAACTACAACAACCTCATCAACGTACACTCGAACAAGTGGGATCTACCAACCATCATCAATACTAACATTCAGGGTGCCTTGGCAAGCAAAATCGATGAAATCAAAGTAATTAAAGATAACTACGGAGTGGACGTCCTAGCAGTCACTGAGACATGGTGTACCAGCAGAATACCAGACGCCTCGCTCAGGTTACCCGGTTTCAACCTCTACAGGAGGGACAGGCAAGATGGCCGTCAGCATGGAGGGATTGTTTGCTATGTACGAGATGCAATCCCGACTAAGCAATGGACTGAACTAAACCAACCAGAACTTGAAACTATGTGGATGACGATACGTCCACCAAAGATGCCTCGCAACCACCCGCAGATAACAATCTGCATAGTGTACCACCCTCCTGGGGCAGACGACTGGACATTGCTAAACCACACTGACCAATCTGTTGACTATGTACGCCGTCACCATCCATATACTGGCGTCATCATAATGGGCGACCTTAACAAGTTGAGAGATTCTCACTTGAAAAGAAATCACAACCTAAAACAAATTGTTGACATACCAACACGAGGAACTGCGACACTGGACAAAAAAACGGATTTATACCACTGTCCAGTAGTCATAGCACCGATTGGCCTATCGGATCACATGGTGGTAATATGCACTCCATCAACGTCCACGAAATATACAGAACCAGTCGTTTCAAAGACGTCTTCGCGTAGTTGCAGGCCTGATGATCGAGCCTGTTTTGCAGCAGCGCTCAACCTCATCTCGTGGAAAACCTTATTCCACCTGCCAAACTGCGAACAACAACTGCAGTTTTTCAATTATACAATAAAAACTTTACTCGACACACATCTCCCTGAACGAAAAATCAGAAGATGTTCCAGCGACAGACCTTGGATAGATGACAATTTCCGCTATCTAATACGTCGCCGCCAGATTGCGCTTCTTTCCGAGAACCAACCATTGTACAGGCATTACAGAAATAAAGTTAATCATGCCAGAAAGTCCTTGCAACGAAAGTATTACCAAAGCAAAATCAAATCACTTGAGAACGAACATCCGAAACGATGGTGGAATAGCGTGAAGGAACTTGTAGGGGTAAAGGTCAACTGTGACAATCTACAAGGTCTTGCTAACACACACTGTTCAGGAAACTTCAGTATTCTAGCAAACGAAATAAGTGACTACTTTGAGTCTGTGACCAAAGATTTCCCACCACTTTTACCCGTTGATGAGTTCTTACCTCCGGGAGCCGACACGACGGTCCCAGATGCCTACATCATCAACGTCGATGAAGTAGCCATATCACTGTCACGAATTAAAACACACAAAGCAACCGGCCCTGACGAGATACCCAACTGGATCTTACATGACTACGCCACCATCCTCGCTCCTCCTGTCTGCACGATATTCAACAGCAGCCTACGGGAAGGAACCGTGCCTGCCCTGTGGAAATGCGCTGACGTTCGACCAGTGCCTAAAATCCGACCACCAGCGCGAATTGAGAAAGACCTGCGCCCAATATCTCTCACGCCAGTTTTATCGAAGTGCTTGGAGAAATTCATGTGCATGTGGATAATGGACATTACCATGGACCAGATTGATCCTCAGCAATATGGATCAATCAAAGGAACATCAACCGTACACGCACTGGTCGAGCTTGTTCACAAGTGGAAATACGCGGTCGAGACCCCTGGAACCATAGTACGAATACTTCTCGTCGATTTCAGCAAAGCGTTTGACCGAGTCGACCATCACATTTTAATGACGAAATGTGCATCACTCGGACTTCCAACTTTTATTACCAAATGGCTGACATCCTTCCTGTGTCAACGCAAACAGAGGGTAAAGATCGGGAGTGTGAAATCGGAGTACACCACTGTCAACGCAGGTGTCCCACAAGGCACAATATTTGGACCAATTGGCTTCCTACACCATATTAATGATCTGCAAACAGTATGCGAACATATAAAATATGTCGACGATTGCACAATATGGGAAGCTTCTTCATCCTCCGGAATGGACAGCTCACTCCAAGTAGCAGCAGATGAAGTCGTGCAATGGACAGCGAGTAACAAAATGGCGCTGAACTACGACAAGATGAAAGAAATGCGGATATGTTTCAAGAAATCAACTCCGGACATTGCACTGCTAACCATCGACGGTAGACCAATCCAACAAGTTAACAGCACTCGTCTACTAGGTGTGACTCTATCTGAAGATCTGAAGTGGCAATTACACATAGACGAAATCACTACAAAAGCATCGCAACGTCTATACTTCATCATCCTTCTCAAAAGAGCCGGCATTGACCCTCACCATCTCATCAACATATACACTTCAATCGTCTGATCGGTATTGGAGTACGCATACCTAGTGTGGCACACGAGCCTTACAAAAAAGCAAACGAGACAGATAGAATACATCCAGAAACGGGTAATGCGGATCATTTTCCAAGATAAGTCGTACACCGAAGCCATCACCGCAGCCAATCTACCAACGCTGTCAGACCGGAGGGAGAAGTTGTGTAGAACACTATTCATAAGCATGCAACAATCTACACATAAATTACGCCATCTTTTGCCTCCCCTCCGGGAAACTCCGTATACAACTCGAAACACGAGGACTTACTGTGTGCCGCGTTGCAGAACTGCAAGATTTCAGAACTCTTTTATACCGTATGCTTTAAGACACTGGCAGTAATTATGAACTCATTTATAAATTAGTTACTTTTTACATAATAGTAGTATATATAATTTATTTTACTATAGTATTGCCTGTTTTAAGTTTTAATTTATGATTATGTCCTTCATATTTACCTTGTTTATATACAAACATAACTTTAAACATGATGTACATGCACCTTTTAAGTTTTTATATTTTAAGTAATATTTTTGTCTTAATTAATTTATTATCATTGGTTGTTTTACTGTGCCAATTGTATAATTCAACTGCTATAGTTGCCATTTTAATAAAATTATTATAAATTATTATAAATAACACGAGGGTCAGTATCTACCTGTGCATGTGGTCTCATCTCCCTCCCAGTGAGCATGCTCACTGCAGAGAAGTGTGTGTTGTGGACCTTCCCGGACGTAGCCAGACTCACACGTGTAAGTGGCTGTATCCAAGTAACGCAGCCCTGTTGTCTTGTTCCTAGAGTTGGCGACAGTCGGCGGCGGTCCACAGGTCACTCCTGAAAGGTGTCACACACACCACAGCAGGTCACTGGGCCAGGCACAAAGAACATACTAGCATGAGGGCGCCCTCATGGCTGTAGGGGAACATTGAGTCAATGAAGGTCATAACATCACAGCCCAATATGCAACAGTGCTGGCCAGAGAAGACTTCTGGCACAGAAAGATAGTTAAGTGATCAAAATATGTGAGAGGCACCCAGCTATCAACAAAGATAGGAGATATGAAGGCTTGCCACAAGTTGCTTGAGGCTATAGTATAATATAACAAACTATTTTGCTTGCCTATCACTCTGCACCATTGGATGTAGGCAGGCTTGTCGCTCCTGCAGATGGTGTCGTCAAATTAATTGGTGTTTTGTGCATTCAGTCTAAATCTCTAACATTGTTTGGGTGTTTACACAAGTTTTAAAAGCGACGAACTGTTCTGCGACTAATTAACTGCAGGAGGAATATGACAGCATGAGCTACAACACATGAGTATTTCTTCTCTAGATTTCCTGTGGCTTACTAATTAATTTGATTTTAAATCCGCCCTCCTTCTCCACCTTTCTTCCTTGTGTTGGTGTGATTAGTTCAAGAACTGTTGTGATTAGTTCAAGAACTGTTGTGATTAGTTCAAGAACTGTTGTGACTCACTAAAGAACTATTGTAAATTCGTTGGCAGGAGGGTAAGTTAAAAAAGGTCTGATTTTTGACACTTTAACCAATTTGGCATTGAACAAGGGTTTATCCTCCAGTCAAGCGTTCGCGGGGTTTTAGTGCAGTGACAGACTTTCCACTTCTTCGGTATTTTGGAGTTATGTATATACAGGTCAGTTTGGGGATGGCGAAATGGCCCCACCTGTTTGTGGTTACGGTTGTATATTTATGGTTGAATATTAGCTAGTACAGGTTACATCTTATAAGTTTATTACATGTTAGTTTTAATTCCATTACCACGTAGGGATGATTTAGGTCTGGTGTATGTATATGAATATGTGTTACTGTCATGGCATGTAGGAATGTGGGCTCTAAAAAACCTCATGTTTCAGATAAGGCTGTATATCATGGGTTCTGCATCATATCTGGTTTACATTGTAAAGCTCACGTTCCTATTATTGTTGTCCCCGAAGTGGCTACGGGATAAGTAGACCACTTTCCAATAATAAATGTCATCATTTGGCCAATTTCAATTCTCTCTACCAGTTATATTGGACGTGTGTTGCTTGTCTCATAAACAAACTTCCCTCAATTTTTCTGGAGCTCAAACATGTTGGTGGTTGTCACACAACACTGGAGAGCAGATTGACGCTGACAGACAGGGTCTCATGTACTCCATCGAGCAAATATTTTAAGAGTCTGAAAGGTAGCTGTCTTTGTTTGATACCAATGCTGATAACGTAGATGTGAATATTCCACTACATGACATAATGCCAGTGGCATTATAATGTCTATACTAGCATGTTTACAGATGATTTGCATGAATTGATTAAAAGTCAGAATAGCCAGTCAATAATTGTGATTTATATATATATATATATATATATATATATATATATATATATATATATATATATATATATATATATATATATATATATATATTTGTATCATTTATTTTGACAATGTTTTATGCCACTACAAAATCAGAACACTAAGTCATATCAATAGTATATATATTAAAAGTCAGAATAGCCAGTCAATAATTGGGATTTATATATATATATATATATATATATATATATATATTATATATATATTATATTTATACAATATATTTATATACTATAAATCAGAACATTAAGTCATATCAATAGTATATATATTAAAAGTCAGAACACTAAGTCAATAATTGTATATATATAGTATAGAATATATATATATATATATATATATATATATATATATATATATATATATATATATATATATATATATATACATATATATATATATACATATATATATATATATATATATATATATATATATATATATATATATATATATATATATATTTGTATCAGTTATTTTGACAATGTTTTATGTCACTACAAAATCAGAACACTAAGTCCTATCAATAGTACTTGTATCTGAAATTTTAACTATAAAATCCACTTTTATTGTCTCCAGTTTAATTCAATGTCAGCACTAGATAGACAAAATAACACATAATTAAACTGTGTGCGCGTTTAGACGAACGATGTGTCTAGATACTGTGACACAGATCTTCACTCACCCCACTCCCGATTTGAGCTTTGATGAAAGGTCACGGTTGATTGGCCACTGCTTTAAAATCGGGGCCACCTGTTAGCGAGATTGGAACTAGACCCAATTATCCCCTATACAATCGTTCCAAAAGCAAGCATCGGTAATCAGTTCAGCACGAGTGTTTATATAACCAATTTTTGCAACATGTCGTTGGATCAGCCGACCAGTTGGACAACACTTGCTTATACAAACTAGCTCAACCATACTGCAGCAGCCTGCTACTCACTTGTGCACGTCGGTGGGCCACAACTCCACTTCCCGCTGATGAGACACTCACAGGTGGCATCACCTGCTGACAGTCTATAGCCTGTGACGCACGAATATGTCACGTGTGAACCGATGATGATGCCATCGGTGAAGAATTTAAGTTTTGAATCTTCACCAATTTGAATTGCAGGACAAGTGATTTCTGAAATTAATGCAGTTTTTAGGTTAGACCAGTCAAGATACAAAGGTGGCATCCACATGAAAGTATAACATTAAATCTAATAATGGTGCTGGGACTCACCAAGGCACAGTAAGTGACACATTAGTTAACTGCTAAGCAGATTTTTACAGTTCATGCAAATTGTTGTTAGTTAGTGGAAAATAATAACTTTTATTTATAAAGTAGTGAATATCCAGAATAAAAAATATGTTCAGAGACAGAAAATATTTGTGCGTTTTGTTAAGCCAGAATTTTTTTAATGTTTTTTTAGAGTCCAGCCAAAAGAACAAGTGAGCATGTTCAAAACAAGACAAATCGTGTTTTTCACTTCCTGGCAAGCAAGAAAGTGCATGATCAGCGCTTAAAGAGTGCTACCTTCAAACACTGGCTGCTTCCCACTCCAGAGTTTGTCTTCACGGCAGGTCCGCACCAAATCACCACCGACGTGGTGATACGTGTCCTGAGGCTGGTAGGTCACATTGGAACCAACAGTCAGAATGCCGATGGAAACCTTGGCTCCAATTACGTTTGCTGGAGCCAAGCATGTGGTTTCTGCAACAACATATGCTAGTAAAATATATTGTACAAACTAATCATTACTCTATTGGGATCATTTGTTTAGACCAGGGCTCATACACAACTACCATGCCTTATCTTGACCTTCTTATTGAAAGCCAACGTTAAGTTTGAGCACACCACCAAACAGACGTTTTAAGCTGCTTAATAAGTATTTTATATAAGTAAGTGATATACATGTAATTATATAATTTATAAATACATACCAGATTTTCATTTTATTGAGCAATATAAATACCACATGTAATGCTAAATAAGGACTTCCAGGCCCTGTACTAACCCTGTTATATATATTCAATATGCAATAAAAATTAGGTGGAAAAAACAAAGTGCTTCATTTTAAATTTGAGTACCAAATAAGTAAAGGGTTGTTATGACAAATCTTGTACAGCACCAACTCTATTTGTCCTGTTTCAGCAAAATGTAAGCGTCTCTACGTATCACGTACCTGCACACACAAGAGGTGTTCCAGACCACGCCCCTCCACCCAGACATGTCGTCAGCAGGCTGCCTGTCACTCGGTGGTAGCCACGGCGACAGGTCACTGTCACAGTGTCCTCGTAGCTGTCACCAGTATGGTCTGTCACTACAGCTCCCTTTCCCAGCGTCACGGCACCACATTGCTCTCCTACATCACAGGACAGCTACAATGACATAACTGCTGTCCAACCTGTATTGGATTTCTAGGATTTTGTAATAGGTCATATGCTATCTACTTGCAACAAATATTGAATATACTGCATAAGATAAAAGTAACTGCACGATGACTCTGTTCTTTCAGATGTGTCCACCATTGTCAGGTACTCATTTATATAGCTCAGTGAACTGGAGTAACTTGGAGTTAATAAAATTGCCGAAGTTTTGAAATGGCAGCAGGGGGTGGATTCGAACCCTGGTTCTCTTGAGTGACAGTCCAGCACTCTAACCACTGCGCCACCACCCCCACACATCAATAACAAACAACTCCTTTTTTACTGTCCTCATTTTTGTGTGCATATTTATCGACACTGTCGTCATCATAACCATATATTAATTCACCTTATCGATTTTGTGCAAATATATGATGTGTAACAATGTTTATGTGGGAAAATGTTACCTGCTAAGAGTGACTGATTATCGTGGTTAGTTTGCTGAAGACAAAACGCATATGTACCTCTGTGTATAATACTTTATAAACCCAAATAACACTCCATTAGAATACACAAAATAAGAGCAAAGGTAGCGGAATTGATCAGTTTCATTTTCATTTCAGAAACATTACTAAAAGGAGTAACAATAAAACTCCTGTGTACACAATGGTATGGAAGGCATACACTTAGAGCAATGGTATGGAAGGCATACACTTAGAGCAATGGTATGGAAGGCATACACTTAGAGCAGTGGTATGGAAGGCATACACTTAGAGCAATGGTATGGAAGGCATACACTTAGAGCAATGGTATGGAAGGCATACACTTAGAGCAATGGTATGGAAGGCATACACTTAGAGCAATGGTATGGAAGGCATACACTTAGAGCAATGGTATGGAAGGCATACACTTAGAGCAGTGGTATGGAAGGCATACACTTAGAGCAATGGTATGGAAGGCATACACTTAGAGCAATGGTATGGAAGGCACACAATTAGAGCAACGGTATGGAAGGCATACACTTAGAGCAACGGTATGGAAGGCATACACTTAGAGCAATGGTATGGAAGGCATACACTTAGAGCAATGTCAACAACCCCACTACTGTGTGCTTAGGTACCTCAATTATAATTATAAAGAGAGATTCTCTAGAAATGGCACAGAAACCTAACAACAAGGAACTTGTCAATGTGGACATGTCATATAGCCAGTGGACACTGGTGGTGACGTACTTGAGCAGTTGACAGTGACATGGCTCCACTGTCCGTCAACCATGCAGCGAGACTTTCTTGAATCACCCTTGTAGCCGATGTCACAGTGATAGTTGGCGACACAGCCACGATGTACGCAGCTCGTCATTATGATGGCATTTTTCACTGGGGCCGGCATCCCACAAGTCACCTCTGACAATGCAGGTTTACGCAACGCATTACTTTGGTGTGTTTCATGCGCATGCGTATGTGCGCGCAGGCAAAAACACATGCAGGCATACAACACAGACACCTACAGACTGACCATATGCACACTCACGCATATGCGCACGCATATGTGCACACACTCTTAACTCATTAATTACATATTTGCTTCATCCACAGTTAATTTATGGCATACTATGCAAAACAAATGTTCTATGACGTTATTCTGTACAATGCTTAAATGCCAATAAGTGGGATGTTAGGAATGAATCCATCAAAGTTTGCACAGATTGATGGCTTGTTGATACATTTTTGTATTGTTTGTACCATGTTGTAATACAACGCTTGCATGTTTTGTCTGCTGCATGGCTGCGCAAAAAGAAACTCATTGTGGTGAAGTCGACAAAACACAGCAGTTGAAATGCAGCATATTTTGGTTGTAGGTAGAGACAAGCGCACATGACAATGGAGTGTTTGCTGCACAACAGACCATAATTCCACAGATCTGACAACCCACCTTCACAAATCAGCGTAGGCATGGTCCATATGCCGGTCAGTGGACAGCGGCTGAATCCCAAGCCCGACTGCCGTTCGTAACCATGGATACACGTGTACATGACTTTACCACCAACGGCATCGCCACCAGATGTCGAGAAGTTGGTGTGGTCAAGCATTATTGGTGGCCCACAATGCACCTCTGTAGGATGGGTGAAAGGTCAGTTTTATGAGAAGCCTGACTTTTAACAAATTGGTAACATTCTGGTATTTATAGATTTTACATTTATGTTGTAGTAGGGCAAAGCTGTGCAGTTCAAACAGTGAATAACAGTGAATAACATGAATGACATGTATAACATGAATAACATGTATAACATGTATAACATGAATAACATGTATAACATGAATAACATGAATAACTTTAATAACATATATATAACATGAATAACATGTATAACATGTATAACATGAATAACATGTATCAGTCTTTGTGTAAATATCAAAAACTCATAAAATATTATGTTAACTGAACATTATGCGAGACATGTTTCAGGTTATAATTTAAATCTGTTGGTAACATATAGCAAAGAAGTCGTTTTTTATAGTTATGTTTTACATTTATGTTTTGTAATTATGTGAATCTGTAATCAACAACTTTAATACTAAATTATTTTAGAAAACATCAATGGACACTGTATGGGATAGTCTACTTGCCATACCATCTAGCGAGCAGAACTAAATCATCCCAGAATTTAGTTCCAGAAGAAATCACCCGGCATTTGTCGAAAAACATTGTAGTGAGTCAACTTTAGTCATGATTAAAAATATCTACATTAATGGAATTTACAATGGCAGTCTCACCGATGCATTGTGGGTCGTCGTTCTGCCACTGCCCACTCTCATTGCACACTTTAGTGAGATTGCCGGCTTGTCGTCTGTAGCCGGCCAGACATGAGTAGGTCACTGTGTCGTTGACTCGCACCCCGTCTACTGTCATCGACGTGTTGACAACAACTGGTGGAGCTTTACACAGGATTTCTGTGAGAGTAATCATGTGTATTCAGTATACTATCTTCTTTCTGTTTTTGTCTGACCAACAGACCATCTGTAGTACCACACAACTGTCTTTACCTACTTTACTACATAGCATGATATGTGTCTTATTATGGTCTAATGGTCCTTTCACAATTATATTGTAGTCTAGTGGTCCTTCCACAATTATATTGTGGTTTATGGTCCTTCCACAACTACATTGTGGTCTAATGGTCCTTCCACAATTATATTGTGGTTTAATGGTCCTTCCACAACTACATTGTGGTCTAATGGTCCTTCCAAAACTACATTGTGGTATAATGGTCCTTCCACAACTACATTGTGGTATAATGGTTCTTTCACAATTATATTGTGGTCCTTCCACAACTACATTCTTGTGCTCATCTCATTTCAGAATTGTTTTGTGATTCGGTTTGGGCTAAATTAATCGAGGAGGGAGTTTAAAGTAATTCAGTAAGCATAAGTAAGCGTAAGTAATGACGACAATAAACCTTACATTTCACATCATCCTAAATATTTCTCCAATGATTGGTTGAGAAAAACTTACATAAAATTACTGGGATCAACAGTCTAGGCAGAACTGGCAGTACACAATGCACATACAATTTAAAAGAACCTGTGACATCACTAAGCCCAGAAACAAATGTCCTGATTCACTGCTAAATAAATGCAAATTCATCATGGCCTTCTACATTCTGTTGGCTATTTCACAGAAAACAATAAAATTTGGATACATCTACATGTAAAGGAAAATTCCACCTGTGCAGACATATCATTCAAATGGCATTCACAATAATATCCATTCTCCAAGAAATGTGGCTTAATTATGGGTTCATGAACTTTCATTAACTCATTTCATTAACTCATTTCATTAACTCATTTCATTAACTCATTTCATTAACTCATTTCATTAACTCATTTCATTAACTCATTTCATTAACTCATTTCATTAACTCATTTCATTAACTCATTTCATTAACTCATTCACAAAGTCAAGGAATGTTCCTCAAGAAGTGAGTCATCAAGTAAGAACAGTAAATGTATCATACATAGAGGAACAAGATGGGGAAGTCAAACTAACTATTTCCATTGTTGTTCATGTTGAGAAATGGAAGTTTAGCACCAAGCCTTGAGTTGAGAGTAAAGACGTTGCGGTGAACTATGCGACATACCAACACAGAGTGGAGCGGAGCCGCTCCAGCGCTTGTCCGCCTGACACTGTCGCGTCCAGTCACTGCCTGGCTCTGGGTTGAAGCCGGGCTTGCACTCATATGTGATGTTTGCCAAGAACGTATCGTCTGTCATGCTGGCGTGTGCGTTGGCAACGGGCGCCAGCGGACCACAAGACACGACTGTGACAAACACACCAACAGCAGTGTGTAGACTACCTTGGTGTCACAAAACTAAACCCTTCCACAGAACACTACCGGCACAGAGCACGGGTGTTTATATTATTATTTGTTGATGCATACTGATAAAAATATAACGATAACACTGGAGAAGACATCTATGAGCAAGCACCTGGTGACAAAAACAAGATATTCATTTATGCAGTTAAGTGCACTTCAGCTAGGCAGCCTCGGGCAGAGAGCATGTTTTCTTAAATTAAATAAAGCTGCACATAAACAATAGCATTAAATGTATAACTGACAACTAGACTCGACTTGCCTTGGCAGGTTGGTGCTTCACCAGACCAGGTCTTACTGCTCTGACAGGTTCGGGACAGATCACCAAACATAAGGTCATGACCCTCGCTACACCGGTAGCCAATCATTGTGTTGTAGATATGTTCATCAGGATCACCAATCACTACCTCCGTGTTGTTTGGTGATATCATCACAGGACATTTTATTGCTGCAATAGATACGAAAGATGCACCAATTTACACTGAGCAGCCTCTAAGGAGGCCATCAACGTAGTAGAGACAGAGCAAATAAACAAACACAAATCACATATCTGCAAGGACATTTTATTGGCCAACTAGCTCATGTAATAACAACAATGGATATACATAATTTGTCCCCAAAAAGAAATTTTTGGCAATAACACTTACATGGTAAGCCGCATTCCAAACCTGATCTCAGATAAAACAACCAGTTTTTTATATGGATTTAGCAAGTAAAGAATGGCATGATTTCAAACTACAGTATGCCATGACCTATCCCGATCGTTACATGTATATCAATATAAACTACCAGATTAATACATCATTTAAATAGTTTTATTTAATTTAGAAAAATTTCCAGAACAATGAATTCTGGATTTGTTATTGCACTGACCCTGTCATGTATTCACGATGTTTCCAAGTACAACCGTGACACTGTTTCATTAGGTGACAACACCAGATGTCCACATTACCTGTGCAGTTGGGCGCTTTCCCTGACCACTGTCCATCCTTCTGACACAACAGTTGCAGCAGACCATTGGCTCGTTCATAACCCTCACTGCATTCATATTGCAGCACAGTGCCTGATGTGAACGGGGCATTTCCTGAGGTCAGTTGTGCATGGACTGAGTCGTTGACGTCCGGACATATGACTTCTGTGGAAACATTGGAAGTTAGCATGCATTAAACAATGATACGCGTAGTAACCTGGAAACATTGGGATGTGTATTCTCTTTTGGTTGCAACCAATGAAACAACATTAACACACAAATGCTGGCAAACACACTTGCTGCCAAACACACACAATCAGTTGCTTCACTGGCAAATGTTTTGTTCAGACTGATTCTGCAAACCAGCTGTGTGCACTAACAATTAAGTTATTTAAAGATAAACATTTACCCAAGAGACAGGGATCATGTGTGGTCTCTATGGTAACAGTATAGATTTAAATAACTTAGTTATTAGTAATATGATCAGCAACTTACACAGTAAGCGCAAATAACCACAAGAGAAATAGTTATATCAATAACAACTAATTAACTATTTTATCTACAGAATGCACTGGATTATTGAGGGTGCTGCCATATGGTGGTAAGTAGCAACACTATCAACAAGATTAAGTAGCCCACCAACATAGGCTACAACTAAATTGTATGTTATATGTTGGCGACCAAAATGATACATTACATGACATTGTATAAACAATTTTATACAAAAAGTTAAAAAATGTTCCTTGCTTTTTTCTGGTGGCTTCATAATAGCTGTCTGCAATAGGTGAAAAAGCACATATTCAAATGACAGACCCATGCACACACATATTTTCTATGGGCAACTGATATTATTATCTCACCGATGCAGTGAATGTGTGAACTCCAGTTGCCATTCAGTTGACACGTCCGTACGGGGTTGCCACTTGTTACATAGCCATAGTTACATTCGAGCTCACAGCTGTCGTTGTAAAATGTCTTCTGCTCAGTGCACGTCGCATTCGTGTACTTGCCGTGTTGATCAGGCAGTAGCGCTTCACAGGTTATATCTGAAGGCACAATGCTTGAGCCATGTACTCGACAACTTCTGCCTATATTGTGAATCATCGCCTCAAAGCTTAGTACGCGTGTGAGGCATTTATGCCATTCCTTCCAGAGCCCACAGTCTTTGCAGCACTGATATACGGTTTTGGTCAAAATGGTTTGTACTAGGGCTGTGCTGTATTACTACAAATAACTTCCAATACTGGAATACGATCTCTGTGCGATACATATTGCGATACACCTTCGACGAATCGGTATATACAGAAGATCCTGACGGATTCGTGCAAATGCAAAAATATAACACAAATGGTTAAGCCTCAGTATCATAATATGAAAATTGCGCTGATGAACCTAAATAAGACAATTCGTGCCAGAGACAAGAACAGATTTCACAAGACTGCCATCGAAATTTAGCACCAGATGGCATGACAACAAAGAAGCAACTGACTTATCAAGACTCTACAATTTTTAATCTATGTGTAGCCGATCCCTACATGATATCTATAAATTCTGTGTTTAAAGATACTCAAATTGCTAGCGTTTACACAGATGGTGCGCAGACTGTACCAATCATTTTTATTCCTTTTTGAGAATAAGTAATTCCTTATATCAAACCTACACTGTTGTTTTCAAGACACAGAAATTAATTGTTTGAAATAGTGGTTCCATTCCTGTTAACAGAATCATCTCTCTGTCTGATACGTTAACACACTGTTCTGTCTGATACATTACACACACTGTTCTGTCTGATACGTTACACACACTGTTCTGTCTGATACGTTACACACACTGTTCTGTCTGATACGTTAACACACTGTTCTGCTGGTCCAGTGAGTTTTTAATAAAACACTACATGAATGTGTTGCAACTGTACTGAGAATGTTTAATATAACGTACGTTTACATGTGACGTTGCTCCAGGTGCCATGTTCTGTACACCTGTGTACACCATCACTGCTGGTCAGGTTGTAGCCAACTTCACACGATACTTGACACGTGTTGTTGTAGACATTTGTATGCGTTGTACACGTGTTGTTGTTGTTGCTGTATATCTCAGCTTCGCCCAGGATGAGGGGTGGACATGTGACTACTGCAAATTAAAAAACTTGTTTAAAGCATTACCTATGGGAGGGTTGTACGGTCATTAAATTACTGCAGCTCAAAAATATATAAAATCCCATATCTACATGCTCCATGCAGTGAACAGCAGCTCAAATATATACAAAACCCCATATCTACATGCTCCATGCAGTGAACAGCAGCTCAAATATATACAAAACCCCATATCTACATGCTCCATGCAGTGAACAGCAGCTCAAATATATACAAAACCCCATATCTACATGCTCCATGCAGTGAACAGCAGCTCAAATATATACAAAACCCCATATCTACATGCTCCATGCAGTGAACAGCAGCTCAAAAATATACAAAATCCCATATCTACATGCTCCATGCAGTGAACAGCAGCTCAAATATATACAAAACCCCATATCTACATGCTCCATGCAGTGAACAGCAGCTCAAATATATACAAAACCCCATATCTACATGCTCCATGCAGTGAACAGCAGCTCAAATATATACAAAACCCCATATCTACATGCTCCATGCAGTGAACAGCAGCTCAAATATATACAAAACCCCATATCTACATGCTCCATGCAGTGAACAGCAGCTCAAATATATACAAAACCCCATATCTACATGCTCCATGCAGTGAACAGCAGCTCAAATATATACAAAACCCCATATCTACATGCTCCATGCAGTGAACAGCAGCTCAAATATATACAAAACCCCATATCTACATGCTCCATGCAGTGAACAGCAGCTCAAATATATACAAAACCCCATATCTACATGCTCCATGCAGTGAACAGCAGCTCAAATATATACAAAACCCCATATCTACATGCTCCATGCAGTGAACAGCAGCTCAAATATATACAAAACCCCATATCTACATGCTCCATGCAGTGAACAGCAGCTCAAATATATACAAAACCCCATATCTACATGATCCATGCAGTGAACAGCAGCTCAAATATATACAAAACCCCATATCTACATGCTCCATGCAGTGAACAGTAGCTCTGAAGCAAACATTTATGCAGAATAAATAACTAGCAGGTTTGATAAATCTATCACCATTGTGATCAAAGCTGCTTTTCTCCATTGAAACTCTCAGACTCAATTTTGTTCCAAAGCTCAATTACACATCACCTTGATACATTCTCCATTCAAGCATTTACATTAATTCTTGTGCAATTGGAGGGTCTTGGGGCATCAGAGTTTTGCGTAAATTGGAGTGTCTTGGGGTATCAGAGAATTGTGCGTAAATTTGATAGTATTGGAGAATTGCATGAAAAATCAGAGTATTTCACATCCTCCACTCATAAAAATTACAACCAGTTCAGCTTTCGTTCAAAATACAGTCAAACCTCATTCCTCATTATAATGTGGTGGTTGGAGTCCACACATTGTTGAATGTTGAACTGAATAAAATACATATATGTACATAAATACATATACATATATATATATATATATATATATATATATATATATATACACACACACACACACATATATATATATATATATATATATATATATATATATATATATATATATACACACACATATATAAATACATATACATATACATATAAATAAAATACATGTATGTAAAGTTATGGAATAGATTTGAGCTGGTACAGATTGATCGATTGATGAGATTTGAAAATAGTAATCTGGATCTGAGTAACCGAATACGTATATATGAATTGATACAAACAGTGTGAAAGCTGGTTAAACATTGAAAACAACAATTATAGGTTGCATCAATAATTATTTCATTTCATCTTTCAAATGATCTCGAAGAATAAAATCACGACGCACATCTCCCATACCACTGATTCACCGTTTTATGTGCAAATAACAAATTCGTATTATCACGTACCCATAACACTGCTTTGCGCTTGGCTTGGCACCACGAAAACTCGTACAATGATTTACATGCAAAGGAAGCATGTAATTTCACCCGTTTTATACTGGTGTTGACTACTAAATAGCATTTAAGACTATTTCACTGACGAAAGGTGGATTTTTTAATCTTGATTGCAATTTACAAGCCGCTGAGGCGAAGGTGAAGTCAGCAGCATAATACGATTGATGCCAGCATAGAATAAACATTGCAACAACACCTCGTCACTCGTTCACTGTTCACCTAATGTTCATTGGGAACCGTCAAAGCAATTCTAAGTAGGCTTGACAAACACGAGGAGTACATCACGCAAAACAAGCACTAGTTAGGAAATAGATAGATGACTTTAGCGTCAGCACACAAAAGCGGGTGAAATGCCCTCCGAAAGACGGCTATTCTTTCCACGACCAACCATGTTATATCTGAATCTGCATTGTAATGGGGCGCGTAATAACGAGGTTCAACTGTACAATGCATCTGTACTATTAAATGGTATGCTTGCATGCTTACATAAACATTTTGACAGTAGACAAATCTTTTTGGAGCTAGTAAAATACCATGTTTACTACTCTGATGGTCAAGGCCAGTGCTTCGCCACCAAGTCATGGCACATTGGTGACAAAGTCCTTAGTGTGCCAAGGAACTTTCGTAATTAGAAGAATTGTAACAACATTACATGTGTAATATTAATCTCAAACAACTCACGTATTAGCAAGTTCACAATGATTGATATATATTTTGTAAGAAGCTGGATAATGTGGGCAGGTCACTAGGTGTGGATAGAGGAGGGCCAGGTCACTAGGTGTGGATAGAGGAAAGCCAGGTCACTAGGTGAGGATAGAGGAGGGCCAGGTCACTAGGTGAGGATAGAGGAGGGACAGATCACTAGGTGTAGATAGAGGAGGGACAAATCACTAGGTTTGGATAGAGGAGGGCCAGGTCACTAGGTGAGGATAGAGGAGGGCCAGGTCACTAGGTGAAGATAGAGGAGGGCCAGATCACTAGGTATGGATAGAGGAGGGCCAGGTCACTAGGTGTGGATAGAGGAGGGCCAGGTCACTAGGTGAGGATAGAGGAGGGCCAGATCACTAGGTGTGGATAGAGGAGGGCCAGATCACTAGGTTTGGATAGAGGAGGGCCAGGTCACTAGGTGAGGATAGAGGAGGGCCAGGTCACTAGGTGAGGATAGAGGAGGGCCAGGTCACTAGGTGTGGATAGAGGAGGGCCAGGTCACTAGGTGTGGATAGAGGAGGGCCAGGTCACTAGGTGGGGATAGAGGAAGGCCAGGTCACTAGGTATGGATAGAGGAGGGCCAGGTCACTAGGTGGGGATAGAGGAGGACCAAGTCACTAGGTGGGGATAGATGAGGGCCAGGTCACTAGGTGGGGATAGAGGAGGGCCAGATCACTAGGTGGGGATAGAGGAGGGCCAGATCACTAGGTGAGGATAGAGGAGGGCCAGGTCAAAACGTGAGGACAGAGGAGGGCCAGATCACTAGGTGGGGATAGAGGAGGGCCAGGTCACTAGGTGAGGATAGAGGAGGGCAAGATCACTAGGTGTGGGTAGAGGAGGGCCAGGTCACTAGGTAAGGACAGAGGAGGGACAGATCACTAGGTGAGGATAGAGGAGGGCCAAGTCACTAGGTGAGGATAGAGGAGGGCCAGGTCACTAGGTAAGGACAGAGGAGGGACAGATCAATAGGTGAGGATAGAGGAGGGCCAAGTCACTAGGTGAGGATAGAGGAGGGCCAAGTCACTAGGTGAGGATAGAGGAGGGACAGATCACTAGGTGCGGGTAGAAGAGGGCCAGATCACTAGGTGCGGGTAGAGGAGGGCCAGGTCACTAGGTGTGGGTAGAGGAGGGCCAGGTCACTAGGTGTGGGTAGAGGAGGGCCAGGTCACTAGGATAGAGGAGGGACAGATCACTAGGTGTGGGTAGAGGAGGGCCAGGTCATTAGGTGCGGGTAGAGGAGGGCCAGGTCACTAGGATAGAGGAGGGACAGATCACTAGGTGTGGGTAGAGGAGGGCTGATGATGAAACAGGCAGGCCACTACCAAGATAGATAGGAGGACTGCATAAAGCGGGAAGTAAGAAAGGCTGTGGAAGATGACAAGTGGAGGCAGAAGGTTGCTGATAGGGAGAAGTGGAAAGGGATAGCAGCTGGGGAAGTGCAGCGGTACAAGAACTGGCCTCACCTCTTTATAAATGGAGAAAGGAAAGGGATAACAGCTATGGCGGGGCAGCAGTACATGAACTGGCCTCACCCCTTTGTAATGGGAGCAAGGAAAGGGATAACAGCTAGGGCGGGGCAGCAGTACATGAACTAGTCTCACCCCTTTGTAATGGGAGCATGGAAAGGGATAACAGCTAGGGCGGGGCAGCAGTACATGAACTGGCCTTACCCCTTTGTAATGGGAGCAAGGAAAGAGATAACAGCTAGGGCGGGGCAGCAGTACATGAATTAGTCTCACCCTTTTGTAATGGGAGCATGGAAAGGGATAACAGCTAGGGCGGTGCAGCAGTACATGAATTAGTCTCACCCCTTTGTAATGGGAGCAAGGAAAGGGATAACAGCTAGGGCATAGCAGCAGTACATGAACTAGTCTCACCCCTTTGTAATGGGAGCATGGAAAGGGATAACAGCTAGGGCGGGGCAGCAGTACATGAACTAGTCTCACCCCTTTGTAATGGGAGCATGGAAAGGGATAACAGCTAGGGCGGTGCAGCAGTACATGAATTAGTCTCACCCCTTTGTAATGGGAGCATGGAAAGGGATAACAGCTAGGGCGGTGCAGCAGTACATGAACTAGTCTCACCCCTTTGTAATGGGAGCATGGAAAGGGATAACAGCTAGGGCATAGCAGCAGTACATGAACTAGTCTCACCCCTTTGTAATGGGAGCATGGAAAGGGATAACAGCTATGGCGGGGCAGCAGTACATGAACTGGCCTCACCCCTTTGTAATGGGAGCAAGGAAAGGGATAACAGCTAGGGCGGGGCAGCAGTACATGAACTAGTCTCACCCCTTTGTAATGGGAGCATGGAAAGGGATAACAGCTAGGGCGGTGCAGCAGTACATGAACAAGTCTCACCCCTTTGTAATGGGAGCATGGAAAGGGATAACAGCTAGGGCGGTGCAGCAGTACATGAACAAGTCTCACCCCTTTGTAATGGGAGCATGGAAAGGGATAACAGCTAGGGCGGTGCAGCAGTACATGAACTGGCCTCACCCCTTTGTAATGGGAGCAAGGAAAGGGATAACAGCTAGGGCGGTGCAGCAGTACATGAACTAGTCTCACCCCTTTGTAATGGGAGCATGGAAAGGGATAACAGCTAGGGCGGTGCAGCAGTACATGAATTAGTCTCACCCCTTTGTAATGGGAGCATGGAAAGGGATAACAGCTAGGGCGGTGCAGCAGTACATGAACTAGTCTCACCCCTTTGTAATGGGAGCATGGAAAGGGATAACAGCTAGGGCGGTGCAGCAGTACATGAATTAGTCTCACCCCTTTGTAATGGGAGCATGGAAAGGGATAACAGCTGGGGCGGTGCAGCAGTACATGAATTAGTCTCACCCCTTTGTAATGGGAGCATGGAAAGGGATAACAGCTGGGGCGGTGCAGCAGTACATGAACTAGTCTCACCCCTTTGTAATGGGAGCATGGAAAGGGATAACAGCTAGGGCGGTGCAGCAGTACATGAATTAGTCTCACCCCTTTGTAATGGGAGCATGGAAAGGGATAACAGCTATGGCGGTGCAGCAGTACATGAACTGGCCTCACCCCTTTGTAATGGGAGCATGGAAAGGAATAACAGCTAGGGCGGTGCAGCAGTACATGAACTAGTCTCACCCCTTTGTAATGGGAGCATGGAAAGGGATAACAGCTAGGGCGGTGCAGCAGTACATGAACTAGTCTCACCCCTTTGTAATGGGAGCATGGAAAGGGATAACAGCTGGGGCGGGGCAGCAGTACATGAATTGGCCTCACCACTAAAGGAAGCTACGAGGATGATGGCATTGTACTAAGTAAAACAGTAGATGATGGCATTGTACTAAGTAGAACAGTAGATGATGGCACTGTATTAAGTAGAACAGTAGACGATGGCACTGTATTAAGTAGAACAGCAGATGATGGCACTGTATTAAGTAGAACAGTAGACGATGGCACTGTATTAAGTAGAATAGCAGACGATGGCACTGTATTAAGAAGAACAGTAGACGATGGCACTGTATTAAGTAGAACAGCAGACGATGGCACTGTATTAAGTAGAACAGCAGACGATGGCACTGTATTAAGTAGAACAGTAGACGATGGCACTGTATTAAGTAGAACAGCAGACGATGGCACTGTATTAAGTAGAACAGCAGACGATGGCACTGCATTAAGTAGAACAGTAGACGATGACACTCTATTAAGTAGAACAGCAGACGATGGCACTGTATTAAGTAGAACAGCAGACGATGGCACTGTATTAAGTAGAACAGCAGACGATGGCACTGTATTAAGTAGAACAGTAGACGATGGCCCTGTATTAAGTAGAACAGTAGACGATGGCACTGTATTAAGTAGAACAGTAGACGATGGCACTGTATTAAGTAGAACAGTAGACGATGGCATTGTATTAAGCGTATCTTGAGAGACAAATGTCAAGTAATGAAAGGGTCAGAATGCAATATCCAAAGAAACAGTAGCTATGTGATTTTCATGACATACCTTCACATGTGACATTGTTACTCCAGATGCCATGTTCTGTACACCTGTGTACACCATCACTGCTGGTCAGGTTGTAGCCCAGTTTACATGACACTTCACATGTGTCATTGTAGACTTTTGTATGCATTGTACAAGTGTTGTTGTTGTATATCTCAACATCGGATGCCACGATGGGTGGACATGTGATTACTGCAATATCAAATACAAGCAATGTGACAACTTTCAATTCTGACAGCAGAAGGGAATCTCAAGTCTCAAATAACGATACTCCACGATAGTCAATCTTGGGCTAACGCAGGAGTTTGTGGTGGTCTGGGTGTATGCGCTGTGGGTAGTATGTGCAACAACTGAACATCTAAGCTCATAACTTTAATATTAGTCAAACGTTTATTTATTTTTTGGGTTAGTGTGTGGGAACTGTCGATGTCATGCCTCACACTGCATTGACAGCTCCTACACAGAAGGGAGTAATTGTAAGTTTCAACACATTACTAACTATCAAAACTACTGAAGCTTCTTTAGTTGTCATTTGCCAACGACACAAATATTGTATGATGGCCCCGTGCAAACGACAGTTAAAGGCCACAAGGCACGTAATTTGTGGCAGTTGTAGTAACTGGGTAGATTTCGTCAAGTCTGGGTGCGAAAAGTCCTGGGCTGAGGTCCAGGCAGATAGTTTTAATTTTGAGTGTAGGGGATGCGCAAGGATGAAGGAAATAGAGGTGGAGTTGAAAGAGCTGAGACTGCTCGTTGTGGCAATGGTGGGAAGGGATCAGGGGAGTTGTGCCAGTAGTTCCGGTGAGGGAACAGTAGACGATAAAGTGGGGAAAGACACAAGAGATGCTAGGGAGAGCTCACCTCAGCCTGGGAGGAAGCTGAGAGGAGGGAAGGTGACAGGTCATAGGGAGACAGGACGTAAGGAGACGGGAAGGAAAGGAACGGGAGGGAAGACAACCGGGGTGAAGGAGAGGGAGTAGGGGAGACAGGAGGGAAGGAGAAGGGAGTGGGGAGACGGGAGGGAAGACAACCGGGGTGAAGGAGAGGGGAGTAGCGGAGACAGGAGGGAAGGAGAAGGGAGTGGGGGAGACGGGAGGAAAACAACCGGAGTGAAGGAGGGGGAGTAGGGAGACAGGAGGGAAGGAGAAGGGAGTGGGGGAGACGGAAGGGAAGGGGTCAGGACAGAATGTGATGGAGGGGATCGAAAGGAAGAGTTATTCTGCAGCAGTGATAGAGGGGTGAGGAAGAGAGCGAGGGTGTTTGTGGGGGATTCGATAGTTAGGAAGACCGACAGAGTCTTAAACAAGGGAGATGATGTGGTGGTCTGCTTGCCTGGAGCCAAAATAGAGGCGATAACTGAGAGGGTAAAAACATCGTAGGCTCGGGTAAGGGTGGATCTGTTTTAGTACATGTAGGGACAAATAACGTAGAGAGGAGGGTACAACTGCCATAGTTAGGAAATATAGGCAGTTGGTCAGAACACTAAAACAGACGCGGGTTGAGCAGGTAATACTGTCAGGGATTTTACCTGTGATGGGCAGGAGGGTCATAAATATCGAAATTGTCGGGGATGGCAATTAACATGTTAGTCCAGAGGCTGTGTAGGGAAGAGGAAGTTGGATTTGTGGATTTATGGGAAAGTTTTGTTGGGAGGGGTGATATGTACATGAAGGATGGGCTTCATTTAAGTGGAAAGGGGGCAGCAGTATTCGCGGACAAACTTTCAGCAGCAGTAGATAGCGACTTGGGTACAATGACAAATATTTTGGAAGTAAACATTCTTTAAACTAGAAGTGCAGGGGGTTACCTAGAGGTGTCTCAAGCAGAACAAGAGACCACTAGCACAGATAAACCAATATCAAATCATCCGAAAAACATCTCTGAAAAAGGTTATAGATGCGTATGTTTGAATGCAAGGAGCATAGTAAATAAGAAAAACGAATTAAACATTATGGTAGAAGATATTGACCCTCACATAATTGGTATAACTGAATCATGGGCCAACATAGATATAACAGATGCTGAATTAGGACTGACAGGATACGTAATGTTTAGGAAAGATCGAATAGGAAGAAGGGGCGGGGAGTTATTTTATATGTTAAAGAATCTATTCAGGCTTATGAAATGAAACTAGAAAGGGAAGCAGATTGCGATGAAGCTGTTTGGTGCAAAATTGTTTCAGGAAATTCAAAATTAACTGTTGGATTAGTTTACCGAAGTCCAAACATAAACGAAGAGGACAACACAAAAATAAAAAACGCTATAAAGGAAGTTAGTAAAGGGAATGTATCATAATGGGAGATTTTAACCATGGACACATACAATGGAATTCTCTAGAGAGCACAGGGATTGATGATCAACAATTTCTATGTTTAATCCAGGATAGCTTTCTTACTCAGCACGTACTAGAACCAACCAGGGAGAAAATGTATTAGATATAGTTTTGTCATCACAGAAAGAATTAGTGGACAATGTAAAAATATTTGAACCATTGGGTAATAGTGACCATAATCAAATACATTTTGACATCAATGTAAAATCAGAAAGTAAAAATAAGAAAACGTACAAGAGAAACTTCCACAAAGGTAACTACAAAGATATGAGAAAATACTTAGCACAGCTAGATTGGAATAACATGCTGATGAATAAGACTGCAATTGAATGTTGGAATATTCTAAAATATGAAATTGAGAGTATCATTGATAAATTTGTTCCCTTCCGAAAACAAGGAAAACGGTGTAGAAAGAAACACGTGTCAAAAGAGGCAATTAGAAAAATAATGCTAAAACAAACTATGTGGAGGGTTTATAGGCGTACCAGAAAGGAAGAAGACTATGCAAAATACAAAGAGGCACTTAATGCAGCTACAACTGAAATCAGACAATCTAAAAGAAGCTATGAGCAAAAACTGGCATGTAACATAAAAACTGACAGCAAGAGTTTTTATGCATATGTCAGGAGTAAACAAAACGTACAAGACAAGGTTGGACCTCTAGAAGACAGTGCTGGAAATATAATATCACAGGGGTTTTTAATGGCGGAAGACCTAAATGGTTACTTCAGTTCAGTGTTTACAAAAGAAGATATTAGTTCATTACCAGTTGCTGATGCTAAATTTCAGGGGACTAAATCTGACTATTTAGGACCGTTAGTTGTAACTCCAGAATTGGTAGCTAGGAAAATAAAGGCAATGAAGGATAACAAATCACCAGGAGTGGATGGGATTCCTCCAAAATTACTAATGGAAACAGTAGATCAAATCAGTATACCACTTGCAAGAGTATTCAACTTGTCATTAAAAGAGGGAGTTGTTCCGTTTGAATGGAAAGAAGCAAACATCATACCATTATTTAAAAAGGGTTCGAGAAATAAGTCAGAGAATTACAGACCAGTGAGTTTAACGTCAGTGATTTGTAAATTATTAGAAAGGTTAATTAAAGACCATATGGTGGACTTCCTCGTTAAGCATAAATTATTAAATTCATCTCAACATGGATTCCTTAAAGCGAGGTCATGCTTAACAAATGTGTTATGTTTTTGGAAGAAATCACTAAGTGGATAGACGAGGATCGCCAGTAGATATTATCTACTTAGATTTTCAGAAAGCTTTTGACAAAGTGCCACATCAAAGATTGCTACTTAAATTAAAAGCCCATGGTATCGGGGATAGCATAACTGACTGGATAGAACAATGGCTGACTGACAGAAGACAACGAGTTGTAGTAGATGGCGAAGTTTCAAATTGGAAATCGGTTTTGAGTGGGGTACCTCAAGGATCAGTATTAGGACCTATATTATTCTTAATTTATATCAATGACTTGGACGACAGTATAACAAGTAACGTACTGAAATTTGCGGACGACACAAAACTGTTTAGAAAGGTTAATACTGATGGTGATAAACAACATTTACAAAACGATCTAGACAGATTAGTGAAATGGTCTGAGAAATGGCAGATGCTGTTCAATTTTGGGAAATGTAAATGCCTACATACAGGACATGGGAACTTGAATGTAAACTATAAAATGGGAGCTACTGTTCTTGGTACTACTGTAAAAGAAAAGGACTTAGGAGTTACAATAAGCGCTGATATGAAAGTTTCAGAGCAGTGTGGTATTGCAGCTTCAAAGGGTAATCAAATTCTTGGATTGATTAGAAGAAACATAACATACAAGGGAAAAAAGTTAATTATACCTCTTTATAAAGCAATAGTTAGACCTCATTTAGAATACTGTATACAAGCATGGAGACCATATCGTAAGAAGGATATAGATACGCTTGAACGCATACAAAGGAGAGCAACTAAAATGATTCCAGAACTTAGAGACCTTAGTTATGAAGAACGCCTGAAAGAATGTGGTTTAACAACTCTAGAGACAAGGAGGTTAAGAGGAGATCAGATTGAAGTTTTTAAGATATTGAATGGGTATGAAAATATTGATAGAAATATGTTTTTCTCACTCAAGAAGGATAGCAGAACTAGAGGACATGAGGTAAAATTAGTAAAGGATCAATGTAGATTGGACATCAGGAAGCACTCGTTCTCACAGAGGACAGTAAATGAATGGAACAAACTGTCTACAGATTGTGTAACTGCTAGCAGCGTGAATATGTTTAAAAACAAGGTTGACACATATATCAGAAGGGCGGGTTATAAGTAGGTGAACATTGTTGGACTCTCGATAAGCCAATGGCTTCCTTGTCCACTTGCCATCTGGGCCTTTGGCTTGGATGGCAAATCTTGTTAAATCTTGTTAAAATCTATTCTATTCTCACAGTCACTTAACAGATCTGGTGGATGATTGATGTACTGAGCCTAAGACGTACACGTGGTTCTGTGTAAACAAATTATCGCTGAACTAAAACTGATTATGTATTATCCAGCCAACATGCAGTCGTCGGCCTGAGGATGGATTTTAGTGGCTGGCACTCGGCAGCACTCAGCACAGACTTGCCAACAGTCTGCTTCGGACCGCTTGTCAGTCGCACATGTGGCACTCGAGCTCTTTAAAAATTCCTTTGTGAATTTTTGGTTATATTTATGGATTATCATCTACATTAATTTTGACATGACTGTAAGAACTAGGGCACTTTTGTGGTCCAAATAGCACAAACCTCCACTGTTATCACAATAACAGCGTATGCTAATGCATTTCACCTTCAGCCCGACGTTGAGCTGATGCTGATGACTCAGCTCACAAGCAGATACCAATGTTTGCTCGATAAGTTTGCCGCTCTTGGCCCGTGGTAGATGTGCTGGTTGGGTATTTGGTACAGACATGAAAAAGTTACAATAACTATCAACAATACCGTAATAAAGAGAGTTCAAGCCAATAAACTTCTTGATGTTTTAAGTGATGCATCGTTAACCTGAAGAACTATGTTAACGTGGTAAAATCCAAACTATCGAAAATAGCATCTGTAATGTACAATGTTAGCCACTTTATTGATGAATGCAGCACGTGTACACTATATTGTACAATGTTTGCCATGCTATTGATGAATGCTGCATGTGCACACTGTATTGTACAATGCTAGCCACTATGTTGATGAATGCAGCATGTGTACACTGTACTGTACAAAGTTAGCCACTCTTTTGATGAATGTAGCATGTGTACACTGTACCGTACAACGTTAACCACTCTATTGATCTATACAGCATGTGTACACTGTATTGTACATTGTTCTTACCTCACTTCATGTTCTGACATTTGGCAAAACGCCTAAATGGATGTATGCAAGTAGATTGCATACTAATCTTTACTCGAGGCAACAACACCCTAGCTATACTGATCCCATTATGATTGGCTTAGAGGGAGGTCGACTTTGCACCAGATATGTAAATTATGGTGTGGCCGTATAATCTATTTTAGCCAATCACTGTTAAGCAAGAAGGCCATCTGCCCCGCTCTGCGAGCAGTTGATTGGACACGCAAGTTGAACATCGAGGCAGCAATATGTTTTTCCAACTTCCATGCCTTGAAGTTTCAAACTTTCAAGTCGTGTTGAAAATATTTTGAGATTTAACACATCGGATCGTTGGCTACCACTGTGCCGGACATTACTGCTGCTCATCTGAGACTTGAGTATATCGTTTTATCAATCTTGATTACTACGCCATTTATGCCCCCCTTGTTCCGTTCAGGGAAAACGGCAGCCGTTCACGGTTTAGACACCTGGGCCTTGATTATGGGGCATAGCCATATTTTCTGGCTTCGACGGTTCATTGAGTTGGCCGGTCCATCCTGGCCCAAGGTGTCCTCGAATTTCGCTGTTGACGGCCACGAATGCCATGTCAATTACATCAGCATCTGTGGAGCCAGGCTCCCATCTTTGTGCACCGATGAGCAGTGGGAACGCATTTCTATCTTGCGCCCACAACTAGTCATGTTGCATGTTGGGGGAAATGACCTCGATTCATCGGCCGGTCCATCCCCTCAGCAAGTCGGGGCGCAGCTCATGGAATTTGCCAACGAGTTGGTGGTAGTTGGTGTCATCCATGTCATAATCTGCTAATTAATTTGCTATTTTCACCAGAGGTGGGGGCCACTTGGGTGGCTTGCATGAATGATTTTGTAAAGGTGGCATGCAAGGGATGCGAGCAGGTCTCCTTTTAGAAGCATAAAGGGTTCTGGAACCCACAAAGCACAGTATTTCGGGACGACGGCGTCCATTAACGATTTGGGTAATTATAAGCTGTATCGTAGTAGAACTGGTGGTGCAGTGGCCCCACCTATCTGGGTCATAGGTTAATTTTTTGTAGTGTCAAATTTAATTTTTATTATTACACCATGATAGTGTTGTTATGTACTGCATTGAGTTCGGTATTTTTTTGTTCATATGCGCAATGTGGGCCAGTTTTAGAGCGTGATGTTTTAAGTACATGGGGCATTGTCGAAAGACATCGAGTGGCCCACAGTTGTTTGTATATAAATGTTTAGTTTCTACCAAACATGGTAGATAATAAATGTGAGACAGAAAGTCTGGCCATTTTCAAATCTATCTGATTTTGGTGTTGTTGCATTGCGTAAATAAAAAAATTATGACATACTATAATTATAACTACAGTAAGAGTGATAGTATTGGTGATTTACTGGGCCAGACAACTTGGGCATACAAATAACTTGTTTAACAATTCCCACCTCTTAAAATGTCAGGATATAGTTTAGTTGAAAATTGTTGTATTTATGTTCAATGCATACAATAATATTTTACCAAATACCCATCAAAAGTTATCTGAGAAGTGCACTCCATCATATTGTACATGTAGAATACATCAGTGGTAAAGGTACATTCATGGATAGGGCGGTATCCAGTCCTTGGGACTGCTCAAAGCACTTTACACTTCACCCCCTGGCAGACCTGTTCATTCCAATGCCATCTTGACTCATTCATAATATCCAACTCTGTCTGTAGCCAGGTATTCATTTATATAGTGAACTGTGACAATGTGGCCAGGTATTCATTTATATAGTGAACTGTGGCAATGTGGCCAGGTAATCATTTATATAGTGAACTGTGGCAATGTAGCCAGGTAATCATTTATATAGTGAACTGTGGCAGTGTGGCCAGGTAATCATTTATATAGTGAACTGTGACAATGTGGCCAGGTAATCATTTATATAGTGAACTGTGGCAATGTGGCCAGGTAATCATTTATATAGTGAACTGTGGCAATGTGGCCAGGTAATCATTTATATAGTGAACTGTGACAATGTGGCCAGGTAATCATTTATATAGTGAACTGTGACAATGTGGCCAGGTAATCATTTATATAGTGAACTGTGGCAATATGGCCAGGTAATCATTTATATAGTGAACTGTGGCAGTGTGGCCAGGTATTCATTTATATAGTGAACTGTGGCAGTGTGGCCAGGTAATCATTTATATAGTGAACTGTGGCAGTGTGGCCAGGTAATCATTTATATAGTGAACTGTGGCAGTGTGGCCAGGTAATCATTTATATAGTGAACTGTGGCAGTGTGGCCAGGTAATCATTTATATAGTGAACTGTGGCAGTGTGGCCAGGTAATCATTTATATAGTGAACTGTGGCAGTGTGGCCAGGTAATCATTTATATAGTGAACTGTGGCAGTGTGGCCAGGTAATCATTTATATAGTGAACTGTGGCAGTGTGGCCAGGTAATCATTTATATAGTGAACTGTGGCAGTGTGGCCAAGTAATCATTTATATAGTGAACTGTGGCAGTGTGGCCAGGTAATCATTTATATAGTGAACTGTGGCAGTGTGGCCAGGTAATCATTTATATAGTGAACTGTGGCAGTGTGGCCAGGTAATCATTTATATAGTGAACTGTGGCAGTGTGGCCAGGTAATCATTTATATAGTGAACTGTGGCAGTGTGGCCAGGTAATCATTTATATAGTGAACTGTGGCAGTGTGGCCAGGTAATCATTTATATAGTGAACTGTGGCAGTGTGGCCAGGTAATCATTTATATAGTGAACTGTGGCAGTGTGGCCAGGTAATCATTTATATAGTGAACTGTGGCAGTGTGGCCAGGTAATCATTTATATAGTGAACTGTGGCAGTGTGGCCAGGTAATCATTTATATAGTGAACTGTGGCAGTGTGGCCAGGTAATCATTTACATAGTGAACTGTGGCAGTGTGGCCAGGTAATCATTTATATAGTGAACTGTGGCAGTGTGGCCAGGTAATCATTTACATAGTGAACTGTGGCAGTGTGGCCAGGTAATCATTTACATAGTGAACTGTGGCAGTGTGGCCAGGTAATCATTTACATAGTGAACTGTGGCAGTGTGGCCAGGTAATCATTTACATAGTGAACTGTGGCAGTGTGGCCAGGTAATCATTTACATAGTGAACTGTGGCAGTGTGGCCAGGTAATCATTTACATAGTGAACTGTGGCAGTGTGGCCAGGTAATCATTTACATAGTGAACTGTGGCAGTGTGGCCAGGTAATCATTTACATAGTGAACTGTGGCAGTGTGGCCAGGTAATCATTTACATAGTGAACTGTGGCAGTGTGGCCAGGTAATCATTTACATAGTGAACTGTGGCAGTGTGGCCAGGTAATCATTTACATAGTGAACTGTGGCAGTGTGGCCAGGTAATCATTTATATAGTGAACTGTGGCAGTGTGGCCAGGTAATCATTTACATAGTGAACTGTGGCAGTGTGGCCAGGTAATCATTTATATAGTGAACTGTGGCAGTGTGGCCAGGTATTCATTTACATAGTGAACTGTGGCAGTGTGGCCAGGTAATCATTTATATAGTGAACTGTGGCAGTGTGGCCAGGTAATCATTTACATAGTGAACTGTGGCAGTGTGGCCAGGTAATCATTTATATAGTGAACTGTGGCAGTGTGGCCAGGTAATCATTTACATAGTGAACTGTGGCAATGTGGCCAGGTAATCATTTATATAGTGAACTGTGGCAGTTTGGCCAGGTAATCATTTATATAGTGAACTGTGGCAATGTAGCCAGGTAATCATTTATATAGTGAACTGTGGCAGTGTGGGGTGAACAAAATTGTTAAAGTACCGAAACGCCAGCGAGAGGATTTTAACACGGGTTCTCTCAATCGAGGTTCTGGCGGTTCTAACCGCTACAATACCACGCCCCACTACAACTACATCAGTTAGTGAGAGAATGTGCGTACAGATATGAGGGCAATGTCCCTATCTATGTTTCGTGTTATATAGTGGAATTCACTTAATACACCGCTTGTTAGTCAAGATATAAATTTAAGCATCATTATGTCAATATGCTGTTACACAAATATTTCTGTAACGCTTTAAAGGAGTGAACATCACTGTGTCTTTATCATGTAGTTAACACTACAGTAGTATATCTTTTGTTGGATATGTAACTGCTCACTGCTATTGATATTATGGTGTGTTACAATATTATTATTTTCCTATATATCATTTGTATGTGTGTAAACATATATATTATTATAATAATTAACTTCTATATCCTCAGGAACCTGAGCTCGGAGGCACAACAAAACATATGTACAATACCAATGGCATGTTTTGTTTGTTTTATATGTTTGAAGCAAAATAAATTGATTGATTGAATACCTCAATAATTACAAAATCCATTACACAGAAACATATTTCAATGTCGATTATTGTTTTCAATGTAACGTACGTTCACATGTGACGCTATTGCTCCAGGTGCCATGTTCTGTACACCTGCGTACACCATCACTGCTGGTCAGGTTGTAGCCGACTTCACATGATACTTCACATGTGTCGTTGTAGACTTTTGTAGCCGTAGTACACATGTTGTTGTATATCTCATTGTCAGCCTTTTTGATCAGCGGACACTTAACCACTGTAAATGTCAAATACACACACAATTACAAATGTGACTGCTTAGAACACAATATAATTATATAATCATACACTACACATTGGACTGTAGCTAACTACATACTCTGGCTTATACAGGGGGGGTTAGCTGCAGAGTCACCTTTGAAAGTGGCTTCTCAAATGTCACTAACAAAAAAGTTAAGTGGCAAAACACTTAGAATTGAGATCTGTAATCATGAATCAATACATGGTTTGATTTGTATTTAGTATTTCAACTTATAATATTACAAATACAAAGAACTAGACATATTTAAAGTTGTGGCTTTTTTCCTGTGACTACTTCCTGTGACTTTTTTCCTGTGACTTCCTGTGACTTCATTTGACTTTGTGTTTCCAACATTCTTGTAGGCATTGGTCCTTTTTTGATTAATCTTATTTCCAGTTTATATTTGCAACTGGCTGTGATGCTTAGTTGCAGCACACGTCCTGGTGAAATAGAAATTCAAACAGCCAGTCACACATTCTGGCATTATTGGGCAGAATGTGTGCATGTGGCACTGAAAATGAAACATACCTTCACATGTGACGTTGTTGCTCCAGGTGCCGTGTTCTGTACACCTGTGTACGCTGTCACTGCTGGTCAGGTTGTAGCCCAGTTTACATGACACTTCACATGTGTCGTTGTAGAATTTTGTATTCCACATACATGTGTCGTTGTAGATCTCCCCCTCTCCCGGGGAGAGGAGCGGACATGTGACCTCTGTAAATGCACAGTACAATCAAGTCAATCAAAACACATCTAAGTAGGGTGGGTTACACGTAGATGAACATTGTAGGATTCTTGATGAGCCAATGGCTTCCTTGTCCAGTTGTCATCTGGGCCTTCGGCTTGAATGGCAAATCTTGTTAAATACACTTTATTGCAGGCAGACGCAACACACAATCTACACATGCACACATGCACGCACGCACGCATGCACAGATTATGGTATGTTACATATAGTTGTTAATGGAAGACCTTCTATAGTTCCACCACAACTGTATGCATGGTGTTTATGCGTGTGTATGCGTGTGTATGCATGGTATGTATGGTTGTGTATGCATGGTATGTATGCATGTGTATAAAGGAGAACAATAAGATTGAAACAATGTGCATGACGCTGCACGCACAAATATACTGCAACAGACTGGGTGAGACACTGGCATATCAACATTACGCACACATCCATCTAACAGGATAATTTCTGTTTCGGGAAAGGAAAGCCACTGGGCATGTCACTGAAATGACCTGTAAAAAGACAGGCTTTCAGAAATACACATAACATAAATGTATGGCACCAGTTACAGTTACCAGACAAAACCCATCAGAGGGTTTGACTTACTGGGGCGTTGTGCAAACACTTGCACCTCACATAGCATCAGTCTCATGTTGCTGCCGTACGCTCTCAGCAAAACGTAGCGGGCTTGCATTGGTGGTTGTTCACAGGACACATGACTGATGCCGATCTGCCTTGGTGGAGCAGAATAGTTCGCACAGAACGCAAAAGACCAAGACTGTATGTCAGTGGCCGACATCAAGATGCTGAAGTCCCGCAACACAGCTGTAACAGAAATAGTCCAAAATGTAGTAATTGGTAAGTTCCTATATCATGCGATATCCAGTCCTTGAGAATGTTCAAAGCACTTTAAATGTCACCACTGGTAGACCTGTTCCTTCCAACACCAACTCGACTTCTAGAAAGCATTCAGTCACACTGCAATTACTGCGCCAAGAATATCCTATATTTTTTAAAAGAATGTGGTCAGTGCAATGATATTCTAGAAGATTCTCCAAAACAGTATGTTGCACATGTGCAAACGGAAGTGGCACCAGCACCCTTCATGCAGTGTATTTTCGGTCTAAGGGTAGCAGATTCATGTGATAGCATGTCGGTGCTTTTTTGCTATGCTAAAAAACAGGTCGTATACGTGTCCCCTAGATGTCGCTACACGACACTACTGCTCCCACGTGGTACACGGCTATATGCAGGTGTATGCGTGGTGTGTATGCATGTGAATGTATGGTGTGTATGTGTGTGTGCGTATGCATGGTGTTTATGCATGTGTAGGTATGGTGTGTATACGTGTGTATGCATGGTATATATGCATGTGTATGCATGGTGTGTATGCATGTGTATGCATGGTGTGTATGCGTGTGTATGTATGTACATGATGTCAATCTACTCACGTATTTGGAAGTGTGTGACGACGACATGCCAGATGTGATATACAAGAGCGAGGTCAACCCTCCACCAGGGTTGGTTATCTTTCGACGTGTAACTGCAGCTGTTGTGCCACCAGATGGAGCTTGTGTTACCATCAACCCCGAACATGGCGTTTCCCTGAGGTCCTATGGTGCTCTGGGAGACGTTCATGTTGTAGGCCACATTCACTAGAGATGTTGGTGCTGAAACAACTCAAGGCAATGAGAGGCCGTGTTCTTGCATCTTCACAATACAAAAGGTATTTTCCCAATGATCTAAAAAAAAGATAACAATAACTTGTAGAATAACTTGTAGAATAACTGCTGATAAGAAGTCTGCTTTCACAATCAACCTGTCAGAATACAATGCAATGTTGTTCCCAGCATAATGTAGATAAACTTTACAATATGTCCACAGCTGTACATAATGTAGATAAACTTTACAATATGTCCACAGCTGTACATAAAGTAGATAAACTTTACAATATGTCCACAGCTGTACATAATGTAGATAAACATTACAATATGTCCACAGCTGTACATAATGTAGATAAACTTTACAATATGTCCACAGCTGTAGATCTTTCAGCAGATTGTATAAAAGAATGTTTCGATATACAGTTAACATCGCCTGGCCACAAAAACTGTGTACATGCTGGTTACACCATGTTTATGTTGTGTGTTTAATTTTCATGATGCATTCAGTGAGGACTGCAGTCACAGGATTTTTCCCTGTCTATATACACAACAACGGATCTTCTGTTATAGCGAAAACAATTTCTGGTTACTTTTTCAATTTCACCATTATTAGCTTTGTCCCTGTTCTCTACGGACATTTTAACAGCGCCATCGACAAACACATGGTCAAGAACACAGCACCCGACTTTTGCAGACAGTGTATAGGTGCTGAGACATAGTAGGCCGTCATCTGACTGGATCACCCAGTCTGTTTACCCAATCAATGGCTTTGACACAGCAAGATTTGGAAGATACAGTCAGTCTTCCCATTTACTTCCGGATTTAAAAAAAAAATGAAGTTACACACGTCACGATCCATGTTATAAGTTACACACGTCATGATCCATGCTATAAGTTACACACATCACGATCCATGCTATAAGTTACACACATCACGATCCATGCTACAAGTTACACACGTCACGATCCATGCTATAAGTTACACACGTCACGATCCATGCTACAAGTTACACACGTCACGATCCATGCTATAAGTTACACACGTCACGATCCATGCTATAAGTTACACACATCACGATCCACGCTACAAGTTACACACGTCACGATCCATGCTATAAGTTACACACGTCACGATCCATGCTATAAGTAACACACGTCACGATCCATGCTACAAGTTACACATGTCACGATCCATGCTACAAGTTACACATGTCACGATCCATGCTATAAGTTACACATGTCATGATCCATACTATAAGTTACACACGTCACAATCCATGCTATAAGTTACACACGTCACGATCCATGCTACAAGTTACACACGTCACGATCCATGCTATAAGTTACACACGTCACGATCCATGCTACAAGTTACACACGTCACGATCCATGCTATAAGTAACACACGTCACGATCCATGCTATAAGTAACACACGTCACGATCCATGCTACAAGTTACACATGTCACGATCCATGCTACAAGTTACACATGTCACGATCCATGCTATAAGTTACACATGTCATGATCCATACTATAAGTTACACACGTCACAATCCATGCTATAAGTTACACACGTCACGATCCATGCTATAAGTTACACATGTCACGATCCATGCTATAAGTTACACATGTCATGATCCATACTATAAGTTACACACGTCACAATCCATGCTATAAGTTACACACGTCACAATACATGCTATAAGTTACACACGTCATGATCCATGCTATAAGTTACACACGTCACAATCCATACTATAAGTTACACACATCACGATCCATGCTATAAGTTACACACGTCACGATCCATGCTACAAGTTACACACGTCACGATCCATGCTATAAGTTACACACGTCATGATCCATACTATAAGTTACACACGTCACAATCCATGCTATAAGTTACACACGTCACGATCCATGCTATAAGTTACACACATCACGATCCATGCTATAAGTTACACACGTCACAATCCATGCTATAAGTTACACACGTCACGATCCATGCTATAAGTTACACACGTTACAATCCATGCTATAAGTTACACACGTCACAATCCATGCTATAAGTTACACACGTCACGATCCATGCTATAAGTTACACACATCACGATCCATGCTATAAGTTACACACGTCACAATCCATGCTATAAATTACACACGTCATAATCCATGCTATAAGTTACACACGTCACGATCCATGCTATAAGTTACACACGTCACGATCCATGCTATAAGTTACACACGTCACGATCCATGCTATAAGTTACACACATCACAATCCATGCTATAAGTTACACACGTCACGATCCATGCTATAAGCAGTTTGAGGTTAATTAAAAATTCAGCCATCTGACATCTACGGATCTCACTCATAACATACAAACAGTAGTCATTTATTATGACTGGCACAATTTCAACACAGATTTACTTCTATACATGCCGTAACAGATCTGCACTGATCTCAAAAGTCACATTTTGGAGATGAGTAAAAGCAAAGATTCTAGATTACATTCAAGTAAGAATATTGAACAAGATTGCTCTCCGAAGTTAATACCCCAGATTGCATCTACAACATAAGCCATTGACTTATACAAAATTCCAACATTTTTCATCTATGTGTAACCCGCCCCTCCAAGATATTTGTAAAATGCAGAATTCTGTGTTTCCTCCCAAAAGTTCTCATCCCTGTACAAATTCCAGCCACTTTCAAATATAGTATGTTGACAGTACACAAGGATGTTCAGCCAAGGAATTGATGCTGTTGGCTAACAATAGAAATGGCATCACCATAATTTAGACAAGGGCATGACTGTCTGATGGTGCATTGTTAATTAGTAGTGATCAAAGTGGACTAATAACCAGCCTGCGGAGAAGCCATGATGTATACCTATAAATATGAATTTATCTTACCTGTAAATCATAGCCACCCAAGAGACAGCTTGCTGTTTAGGGATTCTGCAATATCATACTTACGTTGTACATAAACCTCCACTTCAGAGAGCCTTATCTCCTCTGCAATGGTCTTCTTTATAAACACGTAGCGTCCTCTGGCTGACTTGCACGGAACACGTAACCTTGTGTTAGCGGCTTGCTTATTGGCCAATATTCCACAGAGATGGTACCTAGGATCTGCAGCTGTAAGGTTCACTAGTAGCTCGTCTTCTGGTGGGACATCTGTCACACCAATGACAACGTGACTCAGACCTGTCACAATAATTAAACCATCTACATGATCATGTTGGTTGCATTATCTACTATAAAGCACACTTCCTGTCTACAACATAAATTAATGCATGTGGCAACGGTGCATACTATGTTTGACCCTAGTGGTGCGGCCTGCTTGTGCCTGGATAGTAGCTTGTGGAAAATGTTGCAGACTATTATGAATACGTTTGGTTGCCTGTTATACATTTTTGGAGTTACTACTAATGCTAGTTTTATGACTGTTGCATATTTTTTATTTTGAAACCATATGTGAGGTAATTTACAGTAATTTTAGTACTTGTTATGTTTAATCACTTAAGAAACACAATAGACTTATATACTTATTATCATTATCTACAGTTGGCAAAAATGGAAAACTTCATCTGGGTCATGCTTATGTGTTAATGTAAGTAAGACTAGGTCATGCTTATGTGTTAATGTAAGTAAGACTAGGTCATGTTTATGTGTTAATGTACCTAAGACTAGGTCATGCTTATGTGTTAATGTACCTAAGACTAGGTCATGCTTATGTGTTAATGTACCTAATACTAGGTCATGCTTATGTGTTAATGTACCTAAGACTAGGTCATGCTTATGTGTTAATGTACCTAAGACTGGGTCATGTTTATGTGTTAATGTACCTAACACTAGGTCATGTTTATGTGTTAATGTACCTAAGACTGGGTCATGTTTATGTGTTAAATGTACCTAACACTAGGTCATGTTTATGTGTTAATGTAACTAAGACTGGGTCATGTTTATGTGTTAATGTGCCTAAGACTGGGTCATGCTTATGCGTTAATGTACCTAAGACTGGGTCATGCTTATGCGTTAATGTACCTAAGACTGGGTCATGCTTATGCGTTAATGTACCTAAGACTGGGTCATGTTTATGTGTTAATGTACCTAAGACTGGGTCATGTTTATGCGTTAATGTACCTAAGACTGGGTCATGTTTATGCGTTAATGTGCCTAAGACTGGGTCATGCTTATGCGTTAATGTACCTAAGACTGGGTCATGCTTATGCGTTAATGTACCTAAGACTGGGTCATGCTTATGCGTTAATGTACCTAAGACTGGGTCATGTTTATGTGTTAATGTACCTAAGACTGGGTCATGTTTATGTGTTAATGTACCTAAGACTGGGTCATGTTTATGTGTTAATGTACGTAACACAAATAATTAGGCACAAATAAAGACATGGCATTAACATCATATTTGAGATAATTCAGCGTTAAAAAGTAACATTTTGCTTGTTGGCTTTGTTGCAGTGGAAATTTCATGGAAACAGCATCTAGTAATTTCCGGGCTTGGGTTCATGCGACAATTTTCATGTGACTTTTTAAAATGCATTTGCATTTAAATGCAGTGCTGTCTCCTGCTTCGCATTTGCATCAAAATATTTGTATCAAAAACATTTGCATTTTCATTTGAATCAAAAACATTTGTATTTGATTAAAAACCATTTGCATTTGAATAATAATATTTATTTGCAGTGTTTTCATGATGTCATACCAATGGGAAATATTTTAACGGCTCGAAAATACTCTAGCCACATTTATGTGACTAACATAAAGTTCTGAGCTTAAATGGAAGAAGAAGAAGACCAGCCTGGATACGTCCGGTCACGATACATCTCATTTCTAATGTTTTTGTTTTTTCTGTATATCTCTTTTTTGTTTACTCTTATTGTTGGACAGACATGTATGAGGACAATTTATCAAAATAACTGGTGGCGGGCTCTTAAAAAGATATTATAATTGGGAATATTTAACGACCTTCAAGAGATCTCAGTGAAAATTATAAAAACTTTTTTTAGTGAATTCACACCAATTATCTCACCCTTTGATAAAACAAAATGCAACATCATTATTGCTGGTGATTTCAATATAAACCTTAAAATAAACGAAAAAGAGGTTTTTGGTGATTTGTTTGATCTATTAATGTCTTTTAGCTTTTACCCCCATATCACACTCCCTACAAAATTTTCAAATTGTAATGGAACTCTAATAGATAACCTGTTTTGTAAATTAACTGATCCTACAATAACACCAAAAACAGGTATTCTAATGAAACAATTATCGGACCATCAGCCATATTTTACCTTTCTAAATACAGTTCCCCACAAAGAACCATTACCAGGGGTGAGATTTAACAAGTCATGAAAGGTAGCCAGTTGGGCTACCAACCTTGCAAAGTGAAGTTTCTAGGTAGCCCACTTGCTAATCAATATTTTGATGACAGAAAGTAAATACTTTGAAGATAGAATGTATGAACGACAAATAAAAACATCAAAACAAACAATTTTGAAACATTCCTTTTCAAGACAGGATCAATACAATGTAATACAATGTCCTGTCAAATGAACAGTTTACAGAACCTGCTGATTTTTTCGCAGAACCTGATTTTACCTCCAAATATTACTAAGACGGTGTCACGTGCACCACGTGGATATATATATATATATATAATTGGCGCCATGCGGCGCCAGCCAAGAGAAACTTTAACCATGTTCCTGATTAATTCACTGGAAGTGCTCCGTGCACTAATGTGGATATATAAAAGTGGTGCCACATTGTGCCAAGACTATTAACATGACCGGTTATTATTTCAGTGTAGAATGACCGTTCATTTGCATGTTGAGGGTCAATGTGGTTGATTAAAAATACAATGCTCCCTATTTATATCGCTCCGGCTACGGTTTGGCAACATTTCTTGCAATGTCAAACGTGTCACAAACACACGCAAACACACAATTTATGGTTAACATCCCCGATCACCAAAACATATTAAAATTAACATACAAAATCAAGAAGCAATTTCCAAATTCATAAATGAAATAACCTTATCAGATGCTTACAACAAACTAAATCAATTTTGTTGACCCAAACATAAATTATAATGTCTTACATGACTCGATCAAATGCGCAAAAAACAAAACACATGCCATGTAAAATAGTTGATTAAAAAATACAAGCATAAAAATCAACATAGATTATACTTGGCTTGCGCTACAGAGACACATAGCTACAGAGACAAGTTATATAAGACACTCAAAACGACTCGGCCTGATTCACCAGAACATTTTGCAATTTGAACTAATTTGACAATGTACAACAGCATACTTAAAAAAGTATATGTACAGCCAAACAACTGCATTATGAATATTGTCTTAACAAATTTAAAAATGATATTAAAAAAACATGGGAAACTGTAAATGATATTCTGTCTAGAACACATGAAAAGAACACTTTCTGTAAATCCTTTATATTTAACAAAGAAATCATAATAAACAAGACGGTTATTGCAAACACATTTAATACCTTCTTTACCAATATTGGCCCAAATCTAGCCAAACAAATCAGTAATCCTATAAATAAAACTTTCAGATATTGCCTGAATGAGCAGTATAGTAATTCACTTCATCTTGAATGTACTGTTGAAGAAATTTTTTTAAACAATAGATAATATTATGCAACTAAAATAAGTTGTGGATATGATGGTATTTCTTCAAGATTATTAAAATTAGTTAAACCTGTGGTGATAAAATCATTAACACTAATTATAAACCAAATATTAGGTATCTTCCCTGATAAACTTAAAATTGGAAAAGTAATTTCGATTTTTTAAAAAGGTGACCATACCCAAGTCAGCAATTACAGACCAATATCACTTCTACCAGTTACGTCAAAAGTAGTTGAAACAATAATTTACAGCTAATTTTACCAGCTAGATTCCCTTTTTAAAACGCAAAAAAATCTTGTTTGAAAACCAATATGGATTTAGTACGGAACATTGCACTGAATTGGCTGCCCTTGAATTAACTGATAGAATAATGGCACATATGGATAAAAATGAAATTCATATAAATATTTATTTGGCCTTTCATTTGCATTTGATACCCTTGATCGTAAGATATTACTAGATAAATTAGAATATTATGGCATAAAAGGAGTAGCTTTAAGTTTAATGAGAAATTATCTAACAAATAGAAAACAAAAAAAAGTTGGAATAGAGGATGTCAAATCAGAAATGCTTAATATTTCAACAGCTGTACTTCAAGCTTCAATTCTAGGCCCATTATTGTTTGTTATATACATTAATGACAGTCAAAAGTTTAATTTCATAGTGTATGCCAATGATACTACCCTCTCAAGTACCCTTGACTAATTTTCCACATTTGACAAAATGGAAACATAGAATTTATTATAAATACACAATTGAAAAAAATTTGTGAATTCCTAAAATCAAACAAATTGTCTCTTTACCTAAACAAAACTAAGTACATGCTTTTTAAAACAGCCAGAAGAAAACGTGTGACTTCTCATTACTAATCATATATAATACTAATATTGATAAAGTGGCAGAACTTAATTTTCTTGGAATAAATTTGAATAAACAATTTAACTGGAAAAGTCACAGTGACAAAATTTCAAACAGGTTTTCTAGGACATTTTTCTAGGACATTCTGAATAGACTACAACGGTTCTTACCTCTGAACATAAATTTCAAACAGGTTTTCTAGGACATTCTGAATAGACTACAACGGTTCTTACCTCTGAACATAAAGATCACATTGTACAACACACTGATACTGCCACACTTAAACTATGGCATATTAGTGTAAAAAAATATAATGCTCATACTGAACCACTGTTTAAAAGTCTGAAATTATAAAAAAAAATAGAATACATATTAAAATTACTAAAACTGTATTATAAATTCGCAAATAACAAACTTCCTTCTAAATGTACCGTTTCATCAGAACAACAGCATTCACAATTTTAACACATGTGGACAATACAACATACACAATCAAAGTACGACACGAATTTGCAAAACAAAGTCTCAGATACACCTTGCCACATACAATCAATAATGCACCTGATTTAGTAAAAAGCCAAATCTACACAAACAGCTGACATGGGTTTGCAATGTACGTAAAACATTATTATTTGCACACTTATGTAGCTGTATGTACACTCTGAATTTGTTACATTTGCCACCATGAGTGAATAACCAGTAAGAATAAGCTTTTATGTGTACCTCTTTGGATGAATAACCATTCAATCTGTAATCATGTATAATGTCATGTTGTAGCCTTGCCAGTCTGTTTACTGATTTGTACTACTATTTCTATACATCAGCACTTCTCTTTAATCATACCTGGATGGCTCCTATGAGAGCGGCTTTTTAGCCTTAGTGGGAGTCTCCCAGACCCTAACTTGATAATTGTATACTATATGTAATTATTATATGTATGCTTTTATATACTCACTTGTTGAGTGATATGTATATGGGTCTAAATAAAGTACATATGTTTGTCTGTCTTATAAACTGCTCAACAAGGAAAATTACAACATGGATGTCCCAGGAGACAGTGGAGGGACAACATGGATGTCCCGGGAGACAGTGGAGGGACAACATGGATGTCCCAGGAGACAGTGGAGGGACAACATGGATGTCCCAGGAGACAGTGGAGGGACAACATGGATGTCCCAGGAGACAGTGGAGGGACAACATGGATGTCCCAGGAGACAGTGGAGGGACAACATGGATGTCCCGGGAGACAGTGGAGGGACAACATGATGTCCTGGGAGACAGTGGAGGGACAACATGGATGTCCCAGGAGACAATGGAGGGACAACATGGATGTCCGGGAGACAGTGGAGGGACAACATGGATGTCCCAGGAGACAGTGGAGGGACAACATGGATGTCCCGGGAGACAGTGAAGGGACAACATGGATGTCCTGGGAGACGGTGGAGGGACAACATGGATGTCCCGGGAGACAGTGGAGGGACAACTTGGATGTCCTGGGAGACAATGGAGGGACAACATGGATGTCCCGGGAGACAGTGGAGGGACAACATGGATGTCCCGGGAGACAGTGAAGGGACAACATGGATGTCCCAGGAGACAATGGAGGGACAACATGGATGTCCCGGGAGACAGTGGAGGGACAACTTGGATGTCCTGGGAGACAATGGAGGGACAACATGATGCAGTGGACCCAACCTGTCAACTGGACCCTGCTACAAGCTGAGACAGAGGACCAAGCTGAGACAGAGGACCAAGCTGGGGCAGATTTACTTCTTCTTGGCGGCACAAGAAGAAGTAAATCTAAGAGTTATCGGTAGCAGAGTTAAGTGGCGGAAGCCTGTAACAGTAATTAGGTGCTGCTGCAGAGTGGACAAAAATACTGGTCATTAATGTTTACTTACCGTACGATCTTGACACAATGTGCACTTCCAATACCCGATAGTGGCCATCAAGATCAACTGCCCAATAACTGTAAGTATTTGAGTTTAGGTTCCAGAAGGCCTCTGTGGTTATACTGCCATCCACTGCATTGGTTGCATGCTGGCTATAGACTGGCGAAAACAGCACCTTCTTCCTGAGTGCGATGTTGGGCAGCGCTGTGAAATGCAAACATTTCAAGGATGTATTTATCCATGAAATTTGACACAGAACTTGTCATATTATCAAAACAATGTCATATTATCAAAAGCAATGGCATCAACGAACAATTTCATCGAAACATTTTTGAAAACTTTTTTCACATTCTGTTTGTCCTTAACTCTAACTTAGTATCTTTAGCAATGGCAACATTATAATAACATTATAATAGTAACAATAGTAATAAACTCTGCAAGACCATAATTATGCAGACTTGGTGCTCACTGGGCAACGTCGCATTCTAGTCCTGGCAGTACCAACCATTGAGCTCACAAACTAGATGCCTGTCACAGATGCCACCTGTGACTGATATTGGGCATGCGCTGGCCTAACAGGATTATATCCAATGTAGATATGCATGTGCACTGTGGACCATTGTTACAGCAATTATGGAGGATGCGTAAATCCTGCGCGTCGGCCATGGGCGAGGGTACCCCCACACAATTTGCCCTGCAGTTTGCAGTTGCTAGGTGAGTGATACAGGGGTTGAGTTAGCAAGCACACCACCAACCTACTTGACGTGTTGCCCTCAGACCTCAAAGAGAAGGGGGTGAGACTGCGATCGAGCAGAGACCTTGCGAGGCTCAGAGAGATGGTGAGGACTATGGGAGGACTAATTGCTACCTTAAGGAATCCTACTGGTCATGAAATGTAATTTTTTTTAACAAATGTCATATCTCATAAACTACTGTCATACCTTGTCCAAATTTTATAGTATGTTATGTCTGTATAAAAAGAAGGTCACATATGACATTACAATCAATCAGTAACCATGGTAACCAGATAATTTTAGAAATGCTGACAGGGGTAGTTTTGTGGGACATGATATGGAAAATTTAATTCATATATGTCTGATATTCTTTGATTTATTCGAACAACTAATACGAATTATCAAGTTGTGCAATGAAGTAGTTTGGCTGAATTAAGAGTAATGCATAAAAATGTGATCTTTATCATTTAACATTTGTTAAATAAAAAACGTAAGATAATTATATAAATTACACTTTGATCAAAAGTATTACCTTTTATTCAGCTAAACTATTTCATTGCACAACATGATATATATTATTTGTTAGAATAAAAAAGTTTACATATTTGAATATAATTTTCTGTCCCACAAAACCACCCCTGTCAGTATTTCTATGATTTTATGGTTACCATGGTTATCGTAAAGCAAATTTATTATAATGCCATATGTGACCTTCTTTTCATATAGACATTGTATGCAGAATGTTTTCAAAGCGTAGTTCAAAAGCAGAATATTTTCTCAAAAACCGGAAAAGGCAGAAGATCTTCCGATAAAGTGGAATACTTGGAAGGTCTGACAGTGAGAGTAGAGAGTATAAAATATAAAGTAGCTGATAATAAATAAAAGACAAAATTGTCAATAGTTATATTCAAATAAGAAATAATCTAAAATTGGATAAATAAATATACATCCATCATGACACTCACGGAATGGAAACACTTCCACTTCGCTCAGTGTCAGTTTCGTTTCAGATGGTGCTTTGATGAACACGTAACGACCGTACACGTCTGTGTGTTCGCAGCGTGCCAGACCAGTGAAATTACTTGAGATGACAGAGCAAACACGATACGACGTCTCCGGCAAGTAACTGGGTTTATCTTCGAGTACGTTCACATCAGTCGCTGCCACAGAGACATCACCTGGAGGTATATAGAGCGAGTACAACAAGAGCTCTTCGGAAGTTGATCTATTGTGAGGAATTACTGATGAAGATACCTATAATTTGAGCAAACTTGCCTATTAAGGTTGCTGGGGCAGCTAATGTGTCAGCTGATTTTTTTTCTCTCATAACATGCTAGGAAATATTAAACTTAACATCGATACCACAAATAATCACCCAGTACTAATGTTGTATTTCGCAAATCTATCCTTTACAAAACCAGTCTTTTGGGAAATACCCAATTTCTTGGAAACACTGATGATATTTCCATAGTAACGACCAATTGTTAAGCGAACTTTTGTTTGCCGTGAACACGGTGCATATCGTCTGGTTAGTGTGATTCCAGTACGATTCCTACCCAAATTAATCAGCAAATATCAGTGGCTAACTATAGTTTATTGTGCCATTGATGCAGTAATGGAACCCGCTAGTAGCTGTGAAGTGGTGTCCCCTGCCTATGATCCCACCAGACAACGGGCCAATCAAATGATTGTTACTGTTACATCTCGGGTGTCTTGACCTCGCTATCTACGACAGGATTTAATGACAGCTGCTTGTTACAATTAAACAATATTTATTTTATAACATAACTACACGTAACATAAGACACATTAGCCAAAAGAAACGGAGTCGCCAGACGACCATCCCCAAAGTGAAAAACACTATATCACGAAATGTGCTTGAGTAACCGAAACATCACATTCCTCTCTATTTAGCTCTGAACTTATAACATGAGCAGTCAATGTCAGGATCTATATAAGCATTGCTTATTCCATAGATAGCAACTCATGCCATCGATGCTAAAAGTTCAAACTGATAATATGCTCTGTCTAACCCAAGAAAGTTCTTTAGAGGAAACGTTCAGTGTTCAACTGAACTGTAACATAATACGCAGTTCATGAATTACAGATTCAATTTTACAAGTTGTTTGCACACTCTAGCAGATATGCGAACATCTCACTAAAGGTGGTGCTTGTAGATCCCTCGTCTTCATCTCACCCATACACCACGGTAGTGTTGTTATGTACTGCATTAAGTTTGGTATGTTTTTGTTCATACCCGCAATGTGGGCCAGTTTTAGAATGTGATGTTTTAAGTAGATGGGACAATGTCCGAAGACCCCGAATGGCCCTATTTTGGTTGTACATAAATATGTTTAGTTTCTACCAAATATAGTAGGTAATAAATGTCAGACAGAAAGTCTGGCCACTTTCAATCTATCCAGTCTTGGTGTTGTTGCATTGCGTAAATGCACCATGAGTTTAGGCTGTCATTTAAATTTCTGCTAAGATCTTCCTGGTCCTGTTGCTGCTGTATTTCATTCATGTTAACCAAAATAGTTTGTGGGATCATCAGTGACACTGCCACACTTATATGTATGTCATTTATTTGTTTGGGGGTTTAAAAAAAATATTTTAAGATGGCATTTTGTGGGTATTTATTCATATTTACAAAAAAAAATTTTAATCATAAAACATCACCAAATAAATGAAAAACTCTAAGTTTGACTTAACTGGAGTATTACTTCAACTACAATTTGTGAAGACATGGTTGGTTCATCTTAATTTTTTTACTGAAACTACTCAGTTCAAAACAAGCATTGAATAGCCACCCTAGCTACCTTAAATGGAAATAAAAGTCATGGTTTTGGGCCTATGCACCTATAAGAGTTACTAAAACACGACCATTTGCAACTACAATTAAGAATATCATGCCAGTGGTCTACTAGGGAAACCTTGTTGAACACACATCATCTTAGTTTCATAGGCTGCGCCATATTTTACCCTACACCATCGTATTTGCCACTATGATACAGCTATGCTGTTTGTGTCCAAACTCAACTTATGTAACATATTTTGGCCTTTGTTTACAAAACTAGTCCTCCTTCTGGCAAAATAACATGTTTGTTTGAGACTGCATTGGTTCTGTGTATGCCTGCCTCCCTTAATACGTCACAATAGTCAAGGTTACCCGATTTCCATAGAACTGCACATGCGCTTATCTGTCTCGCTGGTTAACATGTCGGCGCTCAGTCAACTGGAGAAATGATCAGAATCGTGCACTTTTAAAATGCATTCTGAGTAAACCAGTGGCATGATATTCTTGATTGTAGTTGCACATGGTTAGTTAATATTATCTCTTTTAGGTGCATAGCCCCAAAATGATGACTTTTGTTTCGCTTTAAGAAACAGACACCGTCATCTGTTTTAATGTTTCCTGTTGCCATTTGAATGTCATGTTTGTACTGCAAGCTGTCAATGGCAAGGTCGATATTCATAATGATTGAGAACAGTCGTTAACTTAACGTATTCATGAATTAACCTGTTCACACTTACATAGGGACACCGATTTTCCATTTCAATAAAAGGCAAATTCCATACAAAAAACGGCAAATATTGTTTCAATTCTGTTTCCGTTTCTAAAAGGCAAATTCTGTTTGAATTGTGTATCCAAAAAGGCAAGTTTCTCTTCACAAAAGCACATTTTGTTTCAATAAATAATAAATAATTATTACTTTGCCAGCAACGAACTGTGCATGTGACAATGAGACAACAAACAGGAAGCAATGTTTTGTGCAAGTATAATTTTTTTTATGACTGCGCTCCGGCGAATGACATGCCATGATCACACAAAACAAAATATTCAAATGTCACAGACTAATGAAAACACAAAGTTTTGATGATCCATTAAAGTTTTTCGGTTCACATTTTGGATTTTCAAAATCGACTGGTGATGAAAACAGTAACTTGTCAAAATTGGACATGATTTGACTGTAAGTTATCCAGGAAATAAACACATTACCTTTGCTAAGTTTTACATCAGTATAAAGAATATATCATAATTTTAGTGGTATTAAGCAAGTCTGCATATAAATGTATTTTAAGTGCCCTAGAATAGATTTATCTAGATTTACAGGGTATACAAATGTTCTTCTTATTTTATCTTAAGTCTTAGTTGTTCCCAAATAAGATTTATGAAAACCTTAGATGAATGATGTCATAATTTTTAACACCCCGGCCAAGGCATTAAGACTGAACCAACTGTGTCATGCTTAGTTCTGCTTCGGGCTGTTCATATATATATATATATATATATATATATATATATATATATATAAATATATACATATATATATATATATATATACATATATATATATATATATATATATATATATATATATATATATATATATATATATATATATATATATATATATATACACATATATATATATATATATATATATATATATATATTATATATAAGCTGTAATTCATCCTTTATTTTTAATGATGTCTATACAAATTGGAATTTCCATTTCAAAAATGTTATTCCAGTAACTAATGACCACTCCCAAAAAGGAAACATTCAATATAACCACCTGGTTCCTGCAAGATGCAACTACCCATTGTGAGAGTGCTTAGAGAACAAGACTTACTGCTCTCTGTGACTTGGTCATCCTGTGTGAGGTGCACATAGACAGCCGCGATGTGTAGCTGTTCACCAAGATCACTAACTAACCACACATCCCCAGAACAGAACTGAATGGCTCCAAACACCAGCTCCTTGTTGTCACTTGAATACCACTTGAGTCTCCCCTGGGCCACGGTTGGTACAGCTGTCGCATATGCACAGCACACATTTAGACAAACGTATGTTGATCTTTGGTTATAAGACAATATGAAGACAGTGGCTGAAAGTTATTTAGTACAAAATGCAATTAAATAAATTCATTTTGTTGTGGAAAGATCACCCCAATTATGGAGATACTATACATGCCATGTATTTAGACGCCAGTCAGTTATTGGCACATCAGAGGAAGACATAAATATCAAATGAGAATCACAGTTAAATAGATGGGACACAAAATTATTGATGTGCAGCAGTCTACGTGCTATGAGAGAGGCTGGAGATTAAACAGTGACATTCAGGAGCCTCCCACCAAATCAGCAGGACTGGCATATTTGCATGCCATGCTATGAATAATTGTTAGTCAAATGATTAATACCTGAGAAGACTTGGACTTCCTTCAGTTTCAGATTGGTTTCTTGATTTGCTGGAAAAAGTACTGCAGAATAGTAACTGAGTAAAAGTTATCCACTAAGCAAGTACTTAAGTAAAAGTTATCCACTAAGCAAGTACTTAAGTAAAAGTTATCCACTAAGCAAGTACTTAAGTAAAAGTTATCCACTAAGCAAGTACTTAAGTAAAAGTTATCCACTAAGCAAGTACTTAAGTAAAAGTTATCCACTAAGCAAGTACTTAAGTAAAAGTTATCCACTAAGCAAGTACTTAAGTAAAAGTTATCCACTAAGCAAGTACTTAAGTAAAAGTTATCCACTAAGCAAGTACTTAAGTAAAAGTTATCCACTAAGCAAGTACTTAAGTAAAAGTTATCCACTAAGCAAGTACTTAAGTAAAAGTTATCCACTAAGCAAGTACTTAAGTAAAAGTTATCCACTAAGCAAGTACTTAAGTAAAAGTTATCCACTAAGCAAGTACACAGAAATTAATGTATTAATAAAATATGCTGTTAAAACTGCTGTGTTACCATTAATTAATGTTCAGATCATGAAGCGAAATTCATTGAATGACGAAGTAAATTAAAACTTCAACATACTATAAAATATCATCCACTGCACTTAATATTCTAAAAGTTCAAGAATTATTTACTCTTAATGTCCCAATATTTGTGTATAAACAACGTAGGTATCAACTTCTTGGTCTATTCCAAATTTTACAAACTTAATAGTGAGGTCATGATGATAAGCTCAAGGCAGGTCATGATGATAAGCTCAAGGCAGGTCATGATGATAAGCTCAAGGCAGGTCATGATGATAAGCTCAAGGCAGGTCATGATGATAAGCTCAAGGCAGGAGACAAATTTATATATACCAAGATCTAAAAATCGAATTGGAGAGAGTTCACTGAAATTGATAAGGGCATGACTATGTAACGAACTACCTCTAGATATTAAACTTTTGAATTCATTAAACATTTGAAAGCATAAAATCAGGAAATTTATAACTGGTATCAACTAATTAATTTAATGGAATATATGTTGTAATGGATACACTCTTTAATTATCATGTTCCGATATATTATCTCCAGTTTTAATTAAAGGAAATTCATAACCTGAATCTATTACTGCTGATCGAGTTTACTGCTATTGATTCAACAGTATAACCTTTATATATGTATTAAATGGGAGTATACCATACTTAGTTTGATTTAATAGCTCAATAAGTTTATACTTCTCTGGTAGCCATCTCATTTGTGTTGCTTTTGTCTTAAATTATGTTGTATATTATGTGGATGAGGAAATAATATTGACTTACTTATTTACTTTTGATGAGGTCTAACAGCTCTAGCTATCTCACAATGTTTTAAAATCCACTGTACAGATTCTGTTATTCCTTTGACATACGTGCATTTCCCTTCTGACTCAGCTGTTCTTTCATGTTCTTTATGGTCCAACTTGGGTCCCCACATCTTGGTGATGTACTATACCTCTTTCTCGCTGTCCTCTGGCTCTGATACAATGCCGTTGCATCTATCCAGTAATGTTTTGATGACCCCCAGTTTCTGATGGTGAAAAGTAAAGATACTGTGCTGTGTGCATCTTCTTCCGATACACTACAAATTTCATTGTTCCATCCTCCTTTCATACCATAAGTGTGTCCAGGAAAGGCAGGGACTTATTGCTTATTTCTTCGTGTGTGAATGTCATGCTGCCTCTGGTGTCTGTGCTGTTGATATGATCCGTCAGTTCTAGCTCACATTCCTCCCTCACTACTGCCATCATATCATCCACATATCTCTTCCATAAACAGTTCTTGCTCACATCCCTCCCTCACTACTTCCATCATATCATCCACCTATCTCTTCCATAAACAGTTCTAGCTCACATCCCTCCCTCACTACTTCCATCATATCATCCACATATCTCTTCCATAAACAGTTCTTGCTCACATCCCTCCCTCACTACTGCCATCATATCATCCACATATCTCTTCCATAAACAGTTCTAGCTCACATCCCTCCCTCACTACTTCCATCATATCATCCACATATCTCTTCCATAAACAGTTCTAGCTCACATCCCTCCCTCACTACTGCCATCATATCATCCACATATCTCTTCCATAAACAGTTCTTGCTCACATCCCTCCCTCACTACTTCCATCATATCATCCACATATCTCTTCCATAAACAGTTCTTGCTCACATCCCTCCCTCACTACTGCCATCATATCATCCACATATCTCTTCCATAAACAGTTCTAGCTCACATCCCTCCCTCACTACTTCCATCATATCATCCACATATCTCTTCCATAAACAGTTCTAGCTCACATCCCTCCCTCACTACTGCCATCATATCATCCACATATCTCTTCCATAAACAGTTCTAGCTCACATCCCTCCCTCACTACTTCCATCATATCATCCACATATCTCTTCCATAAACAGTTCTAGCTCACATCCCTCCCTCACTACTTCCATCATATCATCCACATATCTCTTCCATAAACAGTTCTAGCTCACATCCCTCCCTCACTACTGCCATCATATCATCCACATATCTCTTCCATAAACAGTTCTAGCTCACATCCCTCCCTCACTACTTCCATCATATCATCCACATATCTCTTCCATAAACAGTTCTAGCTCACATCCCTCCCTCACTACTTCCATCATATCATCCACATATCTCTTCCATAAACAGTTCTAGCTCACATCCCTCCCTCACGACTTCCATCATATCATCCACATCTCTTCTATAGTTTCGGTTTGCACGTTACTGGCGCTGTGAGAATAGCTTGCTGTTCTAGCCATTCCATGAAGAAATTTGCTATTACAGGTGACACCGGACATTCCATTGCTGAACCAAATTTCTGCAGATAAATAGTGCCCCTGAAGCTAAAATATGTAGTTGTGATGATGAACTTCAGCAGCTCCATTGTGTCATCCACATATAGGTTTGTTCATAGTTTCAGTTCTGTGGCGTCTTCTAGTCACTTCTTGATGATATCTTGTGTTTTGTTGATAGGGGTGTTGGTGAAGAGAGACTACGTCATGTGATAGGAACATATTATCTTGTTCCCTCGTGATAGGAACATATTATCTTGTTCGAACGTGATAGGAACATATTATCTTGTTCGATCGTTATAGGAGCCATTTCATTAGTTAAGTGCTTAGAGTTCTTTATGCGGTGTGATGCCTCACCCATGATAGGTCCTAGGAGGTCTGCCAGCAATCTTGATACAATGTACCCTATTGACCCTGTATAGTCCATAATATGTTGGAGAAGGTTGCCTGGCTTATGGATTTTCTGAGTGCAGGACATCCTTGGAACATTCTCAACTGTTAGGTATAGGTCCTTATACTGTTGGGTATAGGTCCTTATACTGTTGGGTATAGGTCCTTATACTGTTGGGTATAGGTCCTTATACTGTTGGGTATAGGTCCTTATACTGTTGGGTACAGGTCCTTATACTGTTGGGTATAGGTCCTTATACTGTTGGGTATAGGTCCTTATACTGTTGGGTATAGGTCCTTATACTGTTCTTCTGTGATCTTGTCTTCAGTTTCCTTATGTTGGACACTAACTTTCTCTTGTATTTTGGCATAGGATCTTTCTTCAGCTTCTTGTACGTTTTGTCTGATAACATGGTGGTGACTTTCTGTTAATACTCATCCGGATCCATAACCATTGTGGGTCTGGCGGGCAGTTACAGGCAGTCTAAGGGGGAACCCTAGGTGAACCAGTCTGGCGGGCAGTTACGGGCAGTCTAAGGGGGAACCCTAGGTGAACCAATCTGGCGGGCAGTTATGGGCAGTCTAAGGGGGAACCCTAGGTGAACCAGTCTGGCGGGCAGTTACGGGCAGTCTAAGGGAGAACCCTAGGTGAACCAGTCCGGCGGGCAGTTACGGGCAGTCTAAGGGGGAACCCTAGGTCAACCAGTCTGGCGGGCAGTTACGGGCAGTCAAAGGAGGAACCCTAGGTGAACCAGTCCAGCGGGCAGTTACGGGCAGTCTAAGGGGAACCCTAGGTGAACCAGTCCGGCGGGCAGTTACGGGCAGTCTAAGGGGGAGCCCTAGGTGAACCAGTCCGGCGGGCAGTTACGGCAGTCTAAGAGGGAGCCCTAGGTGAACCAGTCCGGCGGGCAGTTACGGGCAGTCTAAGGGGGAACCCTAGGTGAACCAGTCCGGCGGGCAGTTACGGGCAGTCTAAGGGGGAACCCTAGGTCAACCAGTCTGGCGGGCAGTTACGGGCAGTCAAAGGAGGAACCCTAGGTGAACCAGTCCGGTGGGCAGTTACGGGCAGTCTAAGGGGAACCCTAGGTGAACCAGTCCGGCGGGCAGTTACGGGCAGTCTAAGGGGGAGCCCTAGGTGAACCAGTCCGGCGGGCAGTTACGGCAGTCTAAGAGGGAGCCCTAGGTGAACCAGTCTGACGGGCAGTTACGGGCAGTCTAAGGGGGAGCCCTAGGTGAACCAGTCCGGCGGGCAGTTACGGGCAGTCTAAGGGGGAACCCTAGGTGAACCAGTCTGGCAGGCGGTTACGGGCTATCTAAGGGGGAGCCCTAGTCCAGCTGGTGGTTACGAGCAGTCTAAGGGGGAGCCCTAGGTGAACCAGTCCGGCAGGCGGTTACAGGCAGTCTAGGGGGGAGCCCTAGGTGAACCAGTCCAGCTGGTGGTTATGAGCAGTCTAAGGGGGAGCCCTAGATGAACCAGTCCAGCTGGTGGTTACGGGCAGTCTAAGGGGGAGCCCTAGGTGAACCAGTCCGGCAGGCAGTTACGGGCAGTCTAAGGGGGAGCCCTAGGTGAACCAGTCTGGCGGGCAGTTACGGGCAGTCTAAGGGGGAGCCCTAGGTGAACCAGTCCGGCGGGCAGTTACGGGCAGTCTAAGGGGGAACGCTAGGTGAACCAGTCTGGCAGGCGGTTACTTGCTGTCTAAGGGGGAGCCCTAGGTGAACTAGTCCAGCTGGTGGTTACGAGCAGTCTAAGGGGGAGCCCTAGGTGAACCAGTCCGGCAGGCGGTTACGGGCAGTCTAAGGGGGAGCCCTAGGTGAACCAGTCCACAAGGTGGTTACGGGCAGTTTAAGGGGAAGCCCTAGGTGAACCAGTCCGGCGGGCGGTTATGGGCAGTCTAAGGGGGAGCCCTAGGTGAACCAGTCCGGCGGGCGGTTATGGGCAGTCTAAGGGGGAGCCCTAGGTGAACCAGTCCGGCAGGCGGTTATGGGCAGTCTAAGGGGACAAATGGCATTTTTTTTAAATTACTCAACGTGTTTCCACTGCATTCTGATAGCTATGTATATTTAAGATCCATAAAATTCACTTTTATAACAATTACATACCTCTAAATCATTTCTATTCATGGGTAAAGAATGACTCTTTCAAGTAATAAATCCTGGTTTTCAATCTTTGATGGCTGTTTGCAAAAAACAGTTTTTCCAATTTGGAATCTTTATATCTCTGGTAGTAATGAAGCTACACCAATGAAGTTTTGATTCATGTGCTCCTTATTCTATTAGTTATGCAACAACAAAGATATATATATATATATATATATATATATATATATATATATATATATATATATATAATAAATAGTTTTAGTGTGATCTTAGTAGTTGAAATGGAAAATGTGGGCTTTTATTAACAATTTAATATTTTTAAATATGAAGTAATAGCAATACATTAAACATATATTCATGATTGCATAACATGGACTGTTGTAAATAAGAAACTGAAAGAACTACATTGATGCCTGAATTATTAGAGGGGTTACAGTGTTTCCAAACTATGCTATATTTGTCATATATGGCGACCATATTTTGTTTGTTGCCATGGAAACAGGGGTCTGGTAGAATAAAATTCAATATATTTTTACTCTGGTTTTGGCATAGCAAATTGCACTAAAGATACAAATGAAAAAAAATCCTATCCAACTGCTATGTCTCCCCTTAACATCATCAACAGTGCATTCTCAATGTTGCCATCACTGACACACGTTCACCTGGGCATGAAAATCAGTCCACCTGAACTAAAAGAGTACAAAGAACAACTACATATAAATGTTACAAGTAACAGTAATCCATGAAAATGTTCTTCATTACAAGTACATTTCAAAATAATCTACTGAAATAATTATATTTTCGCTACGTACGACCATAGGTACCTTGTGCACTCCTCAAACGGATGAAGAGGAATCGTCCAGAGACGGGAGTTGGTTGACAGGGTACAATTATCACTCTGTGATATTGTACATTGTAGACTGCACACAGGGTGTACTCAGAGGGTGGGTTGCTTGTATCAGTTGGGGTGTCTGTCACTCCAATGATGATGTCTGGTTTTTGTGCATATGTATCTACTCGAGGACAAACATGTTGTCACAATGACAGTTGTCATAATGACAAAGCAATAACTGCAGTGTTATGACAGTGTGATGATGAGTATAACTCAATAGTGTACGTGGTGTCACTACCAACATCAGTCAATAATATATACATATATAAGACTAAAAAGCTAAAAAGGGCATTTCTTCCACTAGATGTGTTGTGGCACGGCTTCGTAGAATACTTATGTAATACACCTCCACACAACACTGTTTATGATTAACAATACTCAACAGATGTAGGCCCCAATGGATGCAGATGTGCCACCATTACAAGGTGAGTGGACAATAGTGACACAGTGGTGACTAGACAGTAGAGACACAGTGGTGACTAGATAGTAGTGACACAATATTGACTAGACAGTTGAGACACAGTGGTGACTAGATAGTAGTGACACAATGGTGACTAGAGAGTAGAGACACAGGTGACTGGACAGTATAGAGACACAATGGTGACTAGACAGTAGAGACAGTGGTAACTAGATAGTAGAGACACAGGGGTGACTAGACAGTAGAGACACAGGGGTGACTAGACAGTAGAGATACAGAGGTGACTAGACAGTAGAGACACAGGGGTGACTAGACAGTAGAGATACAGGGGTGACTAGACAGCAGAGACACAGGGGTGACTAGACAGTAGAGATACAGAGGTGACTGGACAGTAGTGACAGTGGTGACTGGATCCTATTGACACATGGGTGACTGGACAGTAGTGACACAGTAGTGACTGGACAGTAGTGACAGAAGTGACTGGACAGTAGAGAAACTGTAGTGACTGGACAGTAGTGACACAGTGGTGACTTGACGGTAGTGACACAGTTGATGACTGGACAGTAGACACAGAGGTGACTGGACAGTAGTGACACAGTTGTGACTGGACAGTAGACACAGTTGTGACTGGAGAGTAGACACACAGGTAACTGGACAGTATAGACACAGTAGTCACTGGACACAGATGATATGACTGTATTCATGGGAAGAATGTTCATACCTGTTTCCACAAACACATGTGTGACAATGGTCTGTTTTTGTAGGTCAACGGACCACCAAGGGTCTATCATGAGACCAGTTTGACTAATACCGTCATAGAATTTGCCATTGACGGCACATTCACCACATCTGCCCCCACTTTGTACTGTTGGTTTCTCCAGAGCTATGTTCTCCATCACAGGATTGGCTGTAAGTCACAACACACATGCATGAATGCTTGCCGCTTGCATCAACAACTGTCATGCAGTATCATAACAGTGCCACACAACTGTTTGGTGAAAGGAAATGCAATGTCTAAACAGAACACAGACCACCCATTCTAATATAAATTAACAGGAGACAGGGCAGGTGAAATGGCCTTTTTTGAAAATATTACTCAAAATGTGTTTCCTCCATATTCTGATAGCTTTGTATGTTAACTATCCATAAAGTTCAATTTTACAAGAATTACATACCTCTAAATAACTTTTATTTATGGGTAAAGCATATATCTTTCATGTCATCAAAGCCGTGTTTCAATTTCTGATGGGTTAAAAGTTACATAAGTATTTGTTGCCAAAAAATAAGTATCTTTTTTGGAAGTTGCTGAAAATGTAAAAAAAAATTTCAATAAAAATTACACTGATTTTCAATTTGCAAATATTTGTTAAAAATGGCGGCTATTATGTTTGATAACATGGAAAAAATTCTATCGACCTGCCGTGTCACACCTTACGCCAAAAAGCAAAGTTCAACTTTTCATTAAAGGTGTAAATTCTTGTTTTTTTTACTGCAAACTCATATAAAAACATAGTATAAACATCATAGTATAAACATCATAGTATAAACATCATAGTATAAACATCATAGTATAAACATCATAGTATAAACATCATAGTATAAACATCATAGATGCCCAAATGAGTTTTAGTGAACCAAAATAAATAAAATGAAATGTTACTGTTACCTATTTTAAAGTTTTGGGACAAATGTTTGCATTGCATCGTAGCCAACAAGGTCGATATTCATAAAAGATTAAAGTAAAATTATATATATATATATTAAAAATGAGTTTCGTTAACACCCACACTTTGGCAGTCAAGATTTAACAAGATTTAACAAGAGTTGCCATCCAAGCCAAAGGCCCAGATTGCAAGTGGACAAGGAAGCCATTGGCCTATCGAGAGTTCAACAATGTTCATCTACTTATAACCCGCCCTCCTGAGATATGTGTCTACCTTGTTTTTAAACATATTCATGCTGCTAGCAGTTACACAATCTGTAGACAATTTGTTCCATTCATTTATTGTCCTCTGTGAGAACGAGTGCTTCCTGATGTCCAATCTACATTGATCCTTTACTAATTTTACCTCATGTCCTCTAGTTCTGCTATCCTTCTTGAGTGAGAAAAACATATTTCTATCAATATTTTCATACCCATTCAATATCTTAAAAACTTCAATCTGATCTCCTCTTAACCTCCTTGTCTCTAGAGTTGTTAAACCACATTCTTTCAGGCGTTCTTCATAACTAAGGTCTCTCAGTTCTGGAATCATTTTAGTTGCTCTCCTTTGTATGCGTTCAAGCGTATCTATATCCTTCTTACGATATGGTCTCCATGCTTGTATACAGTATTCTAAATGAGGTCTAACTATTGCTTTATAAAGAGGTATAATTAACTTTTTTCCCTTGTATGTTATGTTTCTTCTAATCAATCCAAGAATTTGATTACCCTTTGAAGCTGCAATACCACACTGCTCTGAAACTTTCATATCATCGCTTATTGTAACTCCTAAGTCCTTTTCTTTTACAGTAGTACCCAGAACAGTATCTGATGTTAGATATAATTTATACAACATTTTATATAACATGATTTTATGATAAACACAATAGCATTGTCTACATTTAAGGCTACTTTAAAGGTGCAAAAAGTGTGTCTGTGTGCTAAGTGGGTAAGGGATGGCAGGGAAGGGGGAGGTGGGGAAGGGGAAGAGGCAGGGAAGGGGAGGCATGGAAGGGAAGGCAGGAAAGGGGGAAGCAAGGAAGGGGAGAGGGAGGCAAGGAAAGGGAGGGGGTGGCGAGGAAGGGGAGGCAGGGAAGGGGTGGGGGAAGCAGGGAAGGGGGAGGCTGGGATGGGGAGGCAGGGAAGGGCAGGGGAGGCAAGGAAGGGGAGGCAGGGAAGAGGAAGGGGAGGCAAGAAAGGGGAGGCAGGGAAGGGCAGGGGGAGGCAAGGAAGGGGAGGGGGATGTGGGGAGGCAGGGAAGCTAGTGAGAATGGTAAATGGTAAAACAAACCAAGTGCTGATGTATGAAATCATTGTGTGGTGTGTTTTGTTTTATTACGAAAAATTCTGTTTTTAATGTATTTTTTTGAAGACAGTTCTTGAAGACAGTTCTTGAATCTTGAATATTTGTAGCTGTGACAACTTAATAATCCAGATTGTGTAGTGCCACTACCTGTTATTTGGGTTCATTCTGTTACTTACGTTGTGCATATACTTCGAGTTCAGTTAATTGCAGCAATCTCGGATCTGACATCTTCAGAACGAACAGGTAGCGACCAAAAATGGGGACCGAGCAGTGAAACCTGACAGTCGACAACAATATCGTTGATCAAGATCCCGACAAGGGACCAGCTGCACATCAGACTATGTCACAGCACAACACACCAGGCTTGTTAACAAATGTGTATCAATGTATCTGAATGCAAATGTTTCAATTTAATCAAATGCGAATGCCATTTCCCAGGATCACATTCAAATGCAAGTGTTTTGGGGTTGCATTTAAATGCAAATGTTTTGGTTATGCATTTGCATATGCATTTGGATTCATTTGAAATGTTTTGTTTTTATATTAAATTTGTAAATGTAGATTTTACTCATGATGATTACTAGTCAGCCAACTACGCATGACACATAATATGAGCCTTATCAAGTTATACTATAAAACTGTATATTATAGCTGCATTTGAAAGCACATTCAAATACACAACATGTAAATGTGCATCCAAATGCATTTGTATTTATTAAGAAGCCTGCGACAAACACACTGCAATTTTCAGCAAGTCACGATAACATATTACTAAAATTAACTGTGACATGTGGACAGCCAGAGTGGACAGAGTTGACAGAGTAGACAGAGTGGACAGAGTGGACAAAGTGGACAGAGTAGACAGAGTAGACAGAGTGGACAGAGTAGACAGAGTAGACAGAGTGGAGAGAGTAGACAGAATGGACAGAGTAGACAGAGTGGACAGAGTAGACAGAGTGGACAGAGTAGACAGAGTGGACAGAGTAGACAGAGTAGACAGAGTAGACAGAGTAGACAGAGTGGACAGAGTGGACAGAGTAGACAGAGTAGACAGAGTGGACAGAGTAGACAGAGTGGAGAGAGTAGACAGAGTGGACAGAGTAGACAGAGTGGAGAGAGTAGACAGAGTAGACAGAGTGGACAGAGTAGACAGAGTGGACAGAGTGGACATAGTGGACAGAGTGGACATAGTGGACAGAGTAGACAGAGTGGAGAGAGTAGACAGAGTGGAGAGAGTAGACAGAATGGACATAGTGGACAGAGTAGACAGAGTGGACAGAGTAGACAGAGTGGACAAAGTGGACAGAGTAGACAGAGTAGACAGAGTGGACAGAGTAGACAGAGTAGACAGAGTAGACAGAGTGGAGAGAGTAGACAGAATGGACAGAGTAGACAGAGTGGACAGAGTAGACAGAGTAGACAGAGTGGACATAGTGGACAGAGTAGACAGAGTGGAGAGAGTAGACAGAGTGGAGAGAGTAGACAGAATGGACAGAGTAGACAGAGTGGACAGAGGGGACAGGGTGGACAGAGTGGACAGAGTAGACAGAGTAGACAGAGTGGACAGAGTAGACAGAGTGGACAGAGTAGACAGAGTGGACAGAGTAGACAGAGTAGACAGAGTGGACATAGTGGACATAGTGGACAGAGTAGACAGAGTGGACATAGTGGACAGAGTAGACAGAGTAGACAGAGTAGACAAAGTGGACAGAGTAGACAGAGTGGAGAGAGTAGACAGAGTGGACAGAGTAGGGCCTACAATAACTACCAGCATCTAAGTGGCTCTGTAAATATAAAAAATCCAATAATCCTAAAAATATTTTGGATGTGGGTTGGTGGGTGGGGGGTCAAGGTTCCACTCAGATTAAAGCAAATTGGAAAGTTATTTTGACAGAATTTTAACAGTCAACATGTTGCCACAGTGTGCATAATTGGCACTCCATCCGCCGCATTCTATTCCTAGTCAATGAGTGCGATTACCGGATGTTGATGATTCGTTTTTTGCCAAATGATCTGCACAGGAGTTGTGACTGTCTGAGAATATTTCTGATTAACAAATGCCAAAAAGTTTGTTCGTTTCAAAAGATTTGGAGTTTCCCAGTTGTAATTTTTTTATAATGTGCATAATCATCTTTCCTTCCACTGCACGATCAATGCATGTACAGTGCCTCTAGTGAGTGAATACATTATTACCAAATGCAGATAATTTTTTTATTTTATTCATTTTGAGAGATTTTCTTATTTTTGGATGGGGTCGATCCTATCCAATTTTTTTATTACTGATTTTTTTCTAATTACAAAGCCCCTAAGTGGTTGCGTGCTGAGGCCAGGATATAGCAACTTAGCCACTGACATATTGCCTGATAAAGCGGCAGAGAACCAACTTATGTTTTACTTTCAATACAATAATGTCTGTGGCCAGCTAATATGTGTAACATACGTGTAATCGACTGCTGACTGTAGGTTGACTGTACTCAGCTGTGTTGTGGAGGTGTGCTGGGCACAGACGACATGCTCAGAAGACTCAATTTGATTATTTGGCTCAGGTTGTTCACTTGTCACCCCTATGATGAATGAGGGCACCTGTCCACCTAAAACCATGTGAACCATGTTCAATACACTGTGGGCACATTGCTGTTAAACATGCCTTCCATATATGGAGTGATATGGGTTACAAGATGTTGGATGTCGTATGTATGTATGTATGTATGTATGTATGTATGTATGTATGTATGTATGTATGTATGAATGTATGAATCAATTTGTATCTTACCTTGTTTGATGTGAATGCGCACAGTGTCAACATGTACCATCTGTCTGAAGTCAACTGCCAACCACGAATACTTTGGCATGTTTATGGACTTGGACAGATCACCGTCAACTGCCCAACAGTCTTGCAAATCAGAATTCCACGAAGAGGTGTTGTTTAGCAAATATGCTATGTTCTTCGGCACTGTAAGAGAGATCAACAGAGTATAAGTTGGAAGGTTGGACTGTGTGGTGCTTAGTACTGGACTACCTGCAAGTCTTACAGATTTTATTAAATTTAGTGGTCTTACAGTCATGGGAGACATTTTTGGGGAGTTTTGAACAAGGCCTTTTGGTATTATGGGATATGGCCCACATTTGCCAAATGGCATCTAACTATAATCGAGCTAGCGTATGTTTATATGTGGTTATGTTAACGTTTTCCTCCTAGACGGCTTGTACCTCGGGCACCAAACTTTCAGGGATTAATCTACGACCCCACGAATTAAACGTAATGCCTTTATCAATTCTTATTGGTTCTTATGGTAAATCAATTGTTTGCTACGTAAAACGTTAAATTCCAACAACTGCAAAAACCATGCACTTGCAGGGCGAATACTTCAGTACGTAAACCGTTTGAGAGTATGTAGCGCCATCTAGCACGTAACATTTAACTATGTGGGCAGTTTATATTAGCAATCACCTATTTGGTAGACAAATCATAACTGTCACGTATGAACTACCAAGTTATCCCGTCCTGGGATGGGCATTTTAACTAGTGGTAATAACAGATCAGTTCAAAACACATTCGAAGAACGACTCCCACAAATATTTTACCAGTATGTGATTGTGTATGCTCGAAACCCCCCATGGAAACATGGCACCGTTTTTACACAGTTTGACTGGTGGACATTTCAGGTACACTGTGTAATAACACAATGTTTCACTTTTATCATTATATGTTGTTCAAATGTGAATTCTTTCATAATTCCTCATACATTCTTATTACTCAAATTAACATTTCTCATGAAATTATATTTGTAATTTGTTGTGCAAATAACAACATTTTGATAAATTATCCATATCTGTGTACAAAACTCTAACCCACCCCCTCTCAGTTTGATCGACAAATATTTTACCAGTGCACAGTCAGTTGGGCCAATGTCTCACGAGCTACAATCGATATATACACAGTTTGCACAGCAAGCCTCTTTTGAGCACGTCTGACAAACCAGCGGATGTATATAATCATATGGGCTCACATGCAGGTCTTCCTCTGTCACCAGACTTACAGGTATGAACCACACAGACAGAGGTCGAGTTTGACTTAGCAACCAATGGACATGACCAGCGTAAACCGAATGCATTTTGTTTGACCTGGTTTGGCCATAATTAGATAACACTGACCTTCGTCAAGTCTGGGTGAAAGAAGTCCAGGGCTGAGGTCCAGGCAGATAGTTTTAGTTTTGAGTGTAGGGGATGTACGAAGATGAAGGAACTAGAGGTGGAGTTGGAAGAGCTGAGGCTGCTCGTTGTGGCAATGGTGGGAAGGGAACAGGGGGGTTGTGCCAGTAGTTCCGGTGGGGGAACAGTAGACGATAAAGTGGGGAAAGACACAAGAGATGCTAGGGAGAGCTCACCTCAGCCTAGGAGGAAGTTGAGAGGTGGGAAGGTGACAGGTCGTAGGGAGAGAGGACGTAAGGAGACGGGAAGGAAAGGAACGGGAGGGAAGACAACCAGAGTGAAGGAGAGGGGAGTAGGGGAGACAGGAGGGAGGAGAAGGGAGTGGGGGAGACGGGAGGGAAGACAACCGGAGTGAAGGAGAGGGGAGTAGCGGAGACAGGAGGGAAGGAGAAGGGAGTGGGGGAGACGGGAGGGAAAACAACCTAAATGAAGGAGAGGGGAGTGGGAGAGACAAGAGCAAAGGAGTGGGAAGTGGGGGAGACAGGAGCGAAGGAGACAGGAGGGAAGGGGTCAGGACAGAATGTGATGGAGGGGATCGAAAGGAAGAGTTATTCTGCAGCAGTGATAGAGGGGGTGAGGAAGAGAGCGAGGGTGTTTATGGGGGATTCGATAGTTAGGAAGACCGACAGAGTCTTAAACAAGGGAGATGATGTGGTGGTCTGCTTGCCTGGAGCCAAAATACAGGCGATAACTGAGAGCTTAAAAAACATCGTAGGCTTGGGTAAGGGTGGATGTGTTTTAGTACACGTAGGGACAAATAACGTAGAGAGGGAGGGTACAACTGCCATAGTTAGGAAATATAGGCAGCTGGTCAGAACACTAAAACAGACACGGGTTGAACAGGTAATACTGTCAGGGATTTTACCTGTAATGGGCAGGAGGGGTCACAAATATCGAAATTGTCGGGGGATGGCAATTAACATGTTAGTCCAGAAGCTATGTAGGGAAGAGGAAGTTGGATTTGTGGATTTATGGGGAAGTTTTGTTGGGAGGGCTGATATGTACATGAAGGATGGGCTTCATTTAAGTGGAAAGGGGGCGGCAGTATTCGCGGACAAACTTTCAGCAGCAGTAGATAGTGACTTGGGTACAATGACAAATATTTTTGGAAGTAAACATTCTTTAAACTAGAAGTGCAGGGGGGTTACCTAGAGGTGTCTCAAGCAGAACAAGAGGCCACTAGCACAGATAAACCAATATCAAATCATCCGAAAAACATCTCTGAAAAAGGTTATAGATGCGTATGTTTAAATGCTAGGAGTATAGTAAATAACAAAAACGAATTAAACATTATGGTAGAAGATATTGACCCTCACATAATTGGTATAACTGAATCATGGGCCAACATAGATATAACAGATGCTGAATTAGGATTGACAGGATAAGTAATGTTTAGGAAAGATCGAATAGGAAGAAGGGGCGGGGGAGTTATTTTATATGTTAAAGAATCTATTCAGGCTTATGAAATAAAACTAGAAAGGGAAGCAGATTGCAATGAAGCTGTTTAGTGCAAAATTGTTTCAGGAAATTCAAAATTAACTATTGGATTAGTTTACCGAAGTCCAAACATAAACGAAGAGGACAACACAAAAATAAAAACGCTATAAAGGAAGTTAGTAAAGGGGAATGTATCATAATGGGAGATTTTAACCATGGACACATACAATGGAATTCTCTAGAGAGCACAGGGATTGAGGATCAACAATTTCTATGTTTAATCCAGGATAGCTTTCTTACTCACGTACTAGAACCAACCAGGGGAGAAAATGTATTAGATATAGTTTTGTCATCACAAAAAGAATTAGTGGACAATGTAAAATATTTGAACCATTGGGTAATAGTGACCATAATTAAATACATTTTGACATCAATGTAAAATCAGAAAGTAAAAATAAGAAAACGTACAAGAGAAACTTCCACAAAGGTAACTACAAAGATATGAGAAAATACTTAGCAAAGCTAGATTGGAATAACATGCTGATGAATAAGACCGCAACTGAATGTTGGAATATTATAAAATATGAAATTGAGAGTATCATCGATAAATCTGTTCCCTTCCAAAAACAAGGAAAACGGTGTAGAAAGAAACACTTGTAAAAAAAGGCAATTTGAAAAATAATGCTAAAACAAACTATGTGGAGGGTTTATAGGCGTACCAGAAAGGAAGAAGACTATGCAAAATACAAAGAGGCACTTAATGCAGCTACAACTGAAATCAGACAATCTAAAAGAAGCTATGAGCAAAAACTAGCATGTAATATAAAAAATTACAGCAAGAGTTTTTATGCATATGTCAGGAGTAAACAAAACGTACAAGACAAGGTTGGACCTCTAGAAGACAGTGCTGGAAATATAATATCACAGGGGTTTTTAATGGCGGAAGACCTAAATGGTTACTTCAGTTCAGTGTTTACCAAAGAAGATATTAGTTCATTACCAGTTGCTGATGCTAAATTTCAGGGGGCTAAATCTGACTATTTAGGTCCATTAGTTGTAACTCCAGAATTGGTAGCTAAGAAAATAAAGGCAATGAAGGATAACAAATCACCGGGAGTGGATGGGATTCCTCCAAAATTACTAAATTATTAAATTCATCTCAACATGGATTCCTTAAAGCGAGGTCATGCTTAACAAATATGTTATGTTTTTTGGAAGAAATCACTAAGTGGATAGACGTGGGATCGCCAGTAGATATTATCTACTTAGATTTTCAGAAAGCTTTTGACAAAGTGCCACATCAAAGATTACTACTTAAATTAAAAGCCCATGGTATCGGGGATAGCATAACTGACTGGATAGAACAATGGCTGACTGACAGAAGACAACGAGTTGTAGTAGATGGAGAAGTTTCAAATTGGAAATCGGTTTTGAGTGGGGTACCTCAAGGATCAGTATTAGGACCTATATTATTCTTAATTTATATCAATGACTTGGACGACAGTATAACAAGTAACGTACTGAAATTTGCGGATGACACAAAACTGTTTAGAAAGGTTAATACTGATGGTGATAAACAACATTTACAAAACAATCTAGACAGATTAGTGAAATGGTCTGAGAAATGGCAGATGCTGTTCAATTTTGGGAAATGTAAATGCCTCCATACAGGACATGGGAACTTGAATGTAAACTATAAAATGGGAGATACTGTTCTGGATACTACTGTAAAAGAAAAGGACTTAGGAGTTACAATAAGCGCTGATATGAAAGTTTCAGAGCAGTGTGGTATTGCAGCTTCAAAGGGTAATCAAATTCTTGGATTGATTAGAAGAAACATAACATACAAGGGAAAAAAGTTAATTATACCTCTTTATAAAGCAATAGTTAGACCTCATTTAGAATACTGTATACAAGTATGGGGACCATATCATAAGAAGGATATAGATACGCTTGAATGCATACAAAGGAGAGCAACTAAAATGATTCCAGAACTGAGAGACCTTAGTTATGAAGAACGCCTGAAAGAATGTGGTTTAACAACTCTAGAGACAAGGAGGTTAAGAGGAGATCAGATTGAAGTTTTTAAGATATTGAATAGGTATGAAAATATTGATAGAAATATGTTTTTCTCACTCAAGAAGGATAGCAGAACTAGAGGACATGAGGTAAAATTAGTAAAGGATCAATGTAGATTGGACATCAGGAAGCACTCGTTCTCACAGAGGACAATAAATGAATGGAACAAATTGTCTACAGATTGTGTAACTGCTAGCAGCGTGAATATGTTTAAAAATAAGGCTGACACATATCTCAGGAGGGCGGGTTATAAGTAGATGAACATTGTTGAACTCTCGATAAGACAATGGCTTCCTTGTCCACTTGCCATCTGGGCCTTTGGCTTGGATGGCAAATCTTGTTAAATCTTGTTAAAGCAACATTGCCACCGCCTGGAGGTGGTGGTAGCTCTGGTCAACAAATGGTCACCATGGCAACCAACATGGCGTCAGAACAAACAAGAAGAACGTTTGCCTGTATGGCATTCATCTTCTTTGTATTGTTTTTGTTTCGTAATATAAAATATTATTCTTTTGTTTGTACTAGTACAGTGATCAATATTAGTGTAATTGATTGTTTATGACACGATTAGGTGAGCCACTGGCCTGTGGCTCGAACCCAGCACCCCCTGGTCATGAGGTGAGCACCCCTGACTTGTATTGTTACTGGCCAACACTCCTATGGAGTCAAACGGTCAGGGTTGCCTGACCCCCAATGAGTGAGCTACCACGTCTGTACATGTGTGCATACACATGTGTACACAGTACACACAAGAGACACAGTGAGACTTGGGAGAGAAGAGAGTAGGGAGACAGGAACAGGCACAACTCGACACATAGTAGAAACATGTATGAATAGATCATCATGAGCTGACCACTTGTGCTGAGGCAAATATTGTCTTATCCAGCACTATGATCTGTTGCACTATAAGCCAGGTTGTTTATGTTTATTCATTCCCGGTCTCTGGGGGCTCAAACAAACCAATCTTTTTGAGAGAATTTTTTTTAACCGTAAAAGTTTTTAGGAATCATCTCAGAAATCACCGGTTGATTGTGTATGCTCGAAACCCCCTTTATAAAACCACAAGGACAGTGATGCATGTGTGTATATTGTATATGTTACAGGCAAATTGTGTAATCAGTCATTTCACATAATGCCTGATATGTTTAGACATTATGCGTAATGACTGTTTCACTCAGTTATTTTGTAAAATGCCTGAAAACTTCAATCATTTTGCGAAATGCCTGGAAAAATTACATGTTTTTACACAGTTTGACTGGTGGACATTTCAGGCACACTGTGTAATAACACAATGATTTACTTTTATCATTATATGTTGTTCAAATGTGAATTCAATGTTAATATCAGCTCTCATAAGACATTCTTATTACTCAAGTTAACATTTCTCATGAAATTATATATCCAATTTGTTGTGCAAATTACAACATTTTGATCAATTATCCATATCTGTGTACAAGATTCTAACCCACCCCCTCTCAGTTTGATTGATAAATATTTTACAAGTGCGCAGTCAGTTGTGCCAATGTCTCACGAGCTACAATTGATATATACACAGTTTGCACAGCAAGCTCCTTTTGAGCAAGTATGACAAACCAGCGGATGTATATAATCATATGGGCTCACATGCAGGTCTTCCTCTGTCACCAGACTTACAGGTATGAACCACACAGACAGAGGCCGAGTTTGACTTAGCAACCAATGGTCATGAATGCATTTGTTTGACCTGGTTTGGTCATAATTAGATAACACTGACCAAGCAACATTGACACCGCCTGGAGGTGGTGGGAGCTCTGGTCAACAAGTGGTCAACCCCTCTTTTTGAGAGAATTTTTTTAACTCTAACATTTTTTCAGGAATCATCCAAGAATTCACCGACTGATTGTTTATGCTCAAACCCCTTTTTTTAAACACCGAGGACAGGCTTGTACATATACACGCATTTGTGTATATATTACAGGCAAACTATGTAATCAGTCATTGCATGTAATGTCTGACGTGATTAGACATTATGCGTGGTTATTGTTTCATTCAGTCATTTTGCAAAATGCCTGAAAACCGTTTTTATACAGTTTGACTGGTGGCAATATCAGGCATACTTTGTAACAACGTTTTATTTTTATCATTATATATTATTAAAATGTGAATTCTACATTAATATCAGCTTTCATAATTACTCAGACATCCTTATTACTCAAGTTAACATTCCTGATGAAATTATATTTGCAATTTGTTGTGTAAATAACAACATTTTGATAAATCTGTTAATCTGCTCTTGATTGACAGCTATTTCATCAGTGCACTATGATTTTGAAACATCCAAACATTCACCAATTGGAACTGCTAATTGTGGTTGTCTCACCTAGATGTTGCAAAGTAAGTAAACTAAAATTTAAAGCAGATCTCTGCAAGTTCAGTTAGTAATGCAGAAGGTCAGCATGAATGAGAAACAGTCTTCAACATTGATGATGTGCTTGCTGTAGTAACCAGTGTGTTCGTGTAGGTTCTTTCTGTTTATGTTGAATGTAAAATAACGATACTGTAAAATCCTTTAATAATTTGCCACAATATTAAGATTTTCTGAAAAAGCTAGAACTATTAACTTTAAACATAACAAGTATAAGTATATTAATAATATTTAAAAGTATTCAGGGAGTTACCCGCTTGTTAATCAAATTATGATAACACTTGAGTACTTGAAGTTTATAAATACAGCACAACTTTGTTAAGTTGAACTTTGATAAACTGAATACCCATCATAACTCAAACTGTGAGTCTAGTCAGGCCAGTTTCTGTATTGTTGCAGGGTTAAATATCACATACAACTCCCACTGCTTCAATGAGCCCAACATCAGTTCCAAGTTAGTCTACTTTGCATGAGCCTGTAGCTTTGTTTTTTGTGTAATGACTAAGCATGTCATTTACTCTTGTTGCTCCTGTTGCTGTTGCAGCTACTGTAGCAACTGTTGCTCTTGCAGCTACTGTAGCAACTGTTGCTCTTGCAGCTACTGTAGCAACTGTTGCTCTTGCAGCTACTGCAGCAACTGTTGCTCTTGCAGCTACTGTAGCAACTGTTGCTCTTGCAGCTATTGTAGCAACTGTTGCTCTTGCAGCTACTGTAGCAACTGTTGCTGTTGCAGCTACTGTAGCAACTGTTGCTCTTGCAGCTACTGTAGCAACTGTTGCTCTTGCAGCTACTGTAGCAACTGTTGCTCTTGCAGCTACTGCAGCAACTGTTGCTCTTGCAGCTACTGTAGCAACTGTTGCTCTTGCAGCTATTGTAGCAACTGTTGCTCTTGCAGCTACTGTAGCAACTGTTGCTCTTGCAGCTACTGCAGCAACTGTTGCTCTTGCAGCTACTGTAGCAACTGTTGCTCTTGCAGCTATTGTAGCAACTGTTGCTCTTGCAGCTACTGTAGCAACTGTTGCTCTTGCAGCTACTGTAGCAACTATTGCTCTTGCAGCTACTGTAGCAACTGTTGCTCTTGCAGCTAATGTAGCAACTGTTGCTCTTGCAGCTACTGTAGCAACTGTTGCTCTTGCAGCTACTGTAGCAACTGTTGCTCTTGCAGCTACTGTTGCTCTTGCAGCTACTGTAGCAACTGTTGCTCTTGCAGCTACTGTTGCTCTTGCAGCTACTGTAGCAACTGTTGCTCTTGCAGCTACTATAGCAACTGTTGCTCTTGCAGCTACTGTAGCAACTGTTGCTCTTGCAGCTACTGTAGCAACTATTGCTCTTGCAGCTACTGTAGCAACTGTTGCTCTTGCAGCTAATGTAGCAACTGTTGCTCTTGCAGCTACTGTAGCGCAACTGCAAAAATATAGAGCAAACTAGGATACAGTGAATCGTGATGCTACAGCCTGCACAGTAGAAAGTGGAGAGAGAACGGAGGACGTACAAATACATTCATACATTCACATGTGCATGCAGGCACACATATAAATGTAAAAAGGTAAAACTACATTCTTTTATAGTGCGGTATCCAGTCCGTGGGACGGGTAAAAGTGCGTTACCCTGGCAGACTTGTTCATTCCAACGCCATTTCACTACTTTGGGAAGCATTCAGCCATACTGCAATTATTGCGCAAAGAATTTTCGTTCACATATCCACCTCTGTCTGTAGACAGGATCTCATTTATGCAGCTGAGTGTACAGCTGATGTACATATGCACATGCAGGAGCACACCCCCTTAAACATGCACACACACAAATACACATGCATGCCACCAATGCTGTGCATTCTCAATGTGAATATAGCTATATCTATTTGGTTTTGTATTATTATGATATGGATGCAGCCATTAGAAATTAAAATATGAAAAAAGTTTCAAAATTACTTTTCGATATATGATTTTTTAAGATATAAATTTTAAGAATTTGTTTAGATTATTGGCCTATCTCTTATACAGTAAGAGTGGAGCAGAAAACGGCATCCAAATTGGAGCATATTTTATTGAAACTAATAAAAACAACTATGTTCAGTGTGTGTCAAAGAAATGTGGCACACTAATAGATTTTAGTCGTAGATATCAAACGTGTCAAACACTGTGACATTTTTGCCAATCTTTATTGGCCTAATTTGGATGCATTTGCATGCTATTCAGGGAAGTTAAGTAATTCAATTACTTTTTAAACTATTTTTTTACAACTATCGTGTTTAATGTTGCGAGCGGAAGCTTGGGAACTCAGCAATCAGACGTGTCTACCATTTTTGCAGACGAACAACAGATTAATTAATTGAATAAGATTAGTTAATTAATAATGAATGTTTTGCATGGTCATTCATACAAACACATTATGTCGTTGTGTCTACATATTCTTAAATATTACATGCCGACAGTGGAAGCCAGAAATTTAAGTCCCCACCACAGATACATCAATGTGTATAGATCTTCAAGTCTCAACACCCATGTAGGGTGAGACTTGAAAGCCTACACACTGAAGTAGTTCTAGTGGGGATGTTTTTACTGGACTTATTTACCGACATATGTAAACGTACATATGCAACTTTACTGCCGGCATGCAATAAAGCATTAGACAAACACAATGTTTGTTATCTATCGAGGACCCTGCACTTATATTTGGTACCAGAAGGCTGGGGTACACAAGCTCAAGTCTCAGACCATAAACAATGATACGGATACGTCTATTCCTGCATCCTGATGTTCTGCCGGGCAAGTTAACAGTGTGCAGGCTTGAGATGGCACTGCCAAACTCAGTGTAGAGAGTATTATGCTGTAGTTAGTACTGCATGTGGTGTTTCTACTTGGTACAAACTGTGTAATATGTTGTGTGTAATGGGAGATTGATGAAGTCAAAGCTGGTGAAGGCACCAATTTTTTAGGTTTTCATCAAACAGCAAGAGGAACAGTTGAGGGAACTGTAGGAGCAACTGATGCAGGACATGATGGTCATTAGGAGGACTGATGCTGGACCACATCGTAGGTTGGATGGACCTCAGTTATGTTGGCTGTGTCAGTTCCCTGACCACCTGAAAACGAACTGCCCAAAACAGACGTCTGAGTGGCAGCTTGCAGGAGGAGGCTGTCCCCGTGTCCAACCAAGACAATACCCGTCAAACTAGTGATGCCGACTGCAGTGAGCCATGCCACAGGAATACACTCTACTCAAGATGAAGATTGCTGAGGACACTTGAATGAAGGATACATTATCAGTACGAACTATCTCAGAGTCCTTCCTTGCTGACAGACTCCTGAGTTGTTGTGAATGGGACAAAACGAAAATGGGATGAAGTCACTTGACACAAGTGAACAATTTGCCAGATGTTACTCTCTTTGCTGATGACACTGCCTATGCGGTGTATAAGCCTATTGGAACCAGTGCTGATTGGGACAAACTTCAAATGGATCTAAATCAACTACAGACATGGGCAGTTAAATGGCAACTGAGATTCTACCCTGAAAAGTGCAAGGTTTAACAAGATTTTAACAAGATTTAACAAGATTTGCCATCCAAGCCAAAGGCCCAGATGGCAAGTGGACAAGGAAGCCATTGGCTTATCGAGAGTCCAACAATGTTCACCTACTTATAACCCGCCCTTCTGATATATGTGTCAACCTTGTTTTTAAACATATTCACGCTGCTAGCAGTTACACAATCTGTAGACAGTTTGTTCCATTCATTTACTGTCCTCTGTGAGAACGAGTGCTTCCTGATGTCCAATCTACATTGATCCTTTACTAATTTTACCTCATGTCCTCTAGTTCTGCTATCCTTCTTGAGTGAGAAAAACATATTTCTATCAATATTTTCATACCCATTCAATATCTTAAAAACTTCAATCTGATCTCCTCTTAACCTCCTTGTCTCTAGAGTTGTTAAACCACATTCTTTCAGGCGTTCTTCATAACTAAGGTCTCTAAGTTCTGGAATCATTTTAGTTGCTCTCCTTTGTATGCGTTCAAGCGTATCTATATCCTTCTTACGATATGGTCTCCATGCTTGTATACAGTATTCTAAATGAGGTCTAACTATTGCTTTATAAAGAGGTATAATTAACTTTTTTCCCTTGTATGTTATGTTTCTTCTAATCAATCCAAGAATTTGATTACCCTTTGAAGCTGCAATACCACACTGCTCTGAAACTTTCATATCAGCGCTTATTGTAACTCCTAAGTCCTTTTCTTTTACAGTAGTACCAAGAACAGTAGCTCCCATTTTATAGTTTACATTCAAGTTCCCATGTCCTGTATGTAGGCATTTACATTTCCCAAAATTGAACAGCATCTGCCATTTCTCAGACCATTTCACTAATCTGTCTAGATCGTTTTGTAAATGTTGTTTATCACCATCAGTATTAACCTTTCTAAACAGTTTTGTGTCGTCCGCAAATTTCAGTACGTTACTTGTTATACTCTCGTCCAAGTCATTGATATAAATTAAGAATAATATAGGTCCTAATACTGATCCTTGAGGTACCCCACTCAAAACCGATTTCCAATTTGAAACTTCGCCATCTACTACAACTCGTTGTCTTCTGTCAGTCAGCCATTGTTCTATCCAGTCAGTTATGCTATCCCCGATACCATGGGCTTTTAATTTAAGTAGCAATCTTTGATGTGGCACTTTGTCAAAAGCTTTCTGAAAATCTAAGTAGATAATATCTACTGGCGATCCCTCGTCTATCCACTTAGTGATTTCTTCCAAAAAACATAACACATTTGTTAAGCATGACCTCGCTTTAAGGAATCCATGTTGAGATGAATTTAATAATTTATGCTTAAGGTCACGAGAATTGGACCTGGCCATCCTGACTGTTTAAACTATAGCATAGACTATGCATGCACAATGACGTACAATGTCAATGTCAATGACAATGACAATTGTCAATGTCAGTAAGCTCAACTGGGGACACAGTTGAACTTGAAACTACTAGTGCTAATGTGTAGAAGGATCTGTTCACCAGAAGAATGCACTTACACCAAAACTCGATGGTAACCAACTTGATTATAGTTACTACAACTCAAAACGGTTTCTGAATACGCTTTTAGTGGGGGTTGGGCCACCACCTGCACACAGGTGGGGCCGGGGGGTTTATTCCCCCACTTTTGTGCATATCGTTGTAAATACTCTAGCTAGCACTATATGCATATAATTATGTATGCTTGTCTGCACATAGGTATCTTTTCCCTCTTTGTATGCTGTCACTTTGTATAAGAGCAGCAAGGATGTTTGGTAAAGACTGTCTTTGGCAGGTGCTAGCTACAGTAGAAAATATCACTAATGTTAAATCTTATCTGGTATTGTTTACTAATTGGTCATACACACCAGCTTAATCAGTAATGTACCAGGCTGTGCACAATTTGTGGCAGACTTTGTCACTATTATTGTGTGCACAGCGGCAATCCTTGTTGGGTATGAATAAAATATTGGATTGCCCGTTACCAACCTACCAAGTAGTTGGTGTATTTATACAAACAGAGAAAGGTCTGCATGAGCGTGTCCCCATTTCATTGTAAACACAAATACACCGGGAGTCAACGGTGTATCGAGCTGCGAAAAACACACGAAACAACGCAGACACGTTTAATGTTCAGCGTTTCTTCACTGCTTTCGTGTTGCGACTGGATGTATGTAGCAATTTATAATATTTAAAAAATTATTAGACTTTGTCTGTAGCCATAAATGTGTTTATAGATAGAAAGCGACTGTATATAGCATAACAAACAAACCATAGATACAACATAGTAACATTCTATCTAACCAGAAAGCATCATGGAAAGGACTTACTACATTATAGTAACATTGTATCTCACCGTGGCTTCATCTAGAAGACTAGTGACCTATATAATAATGTAGATCAGTGGAAAGGCTCCTTCTACCCCTAAGGTTCTACCCCTCCTACACGCATTCGCTCCCGCTTGTTGCGCCCAAGATATACAAACAAAGCTGCCATTTTGTTTGATTTCCTCCCCTTCCTTCTAACTATGTCTGTCTCTTTCTCTGCCTGCCTGCCTGCCTGCCTCTCCCCCCCATCTCTCTTCCTATTTGCTCTTTGCCACTATGGCCAGGTCATTTAATTACATCATCTTCCTTCCTGCTGATTAACCCCATCACCACGACAAACAGTAAAGGACTTTATTCAAAATAACAATACAAGTCCAGCGTAGATTGAAATAGGCCAAAGAATGACATTTAGATTTATTAATTAAGGAGCATGAAATTAGGCAAGCATACACCATCAAAATAAGATACATCCAATAATCTCATCAAGCATGCTGGCCCCCAAAAGGTGTTTACACATAATTAGTAAATCATGCCTATCAGCTACCCACTACCAGTACTATCTGTACCACTACTGACTTATATACAATTCACATGGTATCGGTGGGGGTCACTCCGCCGTGAATTAACCATACATATATATGTACAAACAGAAAGGCTGGGGTACTCGATCCCCCAGCCAAACATGGTAAATGAAAAAAAAGTGGGCTAACCACCCAACATTCTTGAACAATTCATAATGAACATTATGGAAACACAACACACAATGTATAAAGGTGTTACATATCTAGACATTAGTCAACCAATAACTACTAACACATCAGACCGAGAGGTAGGGCCAAACAGCCACACAAATGTACTCGTAAAAAGTACCCGCACTAAAACCCTGTGTACACTACTGAAAACTTAGTTGAGGGAAAAGCGTTAATGTAGAACCTCGTGCTCAAACCGATGTTAACCTGACCCTAACTTGACATTCCACGTCTGTTTTTTTTTTGGTATTTCCATAGGTTTTGCACGTCTCCCTTTCGTTTCCACGCCGCAGTCTACGGACGCTGGGATGAATGGGACGCGTCCTGGGATAAGTGACCGAGTCCTTTACATTCGGACACATACGTTCTATGGGAACATTGTCTGGTTAGCTGGCATAAAACAGTGGTACTCAAGGTTACATTATATTACTTTGGACAACGATGCTATGGACTTGAGAGTAAACAGGCCGAACGTGTGAAACTCGATCGAGTGTACGAAGCGACGTGCCACAACAAAACATAACCACGTTCGGTTGCAAAGAAACGACGACTTCGGTATGTTTTCATACAACTACATGGTGGCAGCGGGAGCGAATCTACGTCTAGGAGACAGGCGATGGAACTGAAACCGGGACTTTGTCACCAAAAGGATGCAGAACTAACTAGAAACATTGACATTGAGCCTTTGTCTTGAGGTCACGCCGATTAAATGAAATCACAAACAACGTAATTCGATGCATAGTAGCTTCGCTAAACATGTGCATAGCTTAGGATAAATTAGCGGTGCAACTGACTGTGTAAAACCGAATATACTGTATATAGCCACATAAAGTCGGCTACTTGGCAATGTCTGGTCATATAACAAATGCTTTCACACGAAGTGTACGAGCGCAGTAATACAGGAAGTGACGACAATGAACGAGCTTGATGACGCGTTCACGAATGTGCGATGTCAGCTACAGAGATTCCCCATCTACAAAGAGAGTCCAGCGTGTGACGTAAAAATAAACAAACAACAGCTTACTGGGGGTCAATGAAAGTAGTAGTGCAGACATAGAAACAAGCTGAGTATCGATAACTAACACTGATTGTAACAAATGTCAAATAATGACGGACAATGATAATACGTCGCACATGAACTGGTCGAGTCCAGACTTGCCAGGAACATTTCAGTTGTTCAAACAGAAGTGTGAGATCTATTTTACGGTCAGGTACATAAAGCCAGAAAAGAGAGATAGCCATATTCTCTTGTGTGTTGGCGATGAAGGGTTAAGAATTTTCAACTCATGGACATTACCTGATAGTGACGGAGAAGAACCAGATGTGTTATAAGCGAAGTTTGAAGAACATTAGAATCCAAGGTCAATTTCAGAGTACAACAGTACTACCTGCAAAGGTATAGCGAAATCGAAGGGGAATCAATCGACGGTTATATGACAGGATGCAAATTGCAAGCGCTTAAGTGTAAACTCAACCAGGCAGAACTGGAAGAAAGGCTCATTGAGCAGCTGATAGTGGGCAAGAGGCTGCCTGAACTAAAGAAAGAACTGTTAACAAAAGATGAGAATTTGACACTAGACCAAGCTTTGAACACCGGAAGAACACATGAAGCGTCGACCAATCACATGTTACAATTAAGAGGAATGCAGAGTGCGACTGATTTGCATTCCATCATCCATATCCAGTTGATTACATCATTGCCTATACCATGGGCTTTTAGTTTAAGCATCAATCTTTGGTGTGGCACTTTATCGAAAGCTTTCTGAAAATCTAAGTAGACAACATCCACTGGTGACCCGTCATCTACCCACTTTGTAAATTTTTCAAAAAAACACAAGAGATTGGTTAGTTGGGAGTGAACAGGGTGAGGGTGATGTGCGAAACTCGAGTTTACGAAGCAGCGTGCTTCAATAAACATAACCACGTTCGTTGCAAGGAAACTACGACTTCGGTGTGTCTTCATACTATTACATCATTCATTTAACTTGTTTTTATTTAACTTATCTACTTAACTTATAAGTTTATCTAATGTATCAACTTAATGTAGTTGTTTATTTATTTAACTTATTTGTCTTTTAAACACATTTTTTATTTTAACTTTTAAACGTATTTCAAATTAACTTAGTGTTATCTTTTAGTGCCTTTGAGCAGGTTTTTAATTCGGACACATGGCACGTTACATATGTACAGTAATAAAACGACACCTGGAAACGATGGGATGTGCACGCCCTGAAGTTACAGTGGGCACAGATTGGACCAAATAACAATGTACACACACACGCTGAATGCGTTAACTTACGATTGGCATCGGCAGTGGCAACGGCACCGGCACTGGCACTGGCACTGGCACTGGCACTGGCACTGGCACTGGCACTGACACTGGCTTTGGCACCGGCACTGGCAAAGGCACTGGCAACGCAACAGGCACCGGCACCGTCATAACCGGAGTCTTGAGCGTTATATCTTCTAATTTCCGTCGAAAGCAGTAGCACGATTGCTACCCGCACAACCCAGCTTAATGCCATTTCGATCTCGGAATGTGGTCAGTCACTTGGACGTCTTAAGACGTTCTGCAATGTTGCGATCCAACTGTAGGCCTCTTGTCCGAACAGCCGTTATCGGTGGGCAGCGCGTCTACTGCAGGAAGACGCAGTGTAGCGCTCTACCGGCGGCGACACAAGGCACCGACGGCGCCCGCTCCTGGGGAAGACTCGTCGACGCCGAAGTAGATGTTTCTTGGGTGTCACGTTCACCTGGTTTGCTCGTACGGAAAAGCGACTAAGCCGCAGACTGTCTGCGTCGCCACTAATGGGCGCGACGTCGTTGAAACACGACGGAAAGGCGTTGCTACGACGATGCAACTGTCGCCAACCTTGTCGCGTTGCTACGAACATAATATTGACGGCCTCATTCCGAATCAGTGAACGCGACCGCCCGGCTGAATGTGATGCATCAATTTTTTATTGGTACCGTTCGGCTGGTCCGTGGTGGCAGGCGAGGAGGTGTAGCAATAGAGCACGGTGTGGTTTGTTGCTTTGAATGGGCTTATGGGATGACCGCACACCATCGACATCATTAATTCAAACGCAATGCCTCGTCCCACAATTAGGCATGATAATACATTTTCATGAAAAGCGATGTTTAGCAGTTTATGAAGTGCATCTGGTCTAGATTATACACAAGTTGCGGTTGGGGCATTTTGACTAACAGAATCATCAGTCGTCCTTGGACTGACTGGGCATAGCAGCAACATGTTCTGTTGCAGCAAATTGCTTTGGTCACGTGGTTCTGACACCAAGCACGCGTCACAGAAGCTGGGAATAGCATCCATCAAAATTGCGGCTGATTTTCTTTTGTTTTTCATACGTAATGTGCCTTTCTTGTACGTTTGCAGCGGCCCCAGAAAGTGTGTTCTCGCGCAAATATTGCGATATTAAATTTTATCATCTTTTAACGGTAAAATAATGAAGTGATGTAAGATCATGGGTACTTTCGTTTCCAAACCCAATTTTTTTCATATAAATATACCCTTGTCAAACGAGCCAGTTTCCAGCCTGACACGGACTGTAGTTTCAACTTTTTATCACATCCCTATTCTTAACACATCATATAACCCTCTATCCTATCTCTATTATAACCTGCTCCACTTGGCAGACGGATAAAACCAAAAATATGCCTATCGAAAGTTATATGCTGTACGTTCATCTGTGTGTGGGCCGTCAATTTTGTGTAAAACAAATTCATGTAGCCAACATTTACACAGTTTGTTTACTACACGTATCGTCCTCTGTGACGATTATTTTTTTTCTAATTATATATCCATTTTATGTTCTTTTACTAATACTGCTTCGTGGTCGCATTTATTCTACTTTTACTTCCGCTTGAAGAAGACATTTTATCAATGTCTTCATGACCATTCAATGTTTTGCCCAATTTAAATGTTGTCCACTCCTAATGTCCTGCCTTTGATATGTTAAACCATTTACTTCAAAAGCTGCATATCGCTAATACATGTAATACTCGCTCCCCACGGACAGCACACCGTGGAGGTAAACTAATTATACAGATGACAATATATGTTCTCATTGCACCTCGTAATGTAGCGCAGTCTGACGCGTTTAGTGCTCTTGTTTGCGTGAATTATGCATACGCGCGCGTTGGGCCCGTCCATGCATGCCGAACAATACCTGTTCCACAATATGCGCGACTTCACAATTCGTTTGCCCTTAGCATAAAATCGATATAACTATATAGAATATTCTCAAGAATTGTAGATTTGTAGTTTCTATTGTTTTTTATACAATATTCTGCAATGCTCTGTAGAATTCTGTAAAATTATATAGTAGACAAAAATATTTATAAATAATGTGTTGCATTCTGTTGTTTTCCATTCACAATTATACTATACTCTATAGAATTCTATAGAATTTTTTTAGAATTCTATCGATTTTTTGCTAAGAGTGACAATCTCATTTGGCGAATACACACTATGTGACGCAGTTTCCTAAAGGAGTTACTGACACTGGAGAGACGGTGCTGAGTTTCCTCTTCGATGGTTGCCTTTTGGGACAGGTGATTCCCTGGGTATGGGAAGTGCTCGACACTTCAAGGGTTTCTCCGAAGACTTTAATTTCGGGAGGTTCATGTTGCTGCCTGGGTGGCTTGGTGGATGACATTGGTCGTCCTGATGTTGATGGAAAGTCCCAAGCTTTGGTAGGCTAGTCTGGAGCTCTCCCGCATAGTAAGCAAGGATGGTATAGTCGTCGGTTTATTCGAAGTCAATGACGAATGTCTTCGTCACGTTCGCACTAGCATTGCGACGACTGAGGTAGAAGTCTTTATGAACTTAAGATTGTACCATAGGCGGATTTAGGTGGACATAGGGGCCATAGCTCCCATAAAAATAGTGCCCTCGGACCTTTGGAATTCCTTTGCAGAATGTGATGTGCCCCTTACACCAGCACAGGAATTTTAAATTGGGTATCAGAAATGCTTTCTGAATGCATTTTTATGCGCTATGTTTTTTTCTAATCGAAACCCCCATACCCCTAGTATGGAAGTGATACCCCTCCATGCGCACATTGGACCCCCCATCATAAATATGCAGTGCCCCTGGCAACTTTAGGGTTGTAATTGCGATGTGTCCCCCGCATCAGTCCAAGAACCCAGAAATGCATTTTGAACGCATTCCTGAGCTGTAAGTTAATGTGTTGTGTGCGGAAAACTCCCAAAGGATGCAGACCCCGCCATTAATGTGTTGTGTGCGGGAGACGCCCAGAGGATGCAGACCCCGCCATGAGTGTGTTGTGTGCGGGAGACTCACAAAGTATGCAGACCCCGCCATTAATGTGTTGTGTGCGGGAGACTCCCAGAGGATGGAGACCCCGCCATTAATGTGTTGTGTGCGGGAGACTCACAAAGGATGCAGACCCCGCCATGAGTGTGTTGTGTGCGGGAGACTCACAAAGTATGCAGACCCCGCCATTAACAAGATTTAACAAGATTTAACAAGATTTGCCATCCAAGCCAAAGGCCCAGATGGCAAGTGGACAAGGAAGCCATTGGCTTATCGAGAGTCCAACAATGTTCACCTACTTATAACCCGCCCTCCTGATATATGTGTCAACCTTGTTTTTAAACATATTCACGCTGCTAGCAGTTACACAATCTGTAGACAGTTTGTTCCATTCATTTATTGTCCTCTGTGAGAACGAGTGCTTCCTGATGTCCAATCTACATTGATCCTTTACTAATTTTACCTCATGTCCTCTAGTTCTGCTATCCTTCTTGAGTGAGAAAAACATATTACTATCAATATTTTCATATCCATTCAATATCTTAAAAACTTCAATCTTATCTCCTCTTAACCTCCTTGTCTCTAGAGTTGTTAAACCACATTCTTTCAGGCGTTCTTCATAACTAAGGTCTCTAAGTTCTGGAATCATTTTAGTTGCTCTCCTTTGTATGCGTTCAAGCGTATCTATATCCTTCTTAAGATATGGTCTCCATGCTTGTATACAGTATTCTAAATGAGGTCTAACTATTGCTTTATAAAGAGGTATAATTAACTTTTTTCCCTTGTATGTTATGTTTCTTCTAATCAATCCAAGAATTTGATTACCCTTTGAAGCTGCAATACCACACTGCTCTGAAACTTTCATATCAGCGCTTATTGTAACTCCTAAGTCCTTTTCTTTTACAGTAGTACCAAGAACAGTAGCTCCCATTTTATAGTTTACATTCAAGTTCCCATGTCCTGTATGTAGGCATTTACATTTCCCAAAATTGAACAGCATCTGCCATTTCTCAGACCATTTCACTAATCTGTCTAGATCGTTTTGTAAATGTTGTTTATCACCATCAGTATTAACCTTTCTAAACAGTTTTGTGTCGTCCGCAAATTTCAGTACGTTACTTGTTATACTCTCGTCCAAGTCATTGATATAAATTAAGAATAATATAGGTCCTAATACTGATCCTTGAGGTACCCCACTCAAAACCGATTTCCAATTTGAAACTTCGCCATCTACTATAACTCGTTGTCTTCTGTCAGTCAGCCATTGTTCTATCCAGTCAGTTATGCTATCCCCGATACCATGGGCTTTTAATTTAAGTAGCAATCTTTGATGTGGCACTTTGTCAAAAGCTTTCTGAAAATCTAAGTAAATAATATCTACTGGCGATCCCTCGTCTATCCACTTAGTGATTTCTTCCAAAAAACATAACATATTTGTTAAGCATGACCTCGCTTTAAGGAATCCATGTTGAGATGAATTTAATAATTTATGCTTAACGAGGAAGTCCACCATATGGTCTTTAATTAACCTTTCTAATAATTTACAAATCACTGACGTTAAACTCACTGGTCTGTAATTCTCTGACTTATTTCTCGAACCCTTTTTAAATAACGGTATGATGTTTGCTTCTTTCCATACAAACGGAACAACTCCCTCTTTTAATGACAAGTTGAATACTCTTGCAAGTGGTATACTGATTTGATCTACTGTTTCCATTAGTAATTTTGGAGGAATCCCATCCACTCCCGGTGATTTGTTATCCTTCATTGCCTTTATTTTCCTAGCTACCAATTCTGGAGTTACAACTAACGGTCCTAAATAGTCAGATTTAGCCCCCTGAAATTTAGCATCAGCAACTGGTAATGAACTAATATCTTCTTTTGTAAACACTGAACTGAAGTAACCATTTAGGTCTTCCGCCATTAAAAACCCCTGTGATATTATATTTCCAGCACTGTCTTCTAGAGGTCCAACCTTGTCTTGTACGTTTTGTTTACTCCTGACATATGCATAAAAACTCTTGCTGTCAGTTTTTATGTTACATGCCAGTTTTTGCTCATAGCTTCTTTTAGATTGTCTGATTTCAGTTGTAGCTGCATTAAGTGCCTCTTTGTATTTTGCATAGTCTTCTTCCTTTCTGGTACTACTATAAACCCTCCACATAGTTTGTTTTAGCATTATTTTTCTAATTGCCTCTTTTGACAAGTGTTTCTTTCTACACCGTTTTCCTTGTTTTCGGAAGGGAACAAATTTATCAATGATACTCTCAATTTCATATTTTAGAATATTCCAACATTCAATTGCGGTCTTATTCATCAGCATGTTATTCCAATCTAGCTGTGCTAAGTATTTTCTCATATCTTTGTAGTTACCTTTGTGGAAGTTTCTCTTGTACGTTTTCTTATTTTTACTTTCTGATTTTACATTGATGTCAAAATGTATTTGATTATGGTCACTATTACCCAATGGTTCAAATATTATTACATTGTCCACTAATTCTTTTTGTGATGACAAAACTATATCTAATACATTTTCTCCCCTGGTTGGTTCTAGTACGTGCTGAGTAAGAAAGCTATCCTGGATTAAACATAGAAATTGTTGATCCTCAATCCCTGTGCTCTCTAGAGAATTCCATTGTATGTGTCCATGGTTAAAATCTCCCATTATGATACATTCCCTTTACTAACTTCCTTTATAGCGTTTTTATTTTTGTGTTGTCCTCTTCGTTTATGTTTGGACTTCGGTAAACTAATCCAATAGTTAATTTTGAATTTCCTGAAACAATTTTGCACCAAACAGCTTCATCGCAATCTGCTTCCCTTTCTAGTTTTATTTCATAAGCCTGAATAGATTCTTTAACATATAAAATAACTCCCCCGCCCCTTCTTCCTATTCGATCTTTCCTAAACATTACGTATCCTGTCAGTCCTAATTCAGCATCTGTTATATCTATGTTGGCCCATGATTCAGTTATACCAATTATGTGAGGGTCAATATCTTCTACCATAATGTTTAATTCGTTTTTCTTATTTACTATGCTCCTTGCATTTAAACATACGCATCTATAACCTTTTTCAGAGATGTTTTTCGGATGATCTGATATTGGTTTATCTGTGCTAGTGGCCTCTTGTTCTGCTCGAGACACCTCTATGTAACCCCCCTGCACTTCTAGTTTAAAGAATGTTTACTTCCAAAAATATTTGTCATTGTACCCAAGTCGCTATCTACTGCTGCTGAAAGTTTGTCCGCGAATACTGCCGCCCCCTTTCCACTTAAATGAAGCCCATCCTCCATGTACATATCAGCCCTCCCAACAAAACTTCCCCATAAATCCACAAATCCAACTTCCTCTTCCCTACACAGCCTCTGGACTAACATGTTAATTGCCATCCCCCGACAATTTCGATATTTATGACCCCTCCTGCCCATTACAGGTAAAATCCCTGACAGTATTACCTGCTCAACCCGCGTCTGTTTTAGTGTTCTGACCAACTGCCTATATTTCCTAACTATGGCAGTTGTACCCTCCCTCTCTACGTTATTTGTCCCTACATGTACTAAAACAGATCCACCCTTACCCGAGCCTACGATGTTTTTTACCCTCTCAGTTATCGCCTCTATTTTGGCTCCAGGCAAGCAGACCACAACATCATCTCCCTTGTTTAAGACTCTGTCGGTCTTCCTAACTATCAGAATCCCCCACAAACACCCCCGCTCTCTTCCTCACCCCCTCTATCACTGCTGCAGAATAACTCTTCCTTTCGATCCCTCCATCACATTCTGTCCTGACCCCTTCCCTTCCGTCTCCCCCACTCCCTTCTCCTTCCCTCCTGTCTCCCCTACTCCCCTCTCCTTCACTCCGGTTGTTTCCCTCCCGTCTCCCCCACTCCCTTCTCCTTCCCTCCTGTCTCCGCTACTCCCTCTCCTTCACTCCGGTTGTCTTCCCTCCCGTCTCCCCCACTCCCTCCTCCTTCCCTCCTGTCTCCGCTACTCCCCTCTCCTTCACCCCGGTTGTCTTCCCTCCCGTCTCCCCCACTCCCTTCTTCCCTCCTGTCTCCCCTACTCCCCTCTCCTTCACCCCGGTTGTCTTCCCTCCCGTTCCTTTCCTTCCCGTCTCCTTACGTCCTGTCTCCCTATGACCTGCCACCTTCCCTCCTCTCAGCTTCCTCCCAGGCTGAGGTGAGCTCTCCCTAGCATCTCTTGTGTCTTTCCCCACTTTATCGTCTACTGTTCCCTCACCGGAACTACTGGCACAACTCCCCTGTTCCCTTCCCACCATTGCCACAACGAGCAGCCTCAGCTCTTCCAACTCCACCTCTATTTCCTTCATCCTTGCGCATCCCCTACACTCAAAACTAAAACTATCTGCCTGTGTTGTGTGCGGGAGACTCACAAAGGATGCAGACCCCGCCATGAGTGTGTTGTGTGCGGGAGACTCCCAAAGGATGCAGACCCCGCCATTAATGTGTTGTGTGCGGGAGATTCCCAAAGGATGCAGACCCCACCATTAATGTTTTGTGTGCGGGAGACTCACAAAGGATGCAGACCCCGCCATTAATGTGTTGTGTGCGGGAGACTCACAAAGATGCAGACCCCGCCATTAATGTGTTGTGTGCGGGAGATTCCCAACAGGGTGCAGACCCCGCCATTTGCACACTGAACCTTCCGGTCCACGGTGCTGCTGTCTACTCGGGCGGTAGCTGCCTAGCCCCGGCCTCTGGCATCAATATAAAATTACGGGGCCCCATGATTTATGCCTCCAGGGAATGTTAATCCGTATATACAGAATTGTTATAAAAATTAAACAGACATGGGGCTATAAACTTGAAAAGTTATTTAATTAAATTACAATTAACCCATAAATTATCCAATTAAATTAAATTAACCGTACAAATTTCTCATGTCAATTAAGTCAACCTCCTAAATGCTTCAATTAAATAAAACAATATTTTAATTCAATTAACTATTAATCAGGTGTTGGCAGAAATGTTTACATATTTTAAAATCACAAGACAAAACAGAGATGCGTTTTGTAACTTTGTTGGAAAGAGATTTACTTATACAAAATATGCATGCCAAAACATTTATTCGAGGGGCATTTCATCACATTTTAAACGTTGTAGACATGGGAGACCGGGGCTAGACCGCACCCTTGGACACTCTAATAGATCTGGAGACTGTATTTGTAGAGCTAGAGGATCAGTTTCGGCTTTAAATTTATCAAAAATATCTTGCCCACATTTGTGCTACCAACAAATAACCCTGATAGTAAAGTTAATTAATTAAATTAAGTTAGCCATTCTGGAAAAGTTAATTAATTAAATTAACTTATTGCGTTAATTCAATTAACAATTGAAATTAACCAATGCCTCCCTTGGACTCCCCTTAAACCCTGAGGACGGGCCTGTGATGTGGTGTGTTTAGTGTTTGTCTCGATTGGCTTGTTTGCGTGAATTATACATGAATGTGTGTTGCGCCCGTACATGCAAGACGAACTGTACGTCGTCACCTTTCGTTTGACAATCCGGATAGAAACCACAGAATGCCCAGTAACTTTTATTTTGATACTGCAATCTACGAGGTGCCAACGTGTTGGAATAGTAGCTGAACTGGTTACGTAACTGAACTGATCACTGATTTCGAGTACGAGTGCTATCATCATCCGTATGGACGTCTGTCAGTCTTGGCAGCGTTTTGTCCATGTATGTTGAATTTCAACTAGTTTTTACTGTTTTTTTATCGACCGTTCTAGACCCAACTCTGCCCTTCCACACCCTATGGCCTTGGACAATGTGGTCCGCTGAGGCTGCGGCCTCAATACAAAAATATTGGACCCCATAAATGTTACTCCTCAGAGGGAAGTCACATTCGACCAATGCCATGAGAGTGACTCTTAGCAAAAAATCTACAGAAATGTTACAGAATTTTAAATAGAATCTCTGTGGATACAACTATGTAGAATTCAGAACATATTATATAGATTGTATAGCAGTGTGTGTGTGTGTGTGTGTGTGTGTGTGTGTGTGTGTGTGCGTGCGTGCGTGCGTGCGTGCGTGCGTGCGTGCGTGCGTGCGTGCGTGTGTGTATTGGTAAGTAAAGTTGGTCAGTGGTGATTAATCATATATGTATATATATATTTTAATAACAACGTTATGCTTTGGGTTTACCATTTAAGATTCTAGTTGATTTTAAACTCCTCCCAGAATTCAAGTGGAATGTTATAGACAGTTCTCGGGGCATAATAATTGAAAACAACGACTGGATGACCCACATTCAATATGATACTTGTAATGTTCTGGACTACATTATATTACTTTGGACAATGATACATTCTATGGACTTTGAGTAAACAGGCCGTGCGTGTTGCGTGAAACTCGAGTGTACGAAGCGGCGTGCTTCAATCAACATAATCATGTTCGTTGCAAATTAACCACGACTTCGGTGTGTCTTCATATTATTACGTGGTAGGCCTAGTGGCAGCAAGAGCGAATCTAAGTCTAGGAGACAGGCGATGGAACCGAAACCGGTACTTTGTCGCCGAAAGGGCGCATAACTAACTAGAAACATTGACATTGAGGTCACGCCAATGAAATTAAATCGGAAAATACGTAATTCGATGCATAGTAGCTTCGCTACACCTGTGCATAGCTTAGGCTAAATTAGTGGTGAAACTGACTCTGTGAAACCGAATATACTGCATATAGCCACAGAAAGTTGGCTAGTTGACAATATCTGGTCATATAACGAATTCTTTCACGCAAAGTGTACGAGAGTAGTAATACAGGAAGCGATGATAGTGAACGCGCTCGATGACGCGTTCACGAATGTGCGACTGTATACACGGGGATTCCCCATCTACAAAGAGGGTCCGGCGAGAGACACAAAATAAACGAAGAACAGCTGATGACGTCAACAAAAGCAGTGGTGTAGATATAGAAACAAACTGACTATCGATAACACGCTGATTGTAACAAATGTCAAGTAATGACGGACAATCATAATACGCCGTACATGAACTGGTCGAGTCCAGACTTGCCGGGAAGATTTAAATTGTTCAAACAGAAGTGTGAGATCTACTTTACGGTCAAGGTCAAGGACATAAAGTCAGAAAAGAGAGTGAGCCATATGCTCTTGTATGTTGGCGATGAAGGGTTAAGAACGTTCAACTCATGGACATTATCTGATAGTGACAGAAAAAAATCAGATGTGTTATGGGCCAAGTTTGAAGAACACTTAGAGCCCAAGGTCAATTTCAGAGTACAAAGGTATTACCTACAAAGGCTTAGCCAAACCGAAGGAGAATTGATCGACGGTTATATGACTCGATGCAAATTGCAAGCGCTCAAGTGTAAATTCAACCAAGCAGAGCTGGAAGAAAGGCTCATTGAGCAGCTGATAGTGGACACGAGGCTGCCTGAACTAAAGAAAGAACAGCTCGCAAAAGATGAGAACTTTACACTAGACCAAGATTTGAACATCGGAAGAACACACGAAACGTCGATCAGTCACATGTCACAATTAAGAGGAATGTTGACTGGGACTGATGTGCATTCCGTCAGGACAGTGAATAAAAGTATTTGTCCCTCCTGCGGTAGACAACATACCATGAAGGAAAGATGCCCAGCTCATGGCTCAACATGCAGGAAGTGCGGTAGGAAAAACCACTGGCAAGCAGTTTCTAAGAAACATGGTCGTGGCAACTGGAAACCAAGAACCCGGTCGAGAAGCAGGCATGATGAAAGAACATGGCCACGACGCAATGATGGCCCGACATTCAGCCGCGAAGGCAAGAGAGATGTTCATTCGGTTGAACAAGCGAATACAGAGCCACGTGATCAGATGACATCACAATTTAAGCATTTCAACTTTGCAACGGTGTCAAGGTTGCCGAATGCAATAAGTGCAAAAGATACTCGAGATGAAGTGTTTGCAAAACTGGACATTAGATTGCCCAATAAGGGCAGAGGTCACACGGCAGACCTGAAGGTCAAAATCGACACAGGTGCACAAGGAAACATATTGCCGCTGAGAATCTTCAGACGGATGTTCCCGGAGAAGTTAACAGCGGAAGGTTACCCCAGTCATGGTTCCGTGGCAAACCGAAGTAACACGACACTTTCAGCGTACAACGGCTCGAGAATTCCGCAATATGGGTCGATAACATTGTCATGTCGCTATAGATGTAGTGAATGGGTGTACGCAGAATTCTTCTTAATTGACACAAACGGTCCAGCGATCTTAGGATTGCCATATTCGCGTCAGTTAAAGCTTGTTACGCTGCACTGTGCCATTGACAAAGGAACTTGCGGTCCACACACCACGGGCGACCCTAGTCCGGTCAAGTCGGTAGAAGACTTGAAGCAGCTGTATGCTGACAGATTTGGCAGCTTAGGTCATTTCCCAGGGACATATCACATCGTGTTAGACCCAAATGTGCAGCCAACGATTCATGCACCACGCAAGTGTCCAATACGAATGAAGGACGAGATCAAATCGGAACTAGAAAAGATGGAGGAGGCGAAAGTGATCAGACGTGTCACAGAACCAACTGATTGGGTATCGAGCCTAACGTTTACACGCAAACGAGATGGCGGACTAAGGATCTGAACCGAGCGATCAAAAGATGTCATCACAAGACACCGACTCTAGAAGAGATTACGCACCAATTCACATGATAAAAATTCTTCTCGAAGTTAGACGCCAAAAATGGCTACTGGTCTGTGACACTGGATAATGAAAGTAGTCTGTTGACAACTTTCAACAGCCCTTTCGGAAGGTATTGCTTCCTGAGAATGCCTTTTGGGTTAGTCATGACGCAAGACGTCTTCCAACAAAAGATGGACGCCATTCTCGAGAGTTGCCCAGGCACATTGGGCATAGCGGATGACGTTGCTGTGTTCGGACGTAGCGAGGCAGAGCATGATGCCAACCTCCACAACTTGATGCGTGTGTCACGTGAACACGGCTTAGTGTTCAACAGCAAGAAGTGTGCGATAAAAGCTCCGCAAATCAGCTTCTTCGGCACCATCTACGACGAGAAGGGAGTGCACCCAGCTCCTCAGATCAGCTTCTTCGGCACCATCTACGACGAGAAGGGAGTGCCCCCAGACCCGAAGAAGGTTGAGGACATTCAGATGATTCCCACTCCAGAAAGCAGGACAGAACTGCAGGAGTTCCTAGGTATCGTCACATACATGGGATCCTTCGTGCCAAACTGATCGCAGAACACGGCGATCCTGAGAGAACTCCTGAAAAAAAGATGCAGATTTTCAGTGGTCCCAAATGCATCAGAAAGCTTTTGAGCTGGTCATATCGTCAATATGCAAAGAAACAACGCTGGCATACTTCGATCGAGACAAAGAGTCTGTCATACAATTAGATGCGTCCGGAAAGGCCTAGGAGCTGTTCTCCTTCAAGACAAGAAGCCGATAGCGTATGCTTCTAAGAGCCTCACGGATGCCGAGAAACGATATGCAAATATCAAGCGAGAGCTGCTAGCAGTAGTATTTGGCGCAGAAAGATTCCACACATATGTGTACGGAAAAACGTTCACCGTGGAAAGCGATCACAAGCCATTGGCGATGATCCAGCTGAAGAATCTTACTGCGGCGCCACCAAGACTGCAGAGAATGTTGTTACGAATACAACACTACGATATGACGATCAAGTACCGAGCAGGCAAAGAGCTACTTCTCGCAGATGGCCTATCGAGACTTCCGAATCCGCGAAGTAAACAAGAAATCGATCTCGACATCGTTGTGAATCTCGGGTCAATTCTCAACGGTGAAGATACGCCTACTACAGAGGGAAACCAGCAAAGACGCATTTTTGTGTAACCTGCGCGAAGTCATCGTAGAAGGATGGCCAGACAAGCGCGACAACATCCCGAAACCATTGCGACGATACTGGTGCTACCGTGATGAACTGTGCGTGGAAGATGGACTTATCATGAAGGGCGAGCGAGTTGTCATACCCCAAAGCGTGCAGTCAGAAGTGTTAGAACGGTTGCATGCTGGTCACCAAGGCATCGAAAAGTACAAACTGCGAGCAAAGTCTTGCATCTATTGGGACGGCATCAACGAAGACCTGGAAGAAATTGTGAAACGTTGCCCGACGTGCCAAGAACTCCGAAAATCCAACGAAAAGGAAACTCTGAAGCCTCAAGAGGTACCAACGAAGGCATGGCAAATACTGGGCACAGATCTCTGCCGTGTACCAGCCATGCAGTTGTAGTGGCAACCGAAGGGCTACTTTCGGAACAAGGTGTCCCAGAGAAGATCATCAGTGATAATGGTCGACAATTCGACTGCGTGAATTACCGCAGCTTCGCAGCAACATGGGGATATCACCATATAACAAGCTCTCCACATTATCCGCAATCAAATGGATTTATAGAGAGATGCATACAGACGGTGAAGAACAATCTGACTAAGGCCAGAGAAAGTCAGACGGATCCCGACATGGCTATGCTATGTCTACGAACGACTACCATCGACCACTCGTTACCGTCACCGAGTGAGTTGTTGTATGCACGGAAATTGAAGGCAAACTTACCCGTAAAGATCCGCAATCCACTGAATAGTCGTGATGAAATACAGAGTAGGCTACAGGAACGCCAGGACGTTCAGAAGTCTTACCACGACAGACATGCCCATAACTCACCATGCCTACCATACGCGGTCTGGCAGAGCAGTGTCCAAGCCCAAGAGACTTGATTTATTATGTCCAAGCAAATAGACTTGACATGTAACTGTTCAGTTGTTCAAACTTCTAAATAAGTGTGTAATTCGTAGATTTTGTTAATTGCTCTGTTGCATTGAATGTTGCTTGTCGAATAGTTTGTTTACCTACACATCTAATGGAAAGACGATACTTTAGAAAAAGGGGGATGTAATGTTCTGGACTATATTGTATTACTTTGGACAATAATACATTCTACGGACTTTGAGTAAACAGGCCGTGAGTGTTGCGTGAAACTCGAGTGTACGAAGCGGCGTGCTTCAATAAACATAATCATGTTCGTTGCAAATTAACCACGACTTCGGTGTGTCTTCATATTATTACAATACTAATATTATGCAAATACTAACAGGTCGCCATATAGGGAACGTAAGTCTCGTGACCTAGTTTTAGCTCTGGAGCCCACTGGCGACCTCGGCTGTTTTGGTGCCAGTATAAAGAATAGGATTATATTTTGTATTCTACTCTGAATACCTTCAAGAAGAATTTCAGGTATCTAGCTACCAGCTGAAAGAGTCTACACAACCAAGTAAAAGTAAGTATACAAGTAAATGTGAAAACCCCACTCTTCATCCAGGCGAAGATGTGTGCGACAGAAGGTGGCAAGTTCGCCCGAACGCGGTCCTGTCCCAAGTAACTTAATAAGTGGGTATATCACAGGGTTAGCACTTACACTTACTTACAGGTTAATGGGTTATTTTAGGCCATCGGCCTTTGTTGGTACCGATATCCCAAGCTATTCCAGTGCTGATCTAGCCTGGTTTTGAACTGAGGGACTGTCTTAACATCCATCACAGTTTGCGGGAGTCCACTCCACTGATCGACCATTCTGATCAAAACAAATATCTGCCTATAGACAACAGTCTGGCTCTCGGTTTGAAAATCTTCATTGTATGCCCTCTGGTGCGTCCAACCTGTCTCATTTTGAAGAAGTTACTAGCTTCCACGTTTTCCAATCCGTTTAGTATTTTGAAAGTTTCGATTAGGTCGCCTGTTTGCCAGGTGTCTTAGTCTATGTTCATACGTGAGCTTCGTTACGCTGGTTACCAGCTTAATTAGTGGCTCTGCGTGGCACTTTCTCTACACTGTCGATGTCTTTCGCTATGTACGGGCTCCATGTCTGAACACAGAATTCGAGGTGCGGTCGGACATATGCTCTGTATGTCACAAATTAATATTTTGTCACGTATTTGAAGGATATCCTCACCATGCCAAGATCTTGCATGGCTTTCTTTTATGCTTTCTGACATTGCGTTGATGATTTCAGGTCAGTGGTCACCCACACTCCCACATCTTTTCCCTCATTTATGGATTCAAGATCAACTCTGGCTCCGGAACCATCAACAGGATATGCATGGGTATAGCCTTGCATTTCTTGGATATGTTTCACTGCGCCGATTATGTTGATATTGCTCCCATCGCTAGATTTCTGGGTCTTGGTACAATTCCTGCTAACAACGTATCTTTATCATTCAGCTTCACTGAAGCCCACATCGACTCCTCTATTTCCATGTCAATCATCTCTTGACATGGGATATCTGGTAGATCTTCGTGTATGTACATCAATTCCCCACCATCAATACTCCATACATATTGTAAGAGTCCAAATTAATTACACCATCACCTGTGACGGAATTGCACCATGAGTCAGTGATTCTTATAATCTTGGGTATAAAACTCTCAACTTGTGCTTGAGACTCATGAAACTTGTTTTTATACTCTGTGCATTTGTTTGATAACAGTTGAACACGTAACACTGTGTTTGTGCCTGTTAATTTACATTAATTTACATTATCCGTGATCGCGGGTTTGTGTGCCTCACTGGCTTGGGGGGTTTGTGTGCCTCACTGGCTTGGGGGTTTCTTGAGTACGTTCCCTTTACACTATCCTCCCGTTTTTTTTTTTATCATGTATCTGCTGTTCCCTGTTGCAGTGTTTCTTTCGGAAAGCTCTGCGCGGATCGAGAGCCTTGTCTTTTTCTCTCTCCTTTGGTGTTAAGTCAGGTATGATATAAACACTTTACTGATTTTGTCTTTTGTTCTCGTTCCTGAGTTTAGTGCAATTTCTCACCATAGCTGCCTTCTCGTGTTTGTTACCTGTCTGTACCATCAACAGCCTTGATCGGGTTCCTTTCTTGCCCAACCTCACGTGTGATATTCACCGTCACCCCCGGGGGGTACTAGCTGCCATACCAATATTATTTTTAATGCGGTGGGGGTGTGCCGCCAGAGCCCCATGGAGCGAGAAATCAAGAAATTTATGGTCACCAAGAGAGAATTATTTAGCAATTTATATAATATCTATGTAATCTAAGTGTAAGGTGAGCCCGGGCGGAACGTTTTCATTGGGAAATTTCCTCTTCGATGAAAGAGAGAATTATCAGGTTTAATTGGGGCACAAAGAGAGAAAATTTACATCTTTTCTTCGGACAGAGAGAGAAATGGCCAAAAACGGGCATTTGCGCGGCACATACATGTATACCTCAGTATAGGGAGTACCCCCTGGGTGTCACCCCCAGGTAATTGTTGGAAGATACAGTTTACCTAATCAGTGTTGTGCTTCCTTTCTTGGCCTTCGTCAAATGTGGATTCTGGTACACTGTTATTGTGGACTATCACATTGAAACGCCTTTTCTCTTTGTCCTTCTCTTCTCCCATGTAGGGGTCCACTGCATCTACGATACTGTTGTGGGTCAACTCACTGAGAGTGGTTTGATTCTGTCTTCAACACTTGATATGAGTTCAACAAGCTTTTCTTCTACTCTCGCCTCTAAAGCACAACAACTGACGTCTATTTTGGTTTCTACATTTTCTTCCACCACTTCCAGCTTGTGTTCTACTATTTTCAGCCTCGTCTCAAGTTTACTTTTCACGCACATCGTTAAAGAATCTCAGAAAAACAGAAAAAAATAGTGCTCGATGTTGTACACCTGTATTTATGATACGAGTACGGCCGACAGATGGCGCCATTGACCTAAACGTGGGAAGAGCGGGGTTCGTTTAAACAAAGCGGAAACTGCCTATATAGATTGTCAATCCGTTATAGTTATTCTGCACGCCATGTCTAAATACAAATCAAAAAGTAAGTTAATTCATTATTATATTCTTTATCTTTGTCTTGTTTGTTTAAAATGAAGGATTCATCACACATTATCGCCCACGTTTAGCATTGTAGACTCAAGACGAGTCCCCAGACACAAGTTGCCACACCCACAGCACAGGCACAGTATGCTGGTCCGTGTAGTAACTATTATTTGCCTTACTAAGTAGAATTTGCTGTTTTCGCAAAAATCTTAATAAACGTTTGTCCAAGGGATCGATATTCGAAATCGCACTGGTTTACTTATACTACAGACATAGACATAGTCATACATAGTGGTCGGCGTAGAATTCAACCTACTTAATAGAATGGCAGAGACTGTTCGCAGAGCAATGAGTTTACGGCAAAAATATCTCTTATTCGCAGAGCATCTCTGCCAATTACAGCAACAATTGGTCTTATTTCCACAGCAGATCTGCGAATTATGGCAAATTGTAATTTTATTCACAGAGCAGTTCTGTAAATTACGGCAAGTTACTGTGGGAGGACTCATTATGGAGACTTAAACCTAGGCTTGTCTAAAAGTACGGCAGTCATTCTGCACATGCTTTTTAATTTTCTGTTACATGAACCATACTTTTTACAGCACTATATAGAAAGAGGTTGGAACCCCTGCCACATTGTGGTATAGGGAATAGTATATATTATAATACTATACATATGGTATAGATATGAATGAACACAAGGCAACAATGTAGTGAACAACCAGTGTTTTATTAATGTAAGCATTTAATTTTAGTGTTGTACTGGGTGCTGTTGGATGTCAGTAACTTGTTCGCAGCCACAACAGTCCTTGAATTGACACAACAGAATTGAATATGGCGAGCCTTCGAATATTCATCTAGTGTAGTCTGGAAAGAATTACATGTGTTGAAGGTAGCACCTTCTTGCAAAAGAAGAGGCTCCATTGTTAAATCATAGGATATATGCACGAAGCCGAAAAAAACACAATGTGAACGAAAGACCACGATGCTCAAACTGCATTCTGCACATGCGCAAGAAAATGGTGCACAGTGATTGGTTGATTTCTGTTCTGCGAATAAGAAAATGTTTGGCTGTTATTTGCAGAGCTGCTCTGTGAATAGCCAGTGCGTAATAGAATATGCCATTTAAAAAAATCTTAAGAAACGTTTTGTGCAAGAGATTTACAGCTACTTCATCTATTCAATGCAAACAAATTATTAGAAAAGTTGTTTTGAGTGAAAAACTTACAATTATTGAATGTCCAAACCATGTTGTGCGAGACAAGGAAACTGGTAAAATACAACCTATATCAATGGCAAGCCGTACTGACAACAAATGAAATAAATCCATAAACATCACTCGGTCGTTTGTTGATTATGTCATAACTTTCAGGTCATGCTTGTCATAGCTCTTCCACCTGCTCTATAAAACACATGCACAAACACTTGCAGTGAATATATAACGTTAATTTAGTGAATTTTTTCTCGGATATTTAATGTTTTAATTAGTCCCACTTTTATGACAACACTGGCTTGCCATGCATCTTCCATAAAAGTGCAGTTATTATCATGTGGCCAAGAACGAGATGAGCACCAGCTGACACTCAATAATAATGTATGGTAAGCATGCAAAGTCATTTTTTATCTAGGTATAACGATCATAAAAGTGTTCCGTTATATTATATATCAAAATATATTTTGTTCAGACAAGACTCTCTGTCGTTATTGTCATAAACATACGCTGTGACGCCTCTAATGCGAGATTTCAATGGGTTAAATTCTACACCACTGACTATGTTTTTGGTCTTGGTTGTATAGTTTCTCTCAGATTCTGTTGGTGACTAGATTTTTTTTTGAAGGTGTTCAGAGTAAGTGATGACAAGACTGCCATTGATATCTCTCTATTCTCAGCACGTTCGTTCCAACAAACCATGACAGTATTTGTGAAAAAGAATTTACAGATCTCTATATGAGAATATGTTTTGTTGACTTTAAGCTGCGGCCCAGTTATTTCATCGAAATATTGCAAACAAATTGTTAAAAAAGTTGTTTTTAGTGCTGTGTGGCTCTCACAGCATGATTTACAGACAGTGACTGCAGCTGTCAGACAATGAACCATTAATTTTGTTCCATCTTGGTCTTTATTACAGCAGTACAGCGCTGTTTATCAGCTTACATCATATGTTATGTTTAGTCCAGTCCAGTTGGTGCTCCATGTGTTCAAGATACCCACGTATCTGCAGGCTACCCCATAGGTTATGCTCGTATACGGGAATACAGCCTGTAGCCAGCCTAGCCTGACATAATACTTACAATTATGGAACAACCAAAAAAAATTTTGCTTCAAAGAGCCTCACTGTTTAGTAAGATGCAGTGCATTAAATGTATAAAAATCATAAAGCTGTTTGTTCACTTTCCTGATTATTATGAATAGTTGTGTACATTTCCATCCAATAAAGTGAAATATGGCATTTTATCGGAGTGCACTGATGTGGAGCAACAGTGCTGTCACCTGATGATATATGACTCATATATGAAAATATGTCTCAAAACGTTGATTGTGCTTCATGTTTCTTCCCAAAAAATTTCTTGGTCATATGTTTATGAGCCTAGTGATTGACATCTCTGACTAATAACGAATCTAACATATGTTTATGTTCCTAGTGATTGACATCTCTGACTAATAACGAATCTAACATATGTTTATGTTCCTAGTGATCGACATCTCTGACTAATAACGTATCTAACATGAGAACCAGCAAGATCTTAGAATTAGGCAAAATCTGTTGTGGAGCAAAATCTGCTGTCGTGGAGCAAGAGCTGCACCATTGACTAATACAGACCCTTTATGTAATTCCTGCGCCGTTAGCCCAATGGAGCCCCATAATCGTATGTGTTATAAGTACATTTCTGAGAGCATTTTATATTGATGAAGTGAGTATGTAGTTTTTCTGTACTATTACCTCAGGGCTAAAATACCTTTTGAATAGTGAAAATCAAACTTCACATTGTCAGTGAGAGGGACTGACTACCCTTGTAACAAATTGGTGATTATTATTAGGTTGAAGCACAAACATTTAAAAATCAGTCATAAGGTGGTGTCGAAATTGAGGGGTACCAGGTTTGGGAGTGTTCTTCTAATCAATCATGTATATTCAAGTTACCAAACTTGATGCACAGTGTGGTTTGCAATGATGTAGTACATATTCAAAAAACAATTTATGTTGACTCAGTGAAAGAAGATGTGCTCACCATGTGCTCACCATGTGCTCACCAAGTCACCATGTCAATAAATACTAACCACAAAATGAATTCACACTTGATAAAGGCAGGTTAAAATTTACTTAGAATGCAACCATGCATAACCACACATTCCAGCATTCCCCAGTTTCATGCAAGCAGTATATGTGGAGACCTGTTGGCTGCATAACAAACTGAATTATAACAGTAATATAAATGTAAATTCAAAAGGAAAAAATATCACCTGACAGATAATGTGACATGGGCACTATGCTCAGGTTGAAGTGTGCACTGTGAAAAGCTATCAAACTGTTCTTTTAGTAATAGTAAATTTTATTTTCCTATAATTTATCAAAAGTTATAAGAAACTAGAAGGTTAATCAACAATGAGATGTCAAAAGCTGACAAATGTTATAGTTCAAAAGACACATTTTTCCAATTTCCTGTGCACCCATAGCCTGGTTCTAATGGGGTCAGGAGGTTATACCCAATTTGTATGAAATGACTTGATGGGTTATCAGTCTGGGTATCACACCCTGTACCCCTTGGTCATAGATGAACCTTGTAGCCAGCTTGATTAGAACCCCAACAAATTGCCCTCTTTGTAAGCAATTGTGTTGTTTTTGTTGTAGCCAGTGCGGGAACACCAGAAGTGCATTCAGCCCGGAGCAAGCTGGATGGCGTTCTCAAGACACTGGTGGATAAGAAGGAACAAAGGTGTTACCTTAAGCAGTGAATGACACACATAAACTGTAATCTGCACACAGTACATATGTTCATGCTGAAACAGCCATGTGTAGAACCGTTAGTGTGTGTGTGCATGTATCTGTGCATGTGTCTGTGCGTGTGTGAGTGAGTGAGTGCGTGAGTGAGTGACTGACTGCATGAGCGAATGATTGAGTGAGTGTATATATCATATTATAATTATAGAATAATATTTTCCTTATGAAGTGCTTTGATTTGTAAATGCTATATCAAAAACCTGCATTATTGTTATTATATAATGTTTTGTGTACAATGTTTTTTACTTACAGTCCTATCCTTGACCACCAGTTCAAGGTTGAACTTGATGCTTTGGGGTATGTGGCACTTTTGTTCCTCTACAATGTTACTTTGTTACTCTTATTTGCTGGGTTAGTGCAGTTTGTTGTTGGTAACATTTATTTGCTTCTGTAAGGAGTGTTCAATATTAGTTTTAAATTACTGCATAAAATATTGACACATAGTTACATATTTTAACATGCTTCGTAATACTTAACGGTTTTTCCTAAATTTAATGTTTTCGGTTGTCTCATTTTAGGATCATTTCACAAAAAAAACAAACTAGTTTGTGCAAATCATCAAACAAACTATTAAATTATTTTAAAAAGTGACTGTATACAGTGACATAGAGCTGCTCAAGCTCTTGCAAGTTAATGATCAGTTATTGAAACTATTTACGCCCTACAGTTTTGAACATCAACAAACCTGATTCACAATAGGCTAAATCAACTGAGGATGGAACTTTGATGCCCTGTCAGTGACAAGAATCAGTGGTGAATTTTATAAGGCATGACATAAAAGATGTCTTTCTGCAAAGAAGATGTCTCCCAAGGCATTCCATAAAATTATGAATAGCTACATCGTGTGAACGTGCTGATAATGGTGTCCATAGCCACACAGAACTGGCATTGGTTGACATCATGGATATTGGAGCCATGGACTCTGAAATCCGCTACAATCTTGCATATTTTTAGGGTTTGATTCAGCATGCCAATTTGTGGTTTATTTTTGGAAAAAAAGTAATATTTGACTTAGTATTTCAAGACCGGATTGCAGAAAAAAACCTTAAGATGTTTGCTTCTGTGTGAGCCAGTGCAGGGAATATTGCTGTATAGTTTAAACATCTAGTTTTATTTGGGGTTGATTAACCATAGTAGAATTGTTACCCTGGTCACAGAACATTGTAGTAACAACTGAATCAACTTTAGACTGTAGTCAATAACAAAATGCAGGCTTTGACTAAGTTAGCAGAATGATAAAAAGGGTAAAACAAATGGCAGACATGGTTTGAATTCTAAACTGGTTAATCTTTACAACCAATCAAGTTTTTTCACTTGGCTGTGGTAAAAATGTTGTGACTGTGTTGTATGGCAACTTCTGATGTTGGTGATTATAGGGATGGTCTTCCGATCACTCCACCAAAGAAAGGCGTGTCCGGCAAGCAGTCTCGAAAGAGGAAGAGAAGCAAGGAAGAGGTATCGAGTATCGAGATGGGGCAGTATCATCGTAAGTCAGCTTTGTTTTGCACATAATAAATTAATTAAAAATTAAAATACAATATTTACATAACACCATAATCACTTTGTGATCTATAGCACTGTACACTAGTCTAAAAATGAATACATATAAGAAACAAGAATACAACTAAAGGTATACATGGAATTATATAGTTAAAATAATAAATACAACTAAATTAAGGGCAATGCAACTAAAAGTTACATGGAATTAAATAATAACAAATATTCAATTAAAGTATACACAGAGTAAAAAAAATAGGGCCGGTAACATCCGGAATAGAGATCTCAGAATAATTTAATAGTTGGTTAATGTTGTTATAGTTACCATAAATACACAACAAATCTTTCTTTGTCATGTGACTTTGTCAAGTGACTTGTGCTAAATATATGGGTGCTTTGTTCTTGTTACAAGTGTAGTTTCCAACACTCAGCATGTTCTGTTAACACGCTACAGTGGAAACTCACTATTTAGGTCAACCATGGGCCAAAGTGACCTGAATAGTGAGGTAACCATATTAGCGGGACTAAATGGTATCCTGTTATGGAAATAATTTGGGACTGAGCCAGTTAGGTGACCGTAAACCGAGGTTCCACTGTAGTCTATATATATATATATATATATATATATATATATATATATATATATATATATATATTATAAAGCCTCATTCAACTAGTCAGCCAACTTATGCCAAGCAGGCCTTTCTATGCTGGCACTGAGGGTGGTCATTGCCAGGGTGCATGTCATCCTCAGTAGTTCGTTTACATCCACAATTAACGAGATGAGAGTCATGAGACTGACATTGACGTAATCATCCACTTTACACGTGATACATAATTCCCAACGTTGAGAGCCAGGGTTTGACGCAGTCTTGAACCCAACACTGTGGCATCTAACTGAGTTAGTCTCAATGTTGCTGGGTGTTTCTCTTTCAGATACCTATGTAATGAAGCTGTTTGACAGAAGTGTCGACTTGGCACAGTTTGATGAGAGTTCTCCTCTCTATCCCATCTGTCGTGCCTGGATGAAGAATCAGCCTCACAACCGTGGCGTCAGCTCAGGGGAAAAGTCACTGGGGCTCGACCTGTCAGCATTGCCAGATGATGTATGTTGATGTAGCTATGCTGGTGCATGATGCTGGAAATAATTATGGTTGCATTTGTTCTGAGTTTATTAAAGCACAGTTGATCAATTATTATATTTTGAAAGGTGTGCATTTGATTAGAGAGATGTGCTACACTGGTTTGTGTGCATATTCTTTTTGTTGTGGCTTGGTTCAAAAGTTACCACACTTGTTTGGCTGCATAGACTGTAGAAATAGAGGTAACTATGGGTGAATTGCAGTGGCGTTCTTCCCCCAACAACTTCACTTGCGATTATTTTGGAAATTGGAATAATCATATTCGTTCACAGACAAAACATGAAATAACAGTCCCAGGAAGAGAATTCAAATGACATGTCCTTGTTGCTGCAGGATGAAGACGAAGGTAATATATACACATTGGACTCACCCCGGCTGATAAAGACGGAAGACGGATGCTTCCTCTGTCGCTCCCTGCCCTCCCCAGTGCCCCAGCCTGAGGAACATCTTGACATCTGTGCAGTAAGTTATTGAATGGAACGAAGTTCTTCCCAAAGTGTCTCTTCGGCATTGTGTAATGCCTGCTGAGAAGGCTCCATTATTTGTGACAAACATGGAATGTTTATGATTAGTGTGGGAATGAACAACAGCTTGAATGATTTAGATAATTACCAAATAAAATGCCACAAGGGGTGTACGAAGACCGATTATTTGTATTATGCCATGAAACTGGAAGTAAAATAATCTCTCCCCACTGGTACATAAACATTGTTTAAACATGGTGTTTGTGTTGCCAGGATGAGACTGAAGCGCCACCTGGTGAGCAGCTCCTGTCAACACACATGCTGCGATGGCGCGAGATCCGACAGAAGTGAGTAGCTCTATCTCTCCTTGGCTCAACGTTTGCTCCTTCAGAAGGCATCTTCTCTTAATGTCTTGTATTATCCTTCACAACTGCTGGTTAACATTACTAGTGCATTGGCTCAATGCTGATTGCCTGGTGATGTCAAGCTCACCTGAGACTTATGTTGTAACTAAGTAGATAACTAAGGTATAACCAAATGAGAACCATCTATTGACACCATTGCAACTGATTGATGGTCTTATTTTATCATACTATTTTATCAAAAGATGAAAGTTGCTAAATATGTTCATTTGTGAAGATAACCCTTTTCTGACGACATTTCTCACCAACAGTTAAACATCGAATTTTTACTTTTACTCTGAGAAACAACATTTATAGACCCTCAGCTGTGTTAGTTTTAGAACAGTCTGAACAGTGGTTTTTGAATTGTGGTCTTCAACATGATTTCGTACAAATTAAATGTTTGTACTTTATCATTTATATTGCTTAGTTAAAACTAGGGGGTGTTCTCTTTTTGTCCTCAATTGAGATATATATGTGCCAAAGTTGAATGAAATGGTATACACACAGCAGCAATGTTGTCCAGCTTTTGTGTAAAATAAAGAAGATCCAAGAAGTAGAAAAATGTTGGAAGAATTCCAAATAAACCAGTGCCTTTGCAAAATAATTGTGCAATGCTAGCAAGAAATTTGGCAGACAAAATCACGTGCTGCAAAACTTTGTGGTCAATGGCCTCCTGCGTGTTTCAGATGGAAGGACGCGGCAAGGAGGAATGAAGCTTTGTGTGCTCCAAGTCTCGATGTGCTCAAGGAGATGTTTGACAGGCACTGCAAGGATTGAACCAAACACTTCTCACATGCACTGCCTCGCAGTCAATCACCTGTTGACCTGTGATTATCTGAATGCATGTTTAATGACATGGACTGAAACATGATCATCATATTTTCGGCTGTGTAGTTGACTTGGTTTACTGCATGAAACAAGTGTACACTGATATCCAGATTTATTGAGGCAGCTTTTAGTTGAATAAGTTAGATAATTGCAACAAAATTCATACTATCGGCGAGGGTATATTATTAGGTGGAGGATACTGTACCAAACGATGGGTGACTGTAAATATTTGTGTTTGTATTATTGATTGTTATTGTATTGGCAGGTTACCTAGTTGTTCATTCAGAACTCTACTGCCTCTCAGCTGTCTTCCGTTATGAAGAGGACAACATTGTACTCATGTTTGTAAATTATTGTTATTAAGTCTGTATATTGTATGTATAATACAACATATTGTATGTGGATGTGTGTGATATGATTTTGATAGACAAAGACAAACACAATAATAATCATTAGATTTTAACTGAAGCTCTATGCAGTACTTTTTTCTAAGGAAGATATAAATGTTGAGTATTATAACACTGAGAAAGCAAAATGTAATAATCACCTTTATTATGGACCATATCTATAACAATGCATGTGAATCATTGGAAGTGTATGCATGTGTATTCATAAAACAGTATCGATTGTTATAATAAACATCAATAACCTATGATATGGTTCTCAAAATAAAGTGTGATAATACTGTATCAATAACATGTATATAATACAAACGTAACCTTGTGTGAGCCTAACACAGTGCAGATTGTTTTTTGTTCCCTAGATACCAACAATTATCTTGTGCACAGTCCTGTGAATGTTGTGGCTCTCTTCTCATCAGCTAGGTTACCGCTCTACACATCTATCTCCAGATTTGCATCACATCTCAGAAATGTTATTTCCGTTTTTCTAGTTTTAATTTGCACCAAGCAGCATCAGCCATATAAACAACATCACCTGCGAGGCAAACTAAACGCTTGGCTTTCTCTCTCTGAGTGAATTAAAGCTTAAACAACGTTGAGGATTCCTAATAGGTAGTCTTGCATCAGGTGATATCATCGTGTTGTTGTGTTGAACTGCATGAAGTAGCCGGCGGTTGGCTCATTTGTGTACACCTCATTGTACAGGTAATCTTTGTGTGACTGCTGCTCGGAGCCAAGTCGTCGGTTTTCGTTTGCCAGCTGCTTGGCAATATCCTTCTCACGCCGGTCGTTTTCACGCTGCAGCATTTCGGCAGCGCGCGCCTGCGCCACACGTTGTTCGTCCCATTCGTCATCACGTCGTTTTTCCTCATTCCGTAGACGCTGCAACAACATGAGTCGTGGTTGTTGAATAATGGCATTTTAAAATGATCATTTGAACTTTGGTATTATATCATATTTTTATTCTTGCCACGGTTCCTTTCAACTTAACTTGTTTTACATGTAATAATTGTATTTGGCTGTTTTGTGTTAGGTTAGGTCTAATTTTTAATTGCATATAGATATAGTTTACTTTTAAATTAATTTTAACAGTTTTGTATGTAATTTCTTTGTTTACTTTTTTGTTCATGCATTTTACGTGAAGCATAATGAGCTCCCGACAGACTCATTCTATCGAACGCCAAAGCTACTTCTCTTAGAGATATTCAGTCATGTTACTATCTCCAATATCTACACAACTCATAGCGATCTACGTCTGTCACTGTTTATTGCTAAATACTATGTTTATGACTAAGCTGACAAAATAGGAAGTGATTACAATTTCAGCCAATGAGATTGAACTTTGGTCCCCTTTTAATTGACAGTTCAGTATGCCACCATGAAAGAATCTGGCCCTTAATTGTTGAGATATTGCCCACAAATAAATTAAACATTTATAATGTGTTGTGCATCTGGGAAGAACCCTGCTCAAAGGCGCTAACACAGCAAAATTATGTAAAATAAGATGAGAATATAATTAAAAAGACACTGCTATTATCAAAAAAGTGTTTTACATCATCTTGACTGCAGAAAAGAAGTTTACTTCTCTGACTGCAGCAGACCGGGCTTCCTCCAAGTTAACACAACATCTTGCCACAGACTTCAGATTGTACCAGACTGACTGCTTACCTCCATCTCACGACGCTGAATATCTTGCATGCGTCTGATGTCGGCCACCTGTTCGGGACTCATGCCCTTCCACCGGTCGGGAACAACACGGTGCGGTCCAAATGCACTCTGTGCGACAGCCGGATTCTCTGTGAGGAAGTCGCCATAAATGTTGTTTGCCATCTCTGTCGCGTTGTCGTCCTCTGCTTGTCTCTTATCCAGGGCTTCTCGTGCAGCTCTCTCTCTGTTCTGAACACGTAAAGACACAATCTAAACAAGTGCTTATCTTGTCCCTTAAGGAGGTGTCCAGCGTTGCTGATTTGGTTGCACAGAAGTGATAAATTCTAGTGCTGCAATTCAATCACTTGCCAGGTACTCGTTTGTACAGCTGAGTGAACTGCAAGCTTTAAATTGGCAAGACAGTAGAGAGTCTGAAACCTGTCCTATTGTAACTGTGCCAGTAAACAACGTAATCATCACCAATATGTGAATAATTAACTGTATCTGGAAATGTCCTCTTATGCACTTTCAACTAACATCAATAGTTTTTTAATACTAAGACTATTGTGAACTGAATATCCATTTTATGAGATGTTTCACTAAATAAACATACAGCTAAATTGGGTTGAAATGTGAGGCCTTTCTTTGGTGATCACCACTCCTGCTGTTATTGTGATAAAACAGATTATGACTTTGTATTATATAAAACATTATGTATTATTTTTAATGTCTACTTAACAAAAACATATGACCCTCATATTCAAATGTGCTCTGTTGAGACTGGAATAAAATTACTGAATTATCATTAGGATATTGAAATTTTTAAATGATCACATACAAGTGCGTTGTTGTAGCTGTCTGCGGCGTGGCGTACAGCTCTCTGACAGTCTTCCTCTGCCTTCTGTAGCGCCATGGCCCTCTCATCCAACTCCTTCGCCTTCAGGTCATACAGGCGATCTGCCCTCTTCTGGTTCTGGTTGGCCTGCTCCTTCTCGCGAGCTTGCTCCTCGAACCACTCCCGAGACTGCTCCTGTTGGAACTTGCGACGAGCCTTTGAGTTGAGGTCCTCACCATCGAGCTTCTGCATGCCTGAGATGCCACACCTTGGGTCATCATCGCTTACCCGGGCCGGCTTATCCTTCTTCAGGCCATCGGGGTCATAGAGGTCCCACTCGCGCCGACCATGCGGCTGCTGGTGCAGGTCACGGAATTCGTTTACTGCGCAGTCAAGCTCACGCATGTCGTGTGCCTGACGCCGTTCCAACAGGGATGCAATCTGATCATTCCTCACAGCATCCGCATCTGAACACAAGACCAGTTGTAGTGATATACGTGTAGATGGAAATTAACCAACCATTGATTAAAATAAATAAAATATTTTAAGAGGTTTCATGAAGGGCATCCATCAAGCTATATATTGAGTTAGTTTTACAAAAACATTTACAAATATTAATGGTAACATTAATAATAACAGCACTAATGTATAAGGTTTCTCACAGCTACAACATCTACATGAACTGAGATAGCTGCTTAATAGGATAGTATACCTATTAACATTAAAGACTACATACAACATTGCCTTCTGCTTCAATGCTGGTCTAGCCTCCCACCCATTCCAATGTCAATGCTGGTCTCCCCCCCACCCAGTAACACACTCGTCGACTACGAAGGACAGCCGATGACTTGCATGCAAAAATTCACAACCAGATTGAGTATATTCAAGATTCAAGGAGCATTTCATTATTTATGTACCCAGTGCCAGACCCAGGACAGGTGGTGTCTGGTGACCAGGCCCAGCTACAACTCTCATGTTAATATTTCTACATTTGTATATTAAAACTGACAACGACAATGGTGAATTATACTTACGGAATGCTTCATCTCTCCTCTTTTCCATGAATTCCATCTGCTTTCTGTCGTGTACTTGCTGTTCCAATCCCTGTTTGTCGATGCCTATGGTTCGAACTTTAGCATTGAAAATGCGGCTCTTTCGCTGTGCTTCCTGGTTTCGACGGCGCTCGATAGCAGCCGCCTCTTTATAATCGAGTGGTAAATCCAACTTGTACATGATGCCAAATAAACTAGTGTTTTTTTAACATCCAACAATCTGTGCCCGTGTTCGGTTGTGTTCTGGAAACAAAGCACCGGCTAACCACTGTATCCTCAAGCAAACGTCGCCGTATTTGTGTACATCTACCGTTACCAAGGCGTTTGGTATGAACGGAGAAACTGAGCTGTCGAGCGTTATTGGCTAAACGATATTATTTTTTTGTTTTATTTAATTTTCTAAAATTTGTATTTATAAAAAATGTAAAGCACTATTTAATCAGGGTCTCTACATGTCTAAAAATTATGTTATTCGGCCATGTGTTGTACAGTAAAGTGGAAAATCTAAATATGTTATTAACCAACGGCTTGTTAGTAAATTCATAATGCGGTACGTACCCACGCTTTTTAGCGCATGCGCATTTTGAATTTCTATGGCGCGTAAGAGGAAAATTTGTAAAAATGTGTACTCGTCGCATTAATCAGCGCATATAGACTGAAAATACCTGCATATTTATGAAACACTTGATCTTTGTGGACGTTTTGTACAGTTGTCAAGATGCCTGGAAGATTAAAATACATCGAACTTGATAATTTCAAGTCTTATAAAGGGCACCAAACGATTGGTCCATTCAAGAATTTTAGCGCCATTATAGGACCAAATGGGTCAGGCAAGTTACAGTATTTTTATTTGAAATATACCATTTAGTAAACACTTAGCAGTATTTCATTTGTGTAGACGGTATTTGTCGTTATACGGTGAGCGCTCAAAAAGCCCAATGAAACATTTATTTTGCTTGTATCCTGCAACACAACATGGGTATCCCACAATACTGTCAACAGTTGCTTTTCGGTGTTTGTGGTTTTCGTTTAAACATTATATCGACAAAGTGCATTGCAAGTTGATGATTAATCATTGCAAATGTCAAATATTTGTATGGCACTGCGGTCTCTTGAAAATGAAAATGTAAACAAATTCACATTTTCATTATGTAAACAAACATTTTTGGCCTCCAGCAGTGTATTTACAAATGCACTGGCTATTTGCAGGGCAGGTTTCAACCAATCACCATGCACCATTTTCTTGTGCATTTGCAGTTTTGAGTATTGTGGTTTTTCGTGTGCTTTGGGACGATGCTTGTCTCGAGGTGTTACGTGTTTTCCTGCTTTTTTATGAACGTATATACGCTTTGATTTACATTTTCCAACAATGGCACCTCTTCTTTTACAACACATGGAATTCTTTCCATACTGTATTAGAATATTCTAAGGCTTGATCGCCACGTTCAATTCTGTTGTGCTAATTCAAGGACTGTTCTGGCTGCTAACAAGTTACTGACTTCCAGCAGCACCCAATACAACACCAGTGTTAAGTACGCATACATTCGGCAATCCCAGGACATATGGCTGTGTAATTTGTAGAAATTATGTATTCAAGTCATCCACTGTAGTCAGGATTTCACATTGTAAAGTGTATGCATGGTAATTAGTTAATAACAATCTGTCCTGGTTGTTCACTACGGTGCTGCATTGTATTTATTCATATCTATCGCACACACACACGCGCACACATAATATTATAATATGGTGAGGGGTGTGCAGGGTCCCAATCTCCCTCAACAGTGCTAAAACATACGGTTCACGTAACAGGAAATCAAATAGCATGCGCGGAATGACTGCCGTACTTTTAGACCAATGTAACGGTCTAAAGGTATGTCTCATGTATGCGTGGTCATGGCCTAATAATAACTATGTATTTTGCAGAGCTGCTATGCAGATAAAAGTAACTCTCTGTAATCAGTCCTCCAATAAATCACAGAATAACTTTTGCCGTAATTCGCAGAGCTGCTCTGCGAATAAGATTACAATTTGCCGAAATTCACAGAACTGCTCTGCGAATAAGAATAACTTGCCATAATTCACAGAGCTTATTATTTATTTTATTCCCATATAGAGTTTATTCCTTGATATTCGGGACATCTACAGTATTATAAAGAAAAAAGAAAGAAACGCTGCTCTGTGAATAAGATTACAATTTGACATAATTCGCACAGCTGCTGTGCAAATAAAAATAAATTTTGCCATTATTGTTAGAGGTGCTCTGTGAATAAGACAAATGTTTGCCGTTCATAGAGCTGTTCTGCGAATAAAAATTATTTTTGCTGTTATTCGCAGAGCTGCTCTGTGAATAGCCTCGTCCATTTACATGTCTGTAATTTTTATTAGCTAGTGCTTCTCAGACCAGGAAAAATCAAGGGCAAAAGCACTGGGGCGTGATAGCATTTAGAATGCCACACTCTTACCTCTTGCTGCCCTTTAAAAACTGGCAGTTTCATGTTCACCCTACGTTGCCACGGTTCACTCAGCTGTATCCTGTCCAAGACTGTTCCGAGCTCTTTACACTTCACCCCTTGGTAGACCTGTTCATTTCAACGCCAACTTGACTTCTCTGGAAAGCATTCAGCCTTGCTGTGATTACTGTAGCCAGGTACTCATTTATACAGCTACGGGAGCAACGTGGAAAGGATGAAATTATCCAAGTTTCAAAATGGCAGCAAGAGGATTCAAAACCAAATTATCTCGATTAAGAGTGCTATGTTATGACCACGACGCCAACGCGCGCAACAGCAACACTGAATGTACCCACGCACATTGTATCACATGGATATAAATTTATCATAAAGGCATGATGTGAGTAGTACGGGATGATGTGAGTAGTACTGGATGATGTGAGTAGTACTGGATGAAATAGGATCATCACTCATTCACATACGAAGAGCATTGTAATGATTAGTTAATACTGGTTTGTTGCCTGTTGAAATCAACTCTGGTGTGCGTAATAATTTCATGTCTAGTTCGAACCCTATCGAATGTTTAGCAATTTTGTCTAGGATTAGCACAGTTTCTCTATAATCTCTTGTGTAGCTGTAGTAGTAGTAGTTAAAACTAAATATATTGACAGATGTGCAGTGATAGCAGTTGTGTTTACAGTTATTTTTATTGTTATATTATTGTAGGTAAATCCAACTTGATGGACGCGATCAGCTTCGTGCTGGGCGAGAAAACAAGTAACCTGCGTGTGAAGAGACTCAGTGTAAGTAAATGTCAAGGACTGAAGTAGAAATCTATTAAATCTAAATTAACCAGCAGTTATGCATTTTGTGTGCTCTTCAAAACTTTTTTTTTAACAACTTACATTAACTGCACAATGAGAGGGCATAGTTTCTGAGCTGCATTTGCTCTCTTCCAATCTGTATCTGTAGTGCCAAAAAGTTTAGATCTTATATTTCTTTACATAAATTCTGTTTACTTATATGATATTTTTACTAAATTGTTTGATGCCACTAAAGGGCCCACAGCTCAGGTGAGAGGCTGGCTCGGTTTCTAGTTTCATTGTGGTGATCAAACAACACGGTTTTCAGGATTTGATTCATGGTGCACCAATTGGGAAGCCGGCTGCCAACCGAGCCAGTGTGACGGCCGTCTATGTGGCAGACGATGGCACCAAGATTCGCTACTCCCGCATCATTCACGGCTCAACATCAGACTACAAGATAAACAGCAAGGTTTGTTGCAGAGGCCCAGCCTTTTGTAATAGCTCATGTAAAGATCATAATTACTCACACCTCACTTACAGTTAGCGTTGGAGGTATCATATGCAGGCATAGGTTCTATTACAGACTATCTGTTACTTATTACTTCTTACTGTTTGTATTACTATTACATCAATTCTAATCTATTACTATTACCAGGATATCTATTACTATTACTGGGTCTTTGTTATATCGCTGAATGTCAATTAACTATTTTTTTAATGGGCCTGAACCCTAGAATTGCCTATGAACTTGGTCTTTGTAGTTCTAGCTAAACTTACATTTGTGCACCATTTGAAGATCTGAGGTGAGAACATTTGAACAAAGGGTCTATGTAGCAGTGTTACCATTTGGCAATTTGAAAAAGAACTCAGAAGTTCTGCTCAAATGAAAACTTACTTTGAATTCATAACAGCTTGCAGCTGCTGCTCTCAGATAAAATTTATTGCATGTCTGCACTTATCTAAAACCATGCCCTTTGTGTGTGCTAGGAATGTTTGAAGCCATAGCCAAATTAATGGGGCATCTTAACAATTAGTAACTGGCTTTCTACTCCTGCATTGTTTCATTGAGCAGGTATTTCTGAATGCACCAAATTATCAGCCTACTAGTCTTTTCGTGTTTTTTGAATAACAGCTCAGCCATTGTCTGTACATTGTTTACAATTACGAGCAGTTGAAATAACAGGCAAACAAACCTGATATCTTTGTAAGTTCGCGGCAACAGATGTAATAGAAGAGTAATAGCCCATTATCTATTACTTTAGGATTTATTACTATTACTTAAAAAAATCTCATCTATTACTATAAAAAAATGCCTATTACTACTACATATTACTATTACCCCATGCCTGATCGTATGTGCCTCAGTTGGCTTAGAAATGGATAAAAAAAAACTGTTGTGGACTCAGCTAATGGTCTTGATCTGTAAAAATCCATATGGGTGGCACTGGGTGCTGCCCAAAACTTGTTCTGATAATGAAGTAAGTGCCTTTAACTACCTTGTCTTGGTAGATATTGGTGCTATGTAAGACAGCATTATTATAATCATTGTTGTTATGCTTCTTCTGCTAATGTTGTTTCAACTTTAAGAACAAAACAGACCAGAACTAGATAATTGAACCTCTCTGTGGGGAGTCTGTGCTAAATCTTGCAGGCTATAAATTTCTAATTTAAATATCGGGGTGGCTCCAATGCTAGCAACCTAACTTGGTCTTAATAGGAATTTCATTGACCGACCTTAAAAATTTGTTTTACCATGTAACTGTATTTACTGTAAATAATGATGGGGCAAAATAAACATGTATTGTATTTTGTTAAATCTTGTAGGTGTGAGCAGTGAATGAAAATATGCTACTTGTATTTTTTGTGTTACACGTCAGTCGGTGAAGATGGACGAGTATGCTGCGGCGTTGGAGAAGATCGGCATCCTGATGAAGTCAAAGAACTTCCTTGTCTTCCAAGGCCAGGTCGAATCGATCGCCATGAAGAATGCCAAGGAGAGGACTGTCATGTTTGAGGAGATGAGCAGGTATGTACCAGCTCATGATTACTTGGTGGGGTGTCGCGGTTACAAGGTAACTGAGAGAGGCCTGGAGTTCAAATCCGCTTTCTGACATTTGGGCAGTTTTGTTGACTCCTGCCGAGCAGAAATGGCAACAATAGAGAATACATGTCATTGATTGGCAAATGCGACCAGTTAAAAGCTTTTCTAGTGCAGGGCTCTACACTAACTTCTAGAAGGCACTTGTCCCACCTAAATCTACAAACGCAGTGAATTGTTATGGCATGATATAACACTCACCTGGATCTATATAATATCTAGGATGATGTTTCTAACTAATGTGTTTTAGTACATTTTCTGAGTGTAGAAGGAAAAATGTCAATAATTCTAAGAAACACAATAGTGTTTGCCAACTGTTATTGTGTTAAAAAGTAATTCTGCAGAATTAAAATATACTGACTGAAAGGAAATAACTGAATTACAATGCACACAATTTTTCATGTTTACAAATAACAACAATGCATATTCAGCAAAAAAAGAACTACTATATGCTAGCACCTAAAATCTCGTATCGCATTTTATATTAATTATGATAATCTGGTATGCCAATGGTAACAGTATGCAACAAAATAAACCACTGAAAAGAGTTGCATTAATAAAACAGAATAAATTTACTGTTAATTAATGCTCTATTCAAATATGCAAATGGTAACAGTATGCAACAAAATAAACCACTAAAAATGATTGCATTAATAAAACAGAATAAATTGACCAATAATTAACCATTTCAGTACTACAGCCCTGATCTGCTGTGACCACTGAATACTGCATTCCCAGTGAATATGCAAGAAAATCGACTGCATAATTTCAAGTCAAGATTTCAGAAACAAAAATGCATTTTATGAATAGGAATATTATATATATTCTGAAAGTACGATAATCAGCAAGTAAAATGAGCCATATCATTTTACATTTCATCATGGCAACCAGCAATCCAAGATGGCCGCTATGATTTTAACGCTTTTGCATTTGCTGAACACAGTTGTACATATTTAATGTAAACTACTCATGTTGATCATGCTACAGGAGTGTACTATAATATAAAATACAATATAAAGTACCTTTTGTGGAGTATGAGAAAGTGAAAAACAAGTTATTTATCTGTATTTTAAACATATATGACAGAAGTGTTCATTTGTATATTTGCTAACACATTCATTGCTACTGGACTGATTCCAATCAAACTACGCATCATCCAGCATTGATAGTACAGTGGGCAGCTCATCTTCAGTGTTTACACCATCAAATTCATCATCACTGATGTCTGAGTAGCCATCAAAAATACACCCGCTGTGAGTATCCATTTTGCCTCCGGCTCGGTCGCTAAGTTTGCCAACTTGTTGTTTCGATCGTCAACATCCGACAAAGATTTATCACTAAAACTATCAAATAATCTGCCCAAAACATACAGCGGTAAATCGTCAGTTGAAGTAAAGCCGTCCGCCATTGCGGCCTTAGCAGATTTTCATAATCCATCATTAAAAAACGTGAAAATCTCCTTAAAATGATATTGAGCGATAATAAACGATTGCCACTACTGAATAGCTAATTCATTCGCCATGACAACCGTATATATCAAGTGTCTCCACTTAGTGGATAATTATGAGTAAAAGCGATTTAAACGGTGAACGTAGCCAATGCTGGTATACCAGCCTGTCGTACTGTAGCGCTACACACCGTGAGGCCGGTATACTGGCCTGTCCTACTGAAATGGTTAATGTGCTATTCATTATGACCTAACGTATACAGTGACTGAAAAAACCGAACTCATGCTTGCGAGTGTAAGGTTTAGGGTGAGCTGTCGGAATACTTGCGTTAACATATAGCGGTAATATAATTGTACTGTTGTGTTAATATGTACAACTAAACATACTTAATATAAATATGCGTAACTTTTGCCATCGCACCGAAGCCAAGTGGCATTAAGCTGTTACGCTGGCCTTTGTTACAGTTGCGATCTGTTTCTGATATTAGATTAAAATTTTATGCGTTCCCGTGTAGCAATAATGTTACAAATTCAAAACATAAAATGGGCATATATGTCAGAAGTGTGGCTACGTAAGCGGGCATTTAAATGAGGCAGGGTTGGCAAGTTTCTGACGAGATGGTAAATACCATGGTATTTACCGCCTTGTCAGAAATACCATTCTGACATCAAACTGTCAGAAACTCAACGTTTTTGAGACATTTTCTTTAAAAAAAAGTCATGTAATTTTGTTTACTTGTCCTGTACAAGCGTTAATGTCAAGTCCTGTAATGTCAAGTCCTGTAATGTCAAGCATATATGCACATGCACCACACGCGCACACATGCACCACACGCGCACACACACACGCGCACACATGCACCACACGCGCGCACCCACGCACACACACACACACACACACTATTACTTTGATATGTGCAGTTTATAGTTTTCTCAACATTTACAGTGTGTACAATATACACATATATTTATAATGCATCTACATTTATATGCAACAAATGTTACATTTCACAACCACTCTTATGGAAGTATATAAATATAAGCATGTTGTAGCATATCACAGAACACTGACATGGAATTTGGACTATTTATGAGTTTTTTATTTGATATTTTGTGTCTGCACCAATAATACATGATCACTGAGTGATTAGGTGTGATAAAATTTTATGATTAATATTTTCCAGCTCTTCAGAGTAGTAAACCATATTTAAAAAATTAAATATGATGTCAATATCTTTATGTACCTTTATAATTTTATTTTATGTTGGTTACCAAGTGTGCTGATTTTGTAAAATTACTTTTTGGTACGATACACAATTGTTGGTCTTTTACAGTCAAAAAATTAGTACCAGTCCTGTTTAGTGCAAACTGTTCAGATGTCAACAACTGCTAAAAAAGAGTTATAACAAAAAGAGTGCTGCTAAAATCCTGATTTTGTTTGCTAGATATTTATATTTACACTGTACCATCAGGCCTCTGTTGCACTGGCCTGTCTTTCAATCATGGTTTTTATGCTTCAGCTACCAACCCTGCTAGCTGCTAAAGCCTGCTATTGTTTCAACGTTTGTGTGAGCTGATAAGACATGTCTGCTCCTGTAGACTGAGGGGAAGGTGGGGTATCCTAAGCCAGACGGCACAGTGATGAATGATTGTACCCATTGCTGATGGGGGTGTAATAGGGAAACAAGGATGTTAATCCTGATAGTAAAATAAATAAATGAAAACCTTACAGATAAATGATAGAACAGCGGGAATGAAAATTATGAAATCCAGAATGAATATATTAGAAAATGAACGGTCACACAAGATTGCTAGGCTAGCACTACTGGTGGCCATTATCCAAATGACATTGGATTTGGCTAAACAAAAGTTACCCATTTGAGCCAATTTTCGTTGAAGAGCATGCAGAATACATGAGTGTTTGTTTGTTGTCTAGATGGATGTAAACAAATTTGGCTAAAAAAAGGGGGCTTTAGCCAAAACTGCTAAACAGTTTACAACATCAGAGTTAGCCCATGATTGTGATCGATTCCTTGATTCAACGTTTGTGTGAGCTGATAAGACATGTCTGCTCCTATAGACTGAGGGGAAGGTGGGGTATCCTAAGCCAGACGGCACAGTGATGAATGATTGTACCCATTGCTGATGGGGGTGTAATAGGGAAACAAGGATGTTAATCCTGATAGTAAAATAAATAAATGAAAACCTTACAGATAAATGATAGAACAGCGGGAATGAAAATTATGAAATCCAGAATGAATATATTAGAAAATGAACGGTCACACAAGATTGCTAGGCTAGCACTACTGGTGGCCATTATCCAAATGACATTGGATTTGGCTAAACAAAAGTTACCCATTTGAGCCAATTTTCGTTGAAGAGCATGCAGAATACATGAGTGTTTGTTTGTTGTCTAGATGGATGTAAACAAATTTGGCTAAAAAAAGGGGGCTTTAGCCAAAACTGCTAAACAGTTTACAACATCAGAGTTAGCCCATGATTGTGATCGATTCCTTGATCAGAAGCATGAACCAATCAATTGTCGAAGATTAATTAATCAGAACAACACTAGGAGAACCTACCGCAGTTGACTTGACAGTTTGTCTTGTGTGTTGCCAGGTCTGGGGAGCTGTCGGAGGAGTACGAGAGGGCCAAGACTGAGATGTTGAAGGCGGAGGAAGACACCCAGTTCAACTACCACAAGAAGCGCGGCATCGCGGCCGAGCGTAAGGAAGCCAAGATGGAGAAGGACGAGGCTGAGAGGTACCAGCGACTTAAGAACCAGCTGGTAGGTGGCAGCATCCTCGTGACGGCTACAATATGTCTGGGTAATAAACAAATATGACTATCAAAATATGAAAAAATACAATTTATTAAAAAATAAATCAAAATTAACTTTTAGCCTGCCGTGTCTCCTCTAGCATTGCAACCACTGCAAATTTAAACATCAGTGTGTAATGGGTTTGTACAGGTCGACCGCCAGGTGGAGCTGCAGCTCTTCAAGCTGTATCACAATGAGCAGGAGATCGATGGACTCGCCGGGGAGCACTCGAGCAAGAACCAACAGCTGCAGAAGGAAGTGAGGAAACGGGATCGAGTCGAGGAAGGACTGAAGGAGAAGAAGAAGGAAGCGGGAAAGATGTCCCGGGAACTCACAAAGATCGAACAGCGTCTCAAAGAGTCGGTTAGTACTTCCTGCTGATTCTCTGTGAGATATATATGATGTGATAGTTTAGGCTATAATAATATGAGAACTTATGTCACGCTCAAATCATCGGAAACCCGACCTCGGAGGAAGCCCGACCTTGGAGGAAACCTGACCTCAGATGCGCATCAAAACAAAAGGGTTGGGCAACCTCGAAATAAAAATACAATTTTAAAGTTGTCAACCGATGGAGGGAGCTAAAGAGGGAAAGCTTGGATAAAAGATAAGTATTCAGATGTTGGCAACATTTCATTGTTTCCCACTACCCTAGCACTGCTATGCATTAAATGACTGCTGAAACATCCGCCTTGAAATTTCTCTGAGACAAAGCGAGATTTCACGGCCTAAATACATCGTCACTTGGCCCAGCTATAAATCAGAAAAATCAATCATTGGTTGGTTTATACGGTTAGTTGCAATGCCTCAAAATAAACCATTACTTACGATGCTTTTGTGTGTGTGACCAGGACGTGGAATTAAACAAGAAGCGGCCCCAGTACATCAAAGCCAAGGAGAAGTCTTCGCACATGGTGAAAAAACTGGAGGCAGCAAAGTAAGTGGGCAGGCATTGATCACAAGTAACATGCATTGATGGGTCTACGACACATGGTAATAGTGACAGATTGTAATTGCTTACATATTTTCAAGTAGTCGTGATTTTAAGATGTCTTGATTGACTGCATTGTTAATCACTGATTACTTTAAGGTGGCTGGGGCGGCTAGCGTGTCAGTTGATTTAAAAAAATTTTCTTCATAACATGCTAGGACTAAACGTCGACACCACAAAAAAATCACCCGGCATTAATGTCATATTTTGCCAATCCATCCTTTAAAAACGCAGTCCTTTTAGAAATTCCCTTGAGTTCCCAGAAATGCGACAATGTTTCCATAGTAACGACCGCGTGCGCTACGATTTTCAAACCAGCTATATATGTTCGCCGTGAAAGCGGACCACATCGTCTGGTTATTGTATTGCTAGTACACATTAGTATTATATCTATCTAACTAAATCATGTACTTAAACCAGCAAATATCTGCATTCAGTGAGCGTTAACGTAATTTATTGTGCCTTTGACACAAATGGAAACGTCGACATGTATGTGACCTGGTGACCCCGCAGGATAACGGGCCAGTCAAAATGACCATACACACACCATGCCACATATTTGTTAGAAGACTGGTATAACCCGATGCCATAGACGACAACACGTTACAAATACAGATTCAGTGGCTATTGTGGCGGCAAATTAAGGGGACGTCAATAATACCTTAAGCGCCAGTGAAAAACAGTAAATTTCAACACAAAAACAAGAATTTGTTGAGATTGTGTTTTCATTGATAACCAGGAAATGATGTTTAAAATATTGTTTGAGAAAAACTACAACACTCACGACATTACAATTTTGCGTATGAACACATCTTATGTGCACGCAACGTAATACAGCAGTAAATTACGATTGGTGAAGGGTTTGTGTCAAAAATACACTGCCACTTTAGGATGTCATTCAACTTTTGCTTAATTCATTCACAGTGGTGTAGCAGACATAATTGGTTTATGTTAACCAAAATCAGCCGTAAAGTTATCAGTTACACTGTCATACTTATATACTTATATTTATGCAACCAACGACGCAAGCCAGGTGTAAGGATATGAAAAGGCCAAATAAATGACGTTTATTAAGAGTATGCCTAATGGCATATTGTTCCGATTAAAAGCATGAAGTGTGGACCCTGTAACATGCGCCAAGCATGTGGCTGAGCCTCATACAAAGCCGCCTGGACACAATGCTCCCAGAGCCCACACTTCGACATAGCAATACAGTACATGTAGTAATATTCCTACAACACAATACAATTCATGGCATCATCACCAGCACATTAAAACATTACCCAATACCGACAATACTCGACACAAACCTATTTGCATATACTGCATTACTGGACGACACTACTTGCTAAGATTCCTACTCTATATATTTTTGTAACCTAAAAGGTGGGGCCATAACGCCACCGTTCACCGAAAACTGTGAACACCCCCACCAATCTGTTTTATATCTATGTCATTTATTTCTTTGGGATTGTCTCAAACCATTAAACTTCGTTTTAGTGGCTATTTTTTCACATAAATTTTTTTTTAAACCTTGTAATATAACCAAATAAATGAAAAACCAAATTTGTTTTAAGGGTAGCCACTACTCGAAAATGGCCACATGCCATATCTCTGTTAATACTCCATGTATCTTAACCAAATTTGGTATGCCTAATAGTCATGTGAACAGGACATAGTGTGTAAAATTTGGGTTGATTTGCATTAGGCTTTACCATGGAAACCGACATTTGAAAATTATGTGGAGAGATCATTTAAAAAAAATTATTCTGAGCCAACTTTTTTATGTAGAATCATGCAACTATTAAAATTCATCAGCTGGAATGTCCCTTTCTACAATAAGATGATTCGAGCTTGAGATATCTTACTTTTACAATGGTTGCTTAATGTTTAATCAAAATTAATTTTTTTTACATTGGTCGAGTGTGGTTTTTCATTCCTACCAACCACCTGTTGTCAAATGTATTGGTAAAAACTGTGTTATTGTGTACATAACATATGTGGGAACAACTGGCAAAAATTTCAGGTGGCTAGCTTACATAGTTTTCCGTGAATAATTATTTGAAATTTCACAATTGTTGAAATAAATATTTTGAGAAAACGGCAAAAAACGAAAGCAAACCATAAAATAATGAAATTAGAACTGGAAACCAGTAACTAAGTGTATAAAACTAAGCATAATCATTTACTAGGTTGATATAATGAACAAAAACAAGTAATGTAACAGGTACAACACATTTTATTGTTCACAACTACCAGGCACCAGGGTCGTACAGCTGACCCTCCTCCTCTGCCTGTTTCTCTTGGGCCTGTAGTTTCAGCAGAGTCTTTCTTTTTCGGCTAGATCTAGTCTCAGCTTTGAGGGCAGTGTCTGCCTTGCGTAGGCGAGCGAGGTCCTGTCTCACTGTCAGCTGGGACAACTGTGCACTCCCTGATGCCTGTGGAGCGACAGCCTCAGTTGCACTGACCAACATTTCTGAACCTTTATTGAATTGTACCACGCCCATAGCCACAGCAATTTCAACCGTTTTTCTTGAACTGAATACAGCTTTTCGAGCCCTCCTCCACACCACTGCATGGAGGGACTCGTTTGCATTGGAGGTGCCGAGGGACATGCATCTTTGTATCAGTTTAGGACTTGCCAGCCTGTCAAATAGTGGCAACAGGGATTCCGCTGCATCCCTAAGGAGAGGAGTGTCGTGCTTCTTCTGCTTCCTCTTCTCCTCTGGTTCAATCCCCTCAGCTATAGCTTGTTTGAAGAAACACCATTCGATGCTACAACGGTTATGGTGAGGGTCATCGCTGGTTGACACACTATGAAAAAAGATCGCCCAGATCGCTTGTATGGTCGCATCAACATTGGGCGCATGCGTCACGATGGCATTCCTGTAATACTGTGCCCAAGCTTTCATTCTGGTAACAGTCAGTTTTCCTTTCCCACTCAAACTGGTTTTTGGCTTTGCACTGCATGTGCCTTTCCCCTTCGTACCGCGGGTGTCTTTCCCCTTCGTTGATGTCTCTTTCACAATCTTCTCCAGGCCTTTGTACATCCGTTTTTCCATGTGATTGATGCACTCATGTTTTTCTATTGCAATGTCAGCACCATATGGCTGCAGTGAATTCAGTGCAGACATAACAGCAGCATCACCATCACCGAGTATAGATGTATACTGCGCATCCAACAAATTCATGGACCTAGTCCACATCACCTTGGCTGCCTCAACTTCCATCGAGCCACTGGAGCCAGTGTGGTTGATGTCGCAGTTATCTCTGTGCAGTTCCTGCCATTCCTCCCTATCATCACCACTCAGTTTGTTGCCAACAAGTTCACATTCCACACAGTACTTAGACCGCACAGCATAGTCTATCACGAGTCCGGTCACCACCTCGATGATGAAGCCGACTCCGAAGAGAGAATGGAAGCCTCTTGTTTTCCAGGTACCGTCGTAGATTACGGACAGCTGTATTGGTCCATCACTGGCTCCATACAAATCATGGTACACACGACGTACAGTGTCATGCGCCTCCACCAAAGCATCACATGCTGTCCCGAACAGTTTTTCCTTCAGCCGATCTGAGATGGAGCTGAATGTCTTGTGGTGTATGCCGCCCTTGATGTTCATGAGGGTCGTCAACCTCATCAAGCCGGTCTGGTTGATTCCACCTTCACGTGCAGCTAGAACTGCAAGGTGGTTGATCATGTACGGCTGGCGAGTCGGGTTGTCAGTTGTCGGTAGCTTTGGCGAAGAATGCACACTGGACAGTTCAGCGCCACACTTCTCACATTGCAACCTAAGTTGCACAGAGTAGCCTTTTGTATCTGTTGAGATGACATGCAGTGTTGCAGAGCTGCACTCTAGGCATGCTAGTGGCCTCAGAAGATCTTGCAGCTTCTCTGTGTGCACCAGGATAAAGTGGTCGTCGGTGGGTTGATGGGTTGCCAATGGAATTCTCACAGGGTCATCTGGTGGAGACAGCAATACCATCTTGCGGTGACTGGCAGATGCTGCATGCAGTGAAGCAAGGGACACATAGGGTGCCTCTTCAACTGCAGCTGAAACAGTAAAATATGGTGTAACTACACTGCATAAGGTGTAAACACTAATGTAATGACGTCTGGATGCCAACTGAGGTTACATATAATCTACTTAGTGAAGCAATCTACTTAGTGAAGCCCTAATTAGTATGCTATTATTTGCAATGTACTCTGTCTTATTGTTATTTACTATACTTATTGTACTAAATAAACACACAACTATTACTACTGCTGTGATATACATGCATAGTAATAATACTAACAACCAGGTGCTTTGGAATTGGTGACTGGCATTTGCGGGCAGGTACTACTCATCACTGCCTGGGCTGGTACTCTGCCCTGGCTACTTAGATACAGCCTGGTAACTGCTAGTATGTAGACGTAGGCACCAAAATAATATTTCAAATTTGAAATAAAATATCGTATCAAAGTAACAAAATACGAATGAAAACAATATAATGTGATACTAAACAAATTATTACAAATAAATAACTAGTTATTGATTGCTAAATGCAGGGTTCATCAGTTCCCGCTTACAATGTCCGTTTCCATATTATTTTTGGCAATATACAAATATTTTTTACGCTACGATTGTGCATAGTATGTTTACACACCTGTTTTCTTTGGTCTTCCGCCTCCAGATTTATTTTTCTTTCTCTTTCGGGCACCAAATCCGTGAACTGTGCTAAACTTTTTCGTATGCGACTCCATGTTGTCTTCGAATACCGGAAACGGCACTGATTGGCTGATTATGCGGTCATCACCACGCCGGCCACGCTCATTGGATTATATGTCTACCCATTATTATAATGAGCCACAGATCGCGTAACAAGTCCTTATTTGGTAGTTGGTCACACAAATTAGATTCCAGATTATTCCAGAGAGAAGCTTCTAAAATGTATGCAAAACGTCACATCCGGAAATACACAACCATTCGGACAAGACGGCAACAAATATGGCGATTCTTTCAGTCAGCATGTGTCTGAAGTCAAACGATCTTTTTGACGAATATTGGACATTTAAAAATGGCTGCCACGCTGGATTTATTTCTTGGAGACTAAGAGGCATGATATAAAGCATGTTATTTTAGGTATTTATGATGCAAATATTAAAAAATGCTTATGCATAGAGCTGCATAAGATATTAATCTGCCGAAAAATCAAGAAATCACAAAACCGATATATTCATCGATTCTCGACCCGCGGCTACCGTTAATCTGGTATATTATATAGTATTTCAACTACCAATCTGTGAAGAAATTGTTAATTTATCTTTCAAACTTCTATTGAAACTAATCAATCCAAGACAGCCTTATAATACCCACGCCAGCTACCTTAACAATTACATTGATTCTGAACTACAGATTTAGGTTTTTCTTTGCATGCTACATCTAACTGATGTATTCTAATACAGTTTATTTTATTCAAATATTCCCACTAGAACCAAAGTTACAAGAGTTTAAAGAGGGCACCTATCAGAAATTAGTTAGGGACAAAAATCAGTCTTAAAGTCAGGAGTCATTATTCACATGAAAACAAAACTTCATGACGGTATAACAAAATATATGTTGCTATTACCATATAAAGTCCTGTGAAGAAAATATAGCTGTGTTTGTTAGCTTTAGTATACAGAAACAATTATTGAATTCAGGTGTATACTTTTAAAGTTACAAGGACTTAAAGAGGGCACCCATCGACATTATTGCAGAAGAAAATTACTCGTAAAGTAGAGCCAGGAATTATCATAATTTATGTCAAAAGAAAATGTTGTTGCAGTAGATAACAAAATATCATCATTGCTGATCGGGCGTGTCACGAAGTAGTCGCTGACTAGTTCAATGAGGATATCACTGCTTGCGATGTGTTGCATGTTCATCAACGCTAATGCGTTGAGACACCGAGCGACATCGTTCGACTTCGGTCTGTCCATGGGCGTAGCCATCTTGGATTTTCGTTCGAAGATTGTAAACACAAAATCGAATTGGTCCCGTAGTCTGTATTTCCAACGAAATCCGGTTCGACAACACGTTAAACTGTTCAGAAATGTGTACAGATATAAATTACAGCAACATCAAACTAAACTAATGAATAATAGAACTACATAAACAACTCGAATCCAACTTCCAACTTCCAAATAAAAATCTGTTAACTTTCGCTGTTCTCTCAATTTATGTCCAATGTATTCGTGCGCACTGCTGCTAGGTAACTGCGTGCTGTAAATAGCTTTCCAACGGTATGCTATATATGGGCATGGGAACTTTTGTCCTAGGTTGTAAGCTTTCGCAAAATAGTGCGCATTTAATTTTAAAATGCTGCAACTTAGGACGAACTTCACGGTTACAAAAACAAAAAAGTACAACTTTCACTTGGATAATCAGGAGACTACTTGAAGAATGTATGCATAAGTATGTTAGGTAAAACATCGCAGTGAACTCTCAAAATAGATCCGATGACGCAAAATCATCTTTATGACGAGTTTGCCGGCAATTATGCCTGGGGACTTCCGACTGGTTTTCCTAGGCCGCCACACATATTATATAGTATTTCAACTACAATCTGTGAAGAAATTGTTAATTTATCTTTCAAACTTCTACTGAAACTAATCAATTCAAGACAAGCATATAATAGCCATGCCAGCTACCTTAACAATTACATTGATTCTGAACTACAGATTTAGGGTTTTCTTTGCATGCTACATCTAACTGATGTATTCACATTATTGCTGTAACTGCTGTTATATGTTGTTATATTTTAAAGATGTAAAACAATCTAGATGTAAAACAGTCTAAGACATTTGTGTTATTTCATGATGATTTAATGCAGCGCAAAATAAAAAATTATGTTTTACCATTGTAATCTTAGTCAATTACATTGCTATTTTAAATCATCATAATCATGACTTTGATATGTAATCACAATTGGTTAGACTACTGTTCTGTCTGTCAAGATAGAATGTGTACCAGAATGACGGGAGTTTCAAGATTTTTCATAATAAAATAAAATTACAAGGTTTGGAAGTTTTGACAGGTTAGGGTAAACCTACAGAGTTTATTTTCCCCTACAATAGTTGAATTAACTTCCCCATGACATAGTGAGTCTACTAGGGACACAACATGGTTATTCCCCTTGTGGTGAATGTTGTCTAGATTCTCATGATTTGACACTGCAAAATTCCTAAGATGCTTTCATTGACCTGCTTTGTAGTGAATAATGCCTGAATATTACATGGAATTATTTTGTTCTTGCAGAAAATCCCTCAAGGCTGCAAAGAAGACATATGACAGTCATCAACATGATGTAAGCTTGTGTCTACCCCTTTCCAATTTTTGTCCCATCCCACTTGCACAACCAGCCAAATTGTTGTTACTGATTGTGAGTTGCAGAAGATAGTAGAGACCAAAACCATATATTTTATTTTAAAATGTGATTGAAGGCTTGCATTATGTACATATGTTCTACAGAAACATCCAAAACATTTACAAAATGTTGTAAATTTGAAAATGACAGTGAAATGACTCTTAGAAAATTATGCATATTTCTTGTCCTGAATTATGGAAATGTCTGCATAATATTCTTTATCAAATTTGATGCTTGCTACAGTAAATTCATTGATTACCTCATAGCCGTCATTGATCACCTCAGCCGTCATTGATCACCTCACAGCCGTCATTGATCACCTCAGCCGTCATTGATCAGCTCATAGCCGTCATAAATGTCTTACTGGAAGCTCATTTTCATTTGCCCTTGGCAGTAAGTGTTACATGTATGGGTGGATTTCTAAGAGACGTTTCAACACTGACTTTATTAGTATTTATAACATCTTTGTAATCGTGATATATTCGTAAATATACGACCTGTTAATGAAATAAACACAACCGGTTTTACGACATATAATGGTCACTTTATTTCAGTTATTGACAGACACATGAATTGTCCAGTGAGAATTTTTGTGCATTCCTTTGACCTAGATTGAGGAGTTGGAGAAGGAGCTGCAGGAAGTGCAGGACAAGAGGCAGGAGTACGAGGAGATGATTGAAGAGGAATCTCATTCCCAGGGCCGCGACATACAGCTGGAGGAGAGTCAGGTGGGTGTGTGACGGGGTTTAGGAGTCTCAGTCCCAGGGTCAGGTGGGTGTGTGATGGGGGTTAGGAGTCTCAGTCCCAGGGTCAGGTGGGTGTGTGATGGGGGTTAGGAGTCTCGGTCCCAAGGCCAGGTGGGTGTGTGATGGGGGTTAGGAGTCTCAGTCCCAGGGCCAAGTGGGTGTGTGACGGGATTTAGGAGTCCCAGAGCCAGATGGGTGTATGACGGGGGTTAGGAGTCTCAGGGCCAGGTGGGTGTGCGACGGGGGTTAGGAGTCTCAGTGCCAGGGCCGTGACACAGCTGGAGAGAGAGTGATCAGACAGGTGGTCTATTCCTTCCTTTGCATGTCTTTAAATGAAAGATATGTATTTAAAATGTTTGTGATGATAAAACTTATAGCGCCTCAGTCTTCAGGAATCTGAACTTAGGTACAATAAACCAAGATCGTTAAGCATGATATCATGAACAGGGACATGCAAAAGTTATTATCCGAACGAGGAACCGCAAATGATTTAGGGTAGAAATACAATTTCAGAAAAATACTTCTTGTTTCTTTGCAGAAGTTTATAATTTAAGATAAATTTTAAATGAAAAGTTCTTTCCAGGTTTTTGGACGCACGTTACGGAGAAAGCATGCTTGCTTGATATGTGATCTGAGCTGCCTGGGGATATTTAGCATGAAATATAAACCTCATACCCCAACCTGCAATTACAGGTGAAGATGTACCACCACTTGAAGGAGGAAGCGAGTAAGTGCGCCACAGCCTACACGCAGGAACTCGACACGATCACGCGCGACCAGAAGACAGACCAGGATCGTCTGGACAACGAGCAGCGCAAGAAGAGCGAGTTGTTGGCTCGCGTCAGTCAGAAGGACCACGAGATGGAGGAGAACAGTCGGCGCATCGAGAAACTCAATGACTACATCAGGTACACTTCAAAATAATCATCATGATTATTATTTGGCTGCAGGAGCTGCCTCAAGCCAAAGTTGACACCAGACCACCTTCAGGGCTCCACTCAGGATTTTCTGTTGCGGTTTATTCCTTTAGATCACTGGCCTACCAAAGCTAATGAATGTGATCTGCCTATGGGATTACAGCATGGTTATGAGTATATTTATTTGTTATTATAAAGAGCATTGATCTGTATAATACCAGGGCACGCTATAAAAAACTGTATTATAATTATTATTATGATTGTTATTACAAAACAATTTTGTGTTTCAAGTGTAACAAAGTAAACAAATTGCTACTGATTGTAACAACAAAGCAGCATAGCTACTTTTGCCACTGTAATACTGTTCATAAAACTGGTTTTGTTTTAAATTTTATTTGTTAATTTTATTTATTTACACACCTAACATCAACAGTCATCAATCAGAGCATCATCATTCACAAATCACACTTTTGAATCAACTGCTTCCACGGCTACGCTATGGCGCCACCCGTCAATTACGGATTGCAATACTGTTGTGATAGTTTCCTTGGTATCTTGGAATAGCCAGTAATACATCTGTTGTAACATCATCGCAGCATAAGTAGTCACCCCTAGTGGGGCACCGTGGTCATTTGGTAGAGCATCGGACTTTCAATCGAGGGGACCGTTGTTCGAAACCATCTGCTGCCATTTCGAAACTTAGGCAGTTTCGTTCACCCCACTTTGCCTGTGTCTTTAGGAAGAAACACTAAAAGCTGTTGGTCCCTTCTACCTGGTGTCTATGCCAGGGGAAGTAAAAGATCCCACGCAGGGTGTAAATGTGTAACTTGCTGTGGACTCCATCTCTCATGAGTCACTGCAGAAGTGTCCACGGCGCGGCTCAATAAATTCTGCTAACTACCTCGCAAGAGGATACGATTGAAACCCCGAGTTGTGGGTGTGTGGTGTGGTGGCAGTGTGTCAATCAAGTGTGTGTTGTGTTGTAGAACTAGTCGCCAGGCGGTGGACGAGCAGAAGAAGATCGAGTCGCAGCTGGTGATTGAGGTCGACACAGCCCGCAGTCGCATGAGTCAGATACAGCAGGAACTCGAGGTCGTCGTTGAACAGCTCGGCGAAGCAAAGGTGAGCAGACTCCCGGTCTCGGGGCCATTCAGTATTGTCCCTATGGATAAAGGTCACTTATACTGCTCTGGGACAGCTGAAAGGTGGGCAGACTCCCGGTCTCGGGGCCATTCAGTATTGTCCCTATGGATAAAGGTCACTTATACTGCTCTGGGACAGCTGAAAGGTGGGCAGACTCCCGGTCTCTGGGCCATTCAGTATTGTCCCTACGGATAAAGGTCACTTATACTGCTCTGGGACAGCTGAAAGGTGGGCAGACTCCCGGTCTCTGGGCCATTCAGTATTGTCCCTACGGATAAAGGTCACTTATACTGCTCTGGGACAGCTGAAAGGTGGGCAGACTCCCGGTCTCGGGGCCATTCAGTATTGTCCCTATGGATAAAGGTCACTTATACTGCTCTGGGACAGCTGAAAGGTGGGCAGACTCCCGGTCTCTGGGCCATTCAGTATTGTCCCTACGGATAAAGGTAACTTATACAGCTCTGGGACAGCTGAAAGGTGGGCAGACTCCCGGTCTCTGGGCCATTCAGTATTGTCCCTACGGATAAAGGTAACTTATACAGCTCTGGGACAGCTGAAAGGTGGGCAGACTCCCGGTCTCTGGGCCATTCAGTATTGTCCCTACTGATAAAGGTCACTTATACCGCTCTGGGACAGCTGAAAGCACTTTTCGCTCCACCCCCCGCAGACCTGTTCACTCCATCACTAACTCAACTTCAGCCATGCTGCAATTACTGCACGAAGACTCTTCTTTCCTATGTATCCACCTCTGTTTATTGCCAGGTACTCGTTTATGCAGCAGAGTGACTTGAGGCAATGTGATATGAATGAAACTGTCAAAGTTTCGAAACGGCAGCAGGAGGATTCAAACCCGGTCCTCTTGATGTCCTTTGATAATTTTCATGTGCGATGATCAATGAAGGTTATAATGTTATATGTTATTACATGGGGTAGAATGTTTTAAGATATTAAGATTCTTTGTGGTGAAAAGTTAATTTTAAGATATTAAATTGCACCGTAACATACAAGAGCTACTGAAGCCAGTCTGATCCTGAAGTCTGCCAGTCTGTCTGAAGTCCGTCTGTCTGTCTTGGTGCCAGGTGGACAAACACGAATCAGCACGGGCAGCTAAAAAAGCAGAACTCATTGACAACCTGAAGAGGCTTTTCCCAGGAGTGGTATGTAGCATTTCATATGTATTCCATACAGCCGCAGAAATCCTTGAGAAGCTGAAAATAATTTTTTTTTTTAATGTGTGAGTAATTTCCTAAATAACATGGCAGACTGCAAAAGAGGTTAAGACGTTGTGAACAAATGAAGTTGGTTTGATGCAATGGAAATGGTTCATTTCTAAATTAATAGCATGTAACAGTCTTTTTGGTCAAGACATTGTTTGACATTTGAATGCTCTTGCAAAATGCACGAGTTCACGGAATCACCAGATTTGTCTTTCTTGATATTCTTTGGAGAAAATGGAAACCATTTTAATGGAGGTCTGGGGCTTGAACATGATATATAAACTGTTGCGTTCTTTAGGCAAATATACTAAATTATTATGCTGTGATTATTTGTGACAGTATGGCCGTCTCATTGACCTATGTGAGCCGAGTCACAAGAAGTACCAAGTAGCCGTCACGAAGGTCCTTGGCAAGTACATGGATGCCATTGCATGTGACTCTGAGAAAACAGCCAAGGATTGTATCCAGTACATGAAGGAACAACGCATTGCTCCCGAGACTTTCCTGCCACTTGATTATGTCGAAGTCAGGCCTGTCAACGAGAAGCTAAGGTGCGTTTTAGAGTCATTCTGACAAGGGGTGGAGTACTGATGTCAGTCAGTTTCTATATCAGGTCGGGTTCATTTGGAGTCTGAAAATACTTGAATAAAAACTAACATTTTGTTTGCTGTATTTCAAAGCCAGGTCAGCACGCAGTACTGACAGTTAGCTTGGATTGGCACGATTTGTTAGTTGTTGTTTTTTTTTCGTGTGGTGGCGCCACGATTTCCCATTCGGATTATGTCGTTGTCGCCATGAAATTGTAATTGGTACTTGTTGGCGCTATCCCTTTTATACAAAGAAATAAATGTTTTCTTTAGTAAACCCCATACATTGCAAATTGGTGAAACGGTTTTGAATTGTAACATGTCATAGATCACCGTAGCCGTAGGTGTAGCCTTAGCCAAGGCCAGTGCCATTGGCAGTGTGCTGCGCCCTGGCCGTGCCGTGGCAGTGTGCTGCGCCCTGGTCGTGCCGTGGCAGTGTGCTGCGCCCTGGCCATGGCAGTGTGCTGCGCCCTGGCCGTGGCAGTGTGCTGTGCCCTGGCAGTGGCCATGACCTGACACTGGTTTCATGTGCGACTTTGCTTAGGCACCTTGAAACTTGTAATTGAGATTCACAAATACGCTATGTACACAAATTAGATGTATAATCATAAATGCAGCTTAGTAGGCAACACCAATATAAACTGGGATGAAATGGCATGCTTCCATTGCATCGTAATGCCAAACGTACAACTCAAACTCGGTGCGCAAAAATATGAATTTGTCATCCGCACACGAAACCAATGTTAACTGGTACCGAAGATGTGCATCGTGAATTTATGTGGTACGAGCGGTTGAAAGACGAAGTGGAACAATTACTAAAATTGTTGTTTTCAATGTTTAATCAACTTTTACACTCCGTGTTAACTCGTGTGTTCGGTAGCTCAGATCCAAGTTATTATTTTCGATTCCATTACAGCGTAGTCGGTCAATCGGATCGTAGCGAAATATTGTTGACACCTTAACTATTCTACAACTGTACATGTATTTTATTCAGTTCGACATAAAACAATAGGTGACATTTAAACATAATACACATCGACGCTAGTCCACTCATTTGATAACTTTTTTATAAACCGCGTGGCCAGCACATTGTGGCTTCGATGTTCTTGTGATCTCGATTCTTGGTGCAGCAGGCTGCGATCGCCATCCCCCGTGACGGATGGTATGTGAACTCCGAATACTGGAGCCTGAACACTGCGTTATAAAGAGCGTAGACTTTCCTAGTGAATCTAATACTCAAGAAACTACTTGTCAAGACGAACACTTGCAGGCAACGAGCGATTTTAGCAATTGACGCGAGCAATAAATCACTTCCTAGATTATGGATTTGAGTGAGTGATAGGGAGCGAGAGCGATCGCTCGCCTCAAACGATGCCCTGGAACTGAGAAATAGTCCCCATTTTACAGTACAACAACTACACATTTACATGTTACTGTTATGTAGTAACAACAGTGTTAAAGCAAAAGTCGTGTGAAATTTTTTTTAAATAGCAGCTGGTTAGTTTTTATTATCTCTTATAGCCCCAAACCATGACTTTTGTTTCACTTTGATCTATTAGTTATAATGTGAGCTACTGGTATAAAATGGTGGGTGGAAAGAAGCCAGTTAGGTATTTACATTAATTTGAATTGTGTTGGATGGATATAAATTTTTCTTTATACATGTATTATATATCAGATGGATGTTTATTCTGACTATTTATATGGAGATGGATGTTAATTTAAAAATTATACCAGATGGATGTTTATTTAGTTTTTTGTATGTCAGATAGATACTACGTTTGGTAATATATCAGATGAATGTTAATTTTTTATTTGTATCAGTTGTATGTTTATTTTCTTTATTTATATATCAGATGGATGTCAACATTTTTATGTCAGATGGATGTTAATTTTGATCATTTACATGTGAGCTAGACATTAAAGGATGTGTTGCTTGCAGAGAGATCCAGGACCCGAGGAATGTGAAGCTGGTGGTGGATGTGATCCGCTATGAGCCGGCCTGCATCAAGAAAGCCTTGTTGTTTGCATGTGGCAATGCTCTCGTCTGTGAGACGGTGGACGATGCCCGCAAAGTCGCCTTTGGGCTGCGCGAGAGACACAAGGTGTGTGCGTGCATGCATGTGTGCGTGCATGCACGAATGACATAGTCTGCTGGTTGTGCAACTGTTATTTCAGTCCACTTCTAATGGAGTGAATGGTGAAACTTCCATGTGTTGTACACTGTGGACATTTCATGAAATTGAATCGAACACCACAATGTCGAGTATGTATGTATATATACCGTATTCGACTTATTTAGCGTACATGCCGTGATTAGCTTAATCAGGAGGATCTATAATTATTGTAATTTGAATAGTGTGGAACAACTGAAAAGTGTCTCCATCTGGTGCTAAACAGTTGGCACCACTTTTCAGTTGCTTTACACTAGTCACCAAATGACACCACTAGTGTTAAAAATTTTTTATGTATGCTTATAAGAACAGATGCCTTGACATTTTTCCATGGCCCAATTTTTTTAAGGTTACTGTACCCTTTTAAGTCGAATACGATATATATATATATATATATATATATATATGTATATTGGGCTTATTAAGTTGAATATGATATATATATATGTATGTATGTATACTTTTTGATGTCTTCTTCTGTATTGTGTACCTAATTCATCACAGATTACCTGGCATGGTTTGTGTGTTAGTACCACCTGTGTGTGTCACTTTGTTGTAGTCAGTGGCGTTAGATGGAACCCTCTTCCAGAAGTCTGGCATTATTTCTGGAGGAGCCAGGTAAGTACGTTCGTGTTGAGGGTCAGCTTGACCACAAAGAACCAATATGTATAAATGCGAAATCCAGTTATCCAGTAATATGGTGTTCCTCTCATATACAAAATTCAGATGCACAAACCTTATTGTAATTGTAAACTTCTTCTTTGGTGAAGTGCATTGTTTATAAAAAATCATAAATGCCATTTTGTTTTGAAATTCGGCAGTGTTGTTCGTTCTTATTTCCCAGGTGAATTCTCTCGGAGTTGGCAACCTCCGTGCTAGACACATTTGTTTATGGACTAAATCAACTTCACTAGCCTCAAATCTCCAATTCATCATGATTTTTGGTTTTAAATGATCCAGTAAAACATGCATTGCACGTGCTCAGTTCTGTAATTGTTACCTGATTTTCAGCAATTTTGATAACTAGTGATGAACAAAGCGAAAAATTTTACTTTTAGCGTAGAATTTGCAAACACTAAAAAACATGGCCACCAGCACGTGGCATGCCTCTGTCTTGTAACATCGGCATATTATCATTTATGCAATCAACAACACAACAAATATATGGAGATATGAAAAGGCCAAATGAATGACGTTTATTGTGGGGATCAAGTGTGAGCCCACTTTTAAAGGAAGTTAAAACAAAGAAGTGTGGGCTCCACAACCCAACGCCAGGCTGACTATACCCGATGCGAGCCTCCTGGATGTCGGGTTCATAGAGCCCACCTTTTGACACATAAAGCAGTGGCAGTATTCCTAGAACAAATAACAGAAACGATGGCATTACTGTTGTCATAGAACACCCTTCAACCAAATAGTCTATGCCTTACATGCTATCACGCAGTCTATGAATACTATAGGTCTAAATACATATTTGGGTCTGAAAGGGTTAATGATTATCGTAGTTACGTTGTGAGGTAGTAAACTGGTAGTGACACCTTGTGTTGGTCTTGCAGTGATTTGAAGGCGAAGGCGCGAAGGTGGGACGAGAAGATGTTGAACCAGTTGAAGCAACGCAAGGAGAAGTTGTCTGACGAACTGAAGGAGCAGATGAAGAAGAAGAGGAAAGAGTCAGAGCTGAACACCATCCGCTCCCAGATTAAGGGACTCGAGACACGTCTCAAGTACTCCATGACAGACCGCGACAGCACTGTGAGTGGAGCTTCTTACTTAGGCCTGTTTGCTAGCTAGGAGCATAGGCCCTCAACCAAGTTCTCCACTGGATCCTGTTTTGTGCAATCTGTGAGTTCGTTCCTGATGTAACATATCCTCTTCATTTCCGCCTCAAGGTGTTTCTTGGCCATCCTTGCTTTCCTTGGGGTTCCACGTCAGTGATTGGTGATACTGGGTAGAACTGTAGAACAGGCAGCAACTGCCATGTGGCAGATAATTAAAATTGTTGTTACATAAGGTGATCAAAAAACATTGTCTTGAAAATTCCCTGGAAGATGGGGGTATGTCTATATGCTTTGTCATGTTGACTAATTATTCGTTTTTGTAGATCAACTTGTCGATTTTTTATTTGAATACAATTCTCAATTGTTGACATCAACCAGATCCGATGGGAAATCCTGACCAATAATTTGCAGTGAAAATTTATGAACGTTCTTTCTTGCAGCAAAACAAACAGGTCTATCAGAATGAAAAGGACTTGGATGTGTATCAGAAGAAGTTGGAGTCTCTGGAGGTAGGCTGTATTTTAACACTGCTGCTTGGTAAAGTCTTGCAGAGTTAGCACAAAGTTTGTTACGTTGCTGGTGGCTTCCTACAGCTCATGTCTCTGGGTTAGTCACATTGTATTGTTGAGCTGGATGCTGATAGAGACCATCACTCAGAGAAGTCACATTTGCCCGGTGTGGGATCTTTTACTCCTCTGGCATAAACACCAGTTAAAACGGCATACTGCTTTTTAGCATATCATTTGAAAAACACAGGCAATGTGGGATATCTTGCGATCTAACCGCCAAGCTATTGTGTCCCCACTTCCTGTACCTAGAGACCATTGTAATATCTCTAACCTATCTACCCTTGCTGTCTGTGTGTTCACAGCCGCTATTAGAGAACATAGAGCAGGTGATGTCTGAGAGGGGTGAACGCATCCATGAGGTGCAGGAGAAGATGAACACGGTGGAAGACGAGGTTTTTGGAGACTTCTGCGCAGAGATTGGAGTTGAGAACATCAGGTAAGATTGACAGTGACTAGAACATTTTGTAGGACATGTTGTAGGACATTTTGTAGGACATGTTGTAGGACATTTTGTAGGACATGTTGTAGGACATGTTGTAGGACATTTTGTAGGACATGTTGTAGGACATGCTGTAGGGCATGCTGTAGGGCATGCTGTAGGGCATGCTGTAGGACATGCTGTAGGACATGCTGTAGGGCATGCTGTAGGACATGTTGTAGGGCATGCTGTAGGACATGTTGTAGGGCATGTTGTAGGGCATGCTGTAGGACATGTTGTAGGAAATGCTGTAGGACATTCTGTAGGACATGTTGTAGGACATGCTGTATGGCATGCTGTAGGGCATGTTGTAGGACATGTTGTAGGGCATGTTGTAGGGCATGCTGTAGGACATGCTGTATGACATGTTGTAGGGCATGTTGTAGGGCATGCTGTAGGACATGCTGTATGACATGTTGTAGGGCATGTTGTAGGGCATGCTGTAGGACATGTTGTAGGACATGTTGTAGGACATGTTGTATCTTAGTTAATAAAAGAAATAAATCACAACTACAATTACGTAAGATAAGGTACTTTTACAACACGTCGATCCTGCACCAATATTGGGACTTGTCCCATGTGCGTAATTGTCTAATTTTTTAATGAATTACGGTGTAATTGTAATAGTTTTTTTTATAAAACTGTAATTAAGTTTTATAAGGCTGCAATTGTAATTGAACCAAATCCCGGCAACAAAAAAAGAGCAATACTGATACACAGAATTCTCCTCCTATAAAACAATGTAATTATACTCAACCATTGAAATATTGTAATTGATCCTTTATGACGCATATAATTGGTCTTTTGAAGTAATGTAATTGTACTATATTTTTTGGCTGCTGTCTTTGTGTTTTATGATGCTGTGTAATTGAACTTGTTCCCGGGGCAATGTAACTTGTTCCTAGGACAATGTAACTTGTTCCTAGGACAATGCAACTTGCCATGTAAAACTCGCACTATTTCCCTGCACTAACCTCGCACCTTGTGGTGCCCCCCTGCAGGCAGTACGAGGAGAGAGAGCTGCTGGTTCAGGAGAGTCGGGCAAAGAAACGACTCGAGTTCGAGAACCAGAAGATGAAACTCATCAACCAGCTGGAGTACGAGAAGTCACGCGACATCCAAGGTGAGACCGCTGTAGAGATCATACGATCGCTGGTGTAGACTCCTCGTCAGCCATCTGGAGGGCAGTCTGAAAATGTCCACCGATAAAATAAGTTTTTTTTATCGGGTTGGTAAAATTATATGACATCCACAGTGAAGATTCGTCTCTCATCTGTCCAGTTATTTGACATACTGCAGTGTGCCAAATGTTAGCAGTCTCGACAGTGAACATGCTCCTTTATCTTTCATGTACTTTAGTAACCTAAAAGCTGGGGCCATAATGCCACCGTTCATGTACAAGATGTTGCTAAGCAAGACACCACTAAACACATGAATGTAACCTTAAGCAGGAGAAGGTGGGGAGGAGGGTGGGTTGAAAAAAATATTGTAAATAAGAAAGCAGGTTCACTCCTCAAGTAATGAACATTCGGACTGAAGCTGCGTAATTTCAAACAGTGTCATCCGCCTGACCACTGCACTCTGATTGGTTTAGCGGTGTCACGCGAGCACTTTGTCAGAAATCCAGGTTTATTTGTTTACCACTAAATTAGCATAAATTGGCATGATAAACCTATTGACCCTTCCGTGCTTTGATCGCGTTGTTGCTAGCATAAATAATTTTTTTTATCAAAACCACCTTGGTATTAAAATAATTTTTTATATACCAATAAGTACTCTCATTTCTAAGGTTTCACTATACCAATTGCAAACAAGAAATCATTAACAGTTTGAAATAAGTTAAATACAAGAATGTTTTAATTAATAAAGTCAGCGGAGAATTTCCCAGAGAGACAGGACCATTTACAATGTTTGTTGTGACATTGGTCACTGTAAGGAGGTGTTTCTTGCAGCGAACGTGCATAAGTGGGAGGGCATGGTACGGGACGACGAGAATGAGCTGGAGAAACTGAAGAAAGATGAACAGAAGATGATGAGGGTAACGTTTCCTTCTCTATCTTGTACATGTTCACCTGTGCATTGTGACCAGTTTATTTGAAAAGGAAAAAGGTCTTCCCTTAACATATTAACTCTTACAGTGCTAGTCACGACTTATGCTGCGCTGCTACTTACTGCGCACCAGCGCTAATCGCGGCATCAGTCGCGATGCGCTGCCGGCCTCCCAGTGTTAAGTGCGACTTATGCCATTTCCGGGTAACCCCGCTCTTCTGTCGTCATTCTGTGGGAATCCCACCCACAATTCTACATGAATACATTAACACGCTATGACCCCCAATACCAGGAACATGTATAAACAATGTTTCACATCGATATGCCTGCACAATATTTGATCATGCATCGACCACCGAAGTCAGTTATGCAGCCACCACCGAAGGCGACTAAAAATGTTTCGGCCTGGCATCGATGTGAATTTGCAACGATTCTTTGATACGCATTTCGCTGAAATTGGGTCGGATGATGACAGCATAGAGGTTGAGGGGTTTGGACCCGACGATGTCTACGGCCAGCCAGTAAATTTGGTAAATTCTCACTGCGATCGCGACATAGCCACCGACACTTACGTCCGCTGGTGTAAATAAGATGGTGACGGCCCAGTCTATACTCTGTTTATGGGTGAACGACAACTACACGTTGACCTCCCACACAACCCAACACCACTTGATTTCTTTACCTGAGTACTTACCTGCGACATCTGATGCATAGTGACTTCATATGTCAATCTTCATAGAACTTCAGTACAATGATGTGCAAGAAGACGTCACATGTTGCCAATTCCAAAATACAAACCTTCCCGTTTTATTCATATGAGATTGGGACATAACATACCTGGATACCTGCCAGGTGAGGTATATACCTACGTGCAGTACGTTGTGAAGTGTGTTAATGGATTAAATGTTAATGTGGTACATTATGGCTCCATTATTTACCGATAGTTTCTTCTTTAAACAATCACTAACATATAATGTACTTGATTTTACCTGTTTTTACCTATTTACATAGTTGCTGCGTTGGCCAGGTAACTGCAAGATGAGTGTATTGAGAATGAAAGAGAGGACAAATATATATGCTTAAATTTTCATATTGGTTTTATTGAGGTATATCAACAAAACAATACAGGAAGTCCATAACAAATAAGTTGGTTTAATTACAGCCAGTTTGCATTGACTTATTCATCACTGGTATTCTTATGCTTGCATAAAGTACTAGGGTTGTACATGTGAGTGTATATCATAGCACTGTAAGAGTTAATAAAGGGATATTGCCACAGACTTAATTGGCAGCTTTCTCAGACGGCTTGATTTGTGCAGGTTGAGTGATGCGTGTGGTGTTACACTAAGGGACTTTGTAAATATAAAAAATTCCAATAAAAAAATTGGAGTCATGACTGACCCCACCCACCCACACACCATACAAAAATTGGAGCCACTACATGCATTGCCAATTCAGTGCATGGAAATTCCATTATTGCTCAATTTCAACCGGGATACTGAAACTCAAAAACAATACACCTTTCTAATGTGTTTGTGATCATGCAACTGGACCCTTGTATTTTTATGGTCACATTCCCGAAGTGCCAGTAGGTGTGTTACCATTCTACCAGTTTTTAGGGTAAGCGCATGAAACTTGTTCATCATATCAATGACATGCTAGGGGTGGCTGTGAAGAACTTTCAGAATTGTTGATGGTTCAGTTTTCTTATAATCGGACAAAACATTAACGTGGTCACTGGTGGGTAATACACCGTCATGCTGCAGGTGATAGATGAAGAGATGCAGGGTCAGGAACGACTCAAGACACAGCGGCTTATGCAGCGGTCGCAGTTGGACGACCTCGAGGGTGAGGTCAGCGAGATCAGAAAGAGACTGCAAGCGCAGCAGAAAGAGGTCAACACGGTGCAGAAGGCCATCACCGCCCTAGAGACAAAACTGGAGCACAAGCGTGCCGACCGCCATGCTCTGCTGAAGGCCTGCAAGGTGATGTAAAAATGTCAGCTCGTGGGGGGGTTAAAATCATTACTGTTTATGTTACTACTAGCCGAGTTAGGACAAAAAGGCATCCACTGCAAGAGCTTATGACTCCTTGGACTACCCAGTCAAATGCTGGCGGACAGTGCCATGGCAATGACATTTCATGCCTCAGAAGTCAGGTCCAACTGCTTGTTTCATGTAGTGTTCGTATGTGGACTTGATGTAGATCACGTAACTGGCAACACTCGTAGAAAAGTATTCAATATTTCTGCGTACATCCAGCGGCAAATGTGTGTGCATAATGAGTGTCTTTGTGATGACATGGACAACAAAATAATTCCACTGTTGTAACTTCCGCTACGGCCTTTTTAAAATTTTTACACCCACTCCCTTGGCCCCTGTTGAAATGGGCTCAAATCTGACCCCCTTATATCTGTTAGAAGGGCCCCCGTGTCACCTTGCAAAGTTTCGTCTGGATCGATCCACAAATGCGGCCATGCATAAGACACGACAGACACTGACAAACAGACACTTGGATTTATATATATTAGATTGTATGAATCATTATTGATGTACAGTGGACTCCCAGTATAAGGAAAAAGGAGCAACTATGAAATCCTGTCGTAGATTTCGGTGGAGGTCCGCGCAGAGTGGCTCAGAAACTAGGGCCGTACTTAAATTAAGCTCCACATAAGAGTGTATGAAGCTTCCACAAATGAGAAACAACACCAAGGTAATGAACAGGAAAATGTTTATAATGAATCAAAACATATTTGAAATGGTACGAATGAAATAAAGAAACTAACTCTAGAACGGGTTGGCTAAAAACTATGTTTACTTCAGTGTTCACCATTGAGGCTTTTCCCCTTCAAGACCGTACCACAGACATCAGTGTTAAGAAATTTGTCACAAGCAGAAAGGCGTATTTCACACTTATAATACAATGTTCCGAACTCAAAAAAATAGTCACAGAAATGTGCCCTATGACGCACAAAGTCAACAATGCCCTTCACGTCAGTCTGATGTTGCCGTCGTTTGTCTGATCTCACCACCAGTTAAATATGCAGGCGGTACAGGTCTCGTTCAACTGCAGTGTTGCCGAGCTTGTTGTCAGCTGGACGATCAGTAAGCCGGATGTCAATAGATCGTGGAGACAGCCACATTTTGTGACGACGGCTGATGCGGACGCTCTAGTGTCGCACACGGGGAAGACAGCTGAAATGTAGGCTGGACGCACAGTAGGCCAGGTGTCAATATGTTGTGGAGACGGTGAACATGTGACAACTGCTCATGCGGACGCACTGGTGTCGCGCACGCGGGGAAGACAGCTGAACAGTCGGCTGAACGCTCTGTAAACCAGCCGTCAGCATGACATGGAGACGACAACCATGTCATGAAGATTGCTCATGCGGACGCACTGTTGTTATACACGGAGAGATAGCTTAACAGTCGCAAGCAGTCAGTAGGCTGCAGAAAACGAGATGCGGCCGAGGCAGACGGTCAGTGTGCTGTAATTACTGGTGTGGCATTGTGTTGTCTGTGTTTTCACTCGCCATTGTCAGTGCGAGGAAAGTTGTAGAGGGTTTTGTGACGTCGCAATTAACCGCGCCCTCTTCATACCGGGCCTAGCCGGACATCATCTTTGGAACTCTAATGCCGCATTTGTGTGTTCTGGCCCCTCTCCTGAATACACTTTACTTAACGTCTTATACCCATCGCTTGGTAACTTTCCCATCACATCACAAGGTCGGCGTCAGCCAATCAGAATTAATAATAAACATCTACAGAAGGTCCCGTTACGTTGATACCCCTTTTACTGTAATGTACCACACCAAAAGTTAAAACATCATGGGTACAATTATTGCATAACCTGTTCATACCCCACGCCTAACAATAAACTTCCAATGTGGGCTCCCACACAACACTTGGATACCATTACATAACTTGTTTATGCTATCCGTCTATATACACTCTAACATTTACCTCACCATATCCAGGAAAATAGTTCATATAATTCGCAGAAATTCGACAAATCCCCATTCTGCCCTGAACTGTTGGTCCCCCCTCGTAACCATGGATATAAGGTACATGTTCATATTTTTCCAAATAAACAGACCTGACTTTTTTTCAATTTGCAGTGATTTGTAGTAGAATATATTGTTATTTTAGGATGTATTGTTGCCACTTTTGAAAATGTTGTCAGAGGAATAAATATTAACATTGTTGATTTTCAGTAGATTAAAAAAATTGTGAACAACATAAATAAAGGTTAATACAGAGAGTCCCCTACTGAGAATAAAAACACTTAATTGCCAGCCAACTGGTTGACTTTAGAACTTTTGACATGCTCCCTAACACAACGCCTGTTGACAGACTTCTGCCCATTGACATACTTTTGACACGCTCCCTGTTACCAGATGGAGGACATCCGCCTGCCACTGACCAATGGCTCTATGGATGAGATCAGTGAAGGTGGCGAAGCGTCCAGTCAGCCAGACAGTGGCGACACCCCGGTGGACAGCATGACTAGTTTTGGGGCACGGGCGATCTACGAGAGAGAGGCGAGGATCCTTGTGAACTACGAGCAGCTCAGTGACGACTACAAGGACGTGAGTGCTCATCTGGTTGTCACTCACTATGACACTGTTCAGTAAATTGTCCTATCGATAGTTATCGTCGATAGTACACTATTGATAGTAACGATAGTTGACAAAACAACTCAGCAGAACTACTTGTGTCACTGTAATAAGTGAAATAAACATGTTTTTATTTATTAACCTAACATCAACAATTGTCGATTAGAGCAGCATCATTCATGGATTCAGCATTTTTAATCAACTACCTCCAAGGCCACATGATGGCACTACCCATCAACAACAATGTGGAACTGTTTTTCCTGGCTATTTGCTATTCTGTGATACTATTGCGGTGGTTATGAAACTATTGCAATAGTATTGTCATAGTTATAAAGTTGTCTGAGTATGATAATAGTAACACTATCCCTGATAGTCACTCCTACTTGTGTTGACACGGTTCAGTTACTATCCCTGATAGTCACCCCTACTTGCACTGACACGGTTCAGTTACTATCCTTGATAGTCACCCCTACTTGCGCTGACACTGTTCAGTTATTATTCCTGATAGTCACCCCTACTTGAGCTGACACTGTTCAGTTACTATCCCTGATAGTCACCCCTACTTGCGCTGACACGGTTCAGTTACTATCCCTGATAGTCACCCCTACTTGCGCCGACACTGTTCAGTTACTATCCCTGATAGTCACCCCTATTTGCGCTGACACGGTTCAGTTATTATCCCTGATAGTCACCCCTACTTGCGCTGACACTGTTCAGTTACTATCCCTGATAGTCACCCCTACTTGCGCTGACACGGTTCAGTTACTATCCCTGATAGTCACCCCTACTTGCGCCGACACTGTTCAGTTACTATCCCTGATAGTCACCCCTACTTGCGCTGACACGGTTCAGTTATTATCCCTGATAGTCACCCCTACTTGCGCTGACACTGTTCAGTTATTATCCCTGATAGTCACCCTTACTTGCGCTGACACGGTTCAGTTATTATCCCTGATAGTCACCCCTACTTGCGCTGACACTGTTCAGTTACTATCCCTGATAGTCACCCCTACTTGCGCTGACACGGTTCAGTTACTTGCAGTCACGCACATGTTTGATGAACTTTGACAGTCTGGGGGATATTCCTAATGGTAATGGGTTCATGCATTTTGAATTATGGGATAAATGTTTGTATAATAGCATATGAGTAACGGATGATCTATTCAAAACACTTTCATATATTTCTTGCTTGTGACTAGTGGAAATAACTCGCATTTATGTATAAAAACACTTCATTTCTGTCGGATTCAGCAGTTTGATGATGTTGTTAGCCAGACTAGGGATTCACTTTACAGTAACTTGTACATTGTCTCTTGAAGCTGCTTGACTCGAGTGAAGTGAAGAAGTCTCTCGACCAGCTCAACAAGCAGATCTCTGACATGCAGGCCACTCTACAGAGGATCAATGCACCCAACATGAAGGCCATGGAAAAGTAAGTCTTGTACACATGTTGATGTGGATGTGTCATGTGGAGCTAGGATGTGTTTGTGGTGTGGGGCTGAAATGTGTTGTGGGCTGCTTGGTGTGTTACATTTTGATGTGTTGTGTGGTGCCGGGATGTGTTGTGTATAAGTATGTTTGTGTGTGGGTGTGTTATGTAGTGCAAACATTTATTACACATTTGAGAGGTATACTGTGTGATGCAGTGTTGGGTTTTGAATCGGTGTTTGATATGGTGTTGGGTTAAGTATGAGTGTTACACACTGCAGTGTGAGTGTTGCGTTACAGATGGGGTGTTTTGTGGTACAGTGTTTGGTTACAGATGGGGTGTTATGTTCCACAGAGGGGTATTACATAGTGTAGTGTGAAACACTGTTAGGTTACAGATGGGATGTTATGTGGTACAGAAGTGTGTTTTACAGTGTTCGGTTACAGATAGGGTGTTGCACAGTTTTGGGTTAGAGATGGGGTACTCTGTCCCACAACTCGATGTTACATGGTACAGTGTGTTACAGTGTTGTTACAGATGGGTTGTTATGTGTGTTGTAGACTGGATGGAGTAAAGGAACGCTTCCAGGAGACGTCGGAGGAGTTTGAGAATGCGCGGCGCCGGGCAAAGAGAACAAAGCAGGTGTTTGAGAAGATCAAGAAGGAACGCTTCGATCGCTTCATGCAGTGTTTTGAACATGTCTCCAACCGCATTGATGACATCTATAAGGTGAGCCTAGACGTCATCAGAGATAGTGTAGCGGAATATGTTATTTCAATGCAACTTAATCACATGTTATAAGATAATTTACACAATATTACATAACTAATAAAATACCATTAAAATATTGTTATTTAATTTTTTCAAATAAGCTTTTAAGTTTTTGGGTAATAAAAACGAGAGTGCCCATTCGATGTTAAAGCGAAACAAAAGTCATGGTTTTCGGCATATGCACCTATAAGAGTTACTAAAACATTTGTAACTACAATTAAGAATATCATGCCAGTGGTTTACTAATAAAACCTTGTTGAACACACATCTTAATTTCATGGGCAAAGAGAACAAAGCAGGTGTTTGAGGAGATCAAGTAACACTAAATTGTAAAAAAAAAAATCTACCTCACGAGTGTTGTATTCTGGCAATATTCGTTCGCCAAATGAAAATATATTTGTATACACCTGTTCCTATACTTGACAATAGGATGTGGCCGTGCTATTTGCGTCTTATGTAACATATTTTGGCCTTTTTCTGGAAAAATAACACGTTTATTTGAGACTGCGTTGGTCCTGTGTATGCCGGCTTCCCATAGGTCATCCTGATTTCATAGAGCTGCACATGTGCTTATCAGTCACTGGTTAACATGTGACTTGTTTTGTTTGAAGTTATTTATATATTTCAGGCTGCACCTGAGTTCTGGGGCTGCAGCAGCTTTTTGAGCAAGTTTTGAGCAAGTTCTTGGGTCCCCCTCCTTGTCAGTGTGTGTGTGTGTGTTGCAGGCCCTGGCAAAGAACCAGAGTGCCCAGGCCTTCCTTGGGCCAGAGAATGCGGAAGAACCCTACCTGGATGGGGTCAACTACAACTGTGTTGCTCCGGGCAAACGCTTCCGCCCCATGGACAACCTGTCTGGGGGTGAGAAGACTGTGGCTGCCCTCGCCTTGCTCTTTGCTATCCACAGGTCAGATGAACTTTTTCACCTGGTCATACTGTACTTCTCCCATTCACCCAACACGCTAACAAACACACAATATATTTCCATATTCTGCATTTTATCATATTTCTTGCAACAGTTATTTTAGTTCATTTTAATTCCTATTTTTAATTCCAATCGTTCACCCAAAGTTGCACTTTCATTATATTTACTTGATGTGATTGTGTTATCGACATTACATTTACGTGTTATAATTGTGTGATACAAGTTTGAGGCATAAATTTCCCATGACCAATACATTTTAATTTGCCTGACTTCCGGGTGAACATATTTACACTTACATTTCATTGATATAATTCAAATGTATTGTTACTGGTGATAAACAGATATTGCTTGGCAGGACTCCAGCTGTGTATTGGTGTCTTGTGACCTTCCTGTGCATAATGTCTAGTATTTTATATATCGCATCCATTTTTTTTGTCATAATACAGTTGTATTTATTATTTTCATTGTATTGTATAGTTATTTATTCATCAATATTTTACTATAATTATTTATCCAATTTTATATTATTTCTTCCTTGAATGTAACTGAGAAAGAAATATGTTTACATACTTAACATTTTCTAGTTTCTAGTGTTTTATTTTGTATAATTTAGTTTTTTAGCCATCTTAGACATGTTTAGTCTTTATTATTAGCCACATTCTTCAGTATTATAGTGTAATGTATTTATAGTCTTTTCAAATTTTAGTTCAGTGTAACCACTCGCGAACAGGACTGTACATTTGATGTATAACTAATATGAGTGTATAAATATAGTTTATTATTATTTCTGACCATGTACATTTGATGTATAACTAATATGAGCGTATAAATATAGTTTATTATTATTTCTGACCATGTACATGTCATATTATCACTGACCCTGTACGTGTCATATTATTACTGACCCTGTACGTGTCATATTATTATTACTGATCCTGTACGTGTCATATTATTAGTGACCCTGTACGTGTCATATTATTATTATTACTGATCCTGTACATGTCATGTTGCAGCTACCAGCCTGCTCCTTTCTTTGTGCTTGACGAGATTGATGCTGCTTTAGACAACACGAACATTGGAAAGGCAAGAACATTCAGACGTATTTTTTATACCTGTGACCACAAACAGTGGAAATGTCTGTTTTCATGTAGCAGAATTCCTACAATTAAAGCTATTCCAGTGGATCAAAATGTTCTATTCTTTATGTAGCTCAAACTATGTGTTAATTTGTCTTAGTCAAGGATACAGTAGAATATATTAATGCATTAAAGTAATTTTTACATATAAATATTTTAGAGTAATAAAAATGTTAACCCTTTTTTGGTAAAATTTTAACCCTTTTTGTTGATTTCGTTTCTGACCAGCAATTTTAGATTTCATTGTACAGTTTGATAAATACTTAGTAACCCAACTACATTTTTCAAATTATTATTGTGTGTCTGATAATGTAAAGTTTTTATATATGACTTTATTTTTGTAATTTTTAGGTGGCAAGCTACATCCAGGAACAATCGGAGAACGATTTCCAGTGCATTGTTATCTCACTGAAGGAAGAGTTCTACAACCACTCCGATGCATTAATCGGCATCTACCCAGAGGTAAGCTGGCTAATTATCAGATTGCAACACACAAATTATGTGATAATGATAATTTGTCATAATATTCAGATGATATTAAGATTAGTAACTTATCCATGAATTTTCAATTTATGTACTAATAAAAAAATATTACCAGTGTATGAGATGACAACTTATGCTGGACCTGATGTGTATAAGACGACCCTTTAGACAGGACCTTATGTGTACGAAATGACCCCATATGCAGGACCTCGTGTATGTGTTTGCAGCAAGGTGAGTGTCTGGTCAGTCAAGTCCTCAGCATTGACCTCTGTGAGTACCCTGATGCTGACCGACCCATCAGTCAGAGCTACCCCATGCATCGGTGAAGACATCTACCCCATACAGTTGTGAAGGCATCCACCCCATACATCTACCCCATACATTGGTAAAGACATCTACCCCATACATTGATGAAGGCATCCATGCCATGCATCAGTGAAGACATACACCCTATGCATTGGGTGATGGTATCCAACCCATGAATTGGTGAAGACATCCACCCCATGCATCGGTGAAGGCATCCACCCCATGCATCGGTGAAGGCATCCACCCCATGCATCAGTGAAGGCATCCACCCCATGCATCAGTAAAGGCATCTACCCCATGCATCAGTGAAGGCATCCACCCCATGCATCAGTAAAGGCATCTACCCCATGCATCAGTGAAGGCATCCACCCCATGCATCGGTGAAGGTGCCCTATGGGGCAGCATACAAGGCCCTTGAATGGGGCCAGCATTTACTAGGACGAACAGTTCAGATGGAATATCTGGTAATGTTAACCGATTGTTGCAACATTTTGTTGTTGCAAATATGTTGTTAGTGTATGGATATGTTGTTAGTGTGTATAGTTATTTATAGAACAAGTTAGATATTCCAACCAATGTCGTGTAATAATAATATCACGGTCATGTCATGTTAGCAGGTTTTCTCCTCTGTAATTTGTGAGGACCTGTTTTTGCAAGTTAACAGTGATGAATGCTGGCACTTTAATTACGTCCGTGCTGCAGTCAAGCGATATGACTGTGATGGTCCAAGATTGTGTGTTCTTGTTTAGTGTCTGTTTAAAAATACAAACTATGTACAGTGGAACCTTGTTTATCCACATCTTAGTTCCGAAGGGTTTGGGTTGGATTAACGAAGCTGATTGGTGCGGCAATTTACACTTTGTCAGGATGTGTTCACACAAAAAACGTGCAGATTACTGAATAGAACAGCTTCTTGGACTAACTAGGTTTCACTGTGTGTGGAGAATAGCAGTACCTATAAAATAGCATGTAACCAGTCAACAACGTGTGTACACCCATGTTATTTCGGAGTGTACAGACAATCTTGGATCACTACACTGAATGTATTAAACAGTGGAATTAGAAAACTGCAAATCCCGAGAACTAATTACTTTTAGAAAGTATGTTTATTGTCTTGTTGTATTTTTCAGTAAAATGCTAATAACAAATGTCGTGTTACTTCTTGTCTTGCAAGTTCTCTGGGAGACCTCGCCCTCCATTCTTGTCTTCAAATTATGCACGCACGCACTCACTCACTCACACACCATACAGATACACATTGACTACGATGCACGCACGCACTCACTCACTCACTCACACACCATACAGATACACATTGACTACGATGCACGCACGCACTCACTCACTCACACACCATACAGATACACATTGACTACGATGTACGCACGCAGTGCCACGCACGCACGCACGCACTCACACACCATACAGATACACATTGACTACGATGCACGCACGCACGCACGCACGCACTCACACACCATACAGATACACATTGACTACGATGCACGCACGCACGCACTCACTCACTCACACACCATACAGATACACATTGACTACGATGTACGCACGCAGTGCCACGCACGCACGCACTCACACACCATACAGATACACATTGACTACGATGGCTTCACACGATGCAAGTCAACATGTGTGTCTGTAAAGTGCTCATGTCCTCAAACATCTGTTGACACATGGGACATCGGTACGTCTTGGCTGTCTGAAACAACACACAAGCATCATCATCACATTATATTTTATATTACTTGACACTTGCACTAGTCAAATAATTTTGCTAATAACCACCAAACAAGAAACGTCTTGCATATTTACAGTTAGTAATTTAATAATTTTGTAATTGGTTCGTGATGACCATTATTTCCTAATATATATATTGTAATGTGTTAATATTAATAATTTAATAAAAAGTATATATTCAAATCGTCAAGAGTTTGACCTGTTAACTGACCTTGAACCCATTTAGGACTAACACTCGCACATCAAAGTGAAATTTGTTGTGTATGGTCTTCAGCGACACCAAACATGATACGTAAACTTTGGCAACAGCAAACCAGCTACCACTACGGCACCCAAACCCCACAAATGTCTAGCTGGTTTAGGCAACAAATAACGTGGGAGCTATTGTGAATATACCAAAAAAATCATGGAATGCGACTGAAACTGCAGCAAATTAGTTCCAGAGTCGTGCTACAATTTTTCTGCTGTTAACTATTATCCACTTGGTGTATCTGCAAATGCGCATATCTTGAAACATGAGCCTTGCTAGTTACAGAACATATACAAATACATATGTATATATATATATATATATTATATAATTAGCTGCACATGTGTGCATGGGGAAAATAGTTCATGATAGAAAATGTCGCTGTATATTAAATTTTTTTTATTTATTTTACAACAAAGTGGACATTCATTATTATTTCCCATGGTTGACAATCTGTCATAATTCATTGTTATTATAATATATAGTACTTATTATTGTAGCTATAATATGTTTATTATTAATAAAATGATCAACTACTGGCTTGTGAATGCGCATATACACCAAGCGGATATTTCATGGATAAATTTTTAGCATGACACCGGAACAAACAATATATTATTCCTCTCATTCTTGTACACATAACATACAGTGGTATTTGCCGGCAGACGGTGGCATATTTTGTAATTTTGATTATTATATCTTTATTCGGACTCAACAAGAAATGGATGTTACATAATCAAAAATGACAATATTTAATAGAAGAAACAACATTTAGAAATGTACAATATCTCATTCTTCCTGAGTTAAGTACTTCAGTAGCGTTGTCAACTCTCCAGCTAATGTAACTATGACCTAGAGAACTGACAAGTTGTGTAGTGGTCTTACTTCCTGTTGAGTTACCATCGCCTGAAGTCGTGTGTTCTCTGCCTTCACTTGCTCCAACTCTTCTTTCAAGTTGTCCTTTTCTGTGTGCATTTCTTCCCGAGCCTTGCGCTCAGCATTGAAGTCAGACCTGTATATGTTTGCCTGGAAGCAGAGAATGAATTACCTCCTCGATTCGAGTTTTTGTTCGTCTCATTTCAGATTAATTTTGCGAAAAATTAAACCTGCCTAGTATCCACTACGACATGCTAGCTTGTTTGTGCAACTTTTTTATGTAGTTCTGGCAAAATCATCAGATAAAATTATTTGATGTTTGGTCAAACATTAATTAAAGTGAAAATGGAAAACCCACAAACTTGCTTTCACAAAAGACACATGACCGACAAGTTCAGTGGGTTTGAAGGTTAAAGGTCAGCTCCGTACTGACTTAGTAAGTTACCAGATCTAACGACAAAGGTCAATTCTTTTGATAATTTGAACAAAAGTGCGGATATTACTTGGGCTATTCAAAAACTACATATTTTTACATCAGCGAACCTGATTCGTGAGGGGCTAAATCAGTTGAGGATGCAGTTGGATAATTTTTATTGCAAAGTCATTATGTATAATATACACTATATTCTAACATCTTGTATAATATACACTATACTCTAACATTGTGACAGTGCGTTTTAATGAACCACGATTTATTTACATAATTTGAATGTTTCAACAGGAATATCAGGTTTACGTCGCATGCTGAATACCATGGTTGGTATATAAAAAAATGGTTGAATTATATATGCATATTTATTTCGATAAAAAGATTCTCGCCAAAATTCTTTCACAAAGGAACAAATGTCAAATACGCCTATAGCCATGGTTACCCTACATCTGAGTTTATGCTTTACAAATATTCTCAATATGACAAAACATAAAATATGTTTTAAAAATATATCCAAATTTACGTAGGTTTTAGTAATTTTTGCTAGTAATAGATTGGTTTCATGGGATGGTCATGTTTTTGTTTGGGAAAATACATTTGCACATTATTAGTGGATAGCTGCATTGCGTGGGGCAACGTATATGACATTTTAGCATGTTTTGCAGGTGGTAAATATAAATTTAGTATTTTTTTTACTTCATATCAACTTCTGTTTACCAACGATGACAGATGTGTGCAGCATGATCTCTGTGCCGGATGAACGTAGATTTGACAGATGACAAAAGACACCTGCATTGCATAAGGTATGATAAGACGTTCTTAATGCAACTCTTGCTGGTTGTTTTAGCACCACAGTAAACCTACTTGTTCTGTGAGCAGGACGACTTGCTCATCCAACTCCTTCATCTGGTGCTCCTTCCTTGTCAGTGACTGCAGTGCCACCTGGTGCTCGGCCCTAAAATGCTCCAACTCTGGCTGTAAGTTCTATAGATGAAATAATGCGACACTGAGTGTTCTGATGTTTGACATCATGTAAACAATAATGTATCCAGACCATGCTACTTATCTGGGGCAGGCTTGTTGCCGTTCTAGCTCAGAGCCAAACGTGGTTCATGGACTCACCCTTTATAAATAGTACAATGCACAAAATTGTATATAATTCTTAACTTATCTAACAGAGGTAGGCTTATTTTAAAGAGAAACAAAAGTCGTGGTTTTCGGCCTATGCACCTGTAAGAGTTGCTAACATAACCATTTGCAACTACAATTAAGAATATCACACCAGTGGTTTACTAGGAAAAACCTTGTTGAAAACACAGCATCTTAATTTCATGGGCTGCGCCATACTTAGATAACACTATATCACATGTGCTGCAGTCTGGCAATATTTATTCACTAAATGAAAATATATTTATAAACACCTATTGATATACTTGCCAATAGGATGTGGCCATGCTGTTTGTGTCCAAACTCAACTTATGTAACATATTTTAACCTTTGTCTACTATACTAATCCCCTTTCTGACATAACAGCTCGTTTGATTGAGACTTCGCATTGGTTGTGTGTATATTGGCTGCACTTACTACGTCACTGTAGTCTAGGTTACCCTATTTCATAGAACAGTGCATACACTTATCAGTCCCGCTGGTTAACATGTCAGCCCTCAGCTAACTGGAGGGATTGACCAGAATATCCCAATTTTACAACACATTCTGAGTAAATCACTGGCATGATATTTTTTATTTTAGTTGCACGACGTGGTTAGTTTGTGTCATCTCGTAAGTACATAGTCCCAAGGTTTTTGTTTAATTTTAATGTATACACATTAAAATGGGTATGTGAATCGAGGAAATGGTTCTTGGCATGTTTTCGACAGACATCTATAATTTATACATACACCAATAGATATTCAATTATCTACAAACAATATTAGGAGATTTGTCAACATACATCTATAATTTATTAAAAGAAAACAATATTAGGAGATTTTTCTACAGGCAGCTGTAATTTATAAAAACAAAACAATACTGGGATATTTTTTGCCCCAAATGAAACTTTGTTTAAAGGTGTTAGAGCTATGCAGAATCAAACCAAAGTACACATCAGTCTACTGGGCCTGCTTGCCCTAGACGGCCTGTAGAGGGCGTATCAGTATACATGCTGCTCGTACCTGACGTGTGGACGTTTCTGTCTGTTTCAACAGATCATGGTGATCATTGAAGAGTTTCTTGAACTCAGCGTGAACTTGTGTCTTCTCCAGGCTGTGTAAGAAAACAGGAATGAACTACATCTCACAGAACTCACAACCAACTTGCACACCAACTTGCACACCAATCTGCTGCAAAATGTGTCGTAATGTTGAAAAAAGTGTAATGCAGTCTATCAAGTCAAGCAGAAAACATTCTCTTCATGATTTATTTATGATAAAATGAACACTTTCAGTAGTAATGCACAAACATGTAATTGTTCAACATTATTTATCATAACATACTGTTTATTGTTACACAACCACCAACTGATTTACACAACCATGAAAGTGGGCCTGCGGCCATCATAGAAGCGAACTCCGTTGCCACTTTCAAAGTAGTAGTAAAAACACCTTTTTCATACACCCTGTAGGTAGCTGCAATTCCTGTTTTATTGACACATGCAGTTCATTTATTTAATATATCTAACTTGTCTGATGAGTGAAAGTGCCTTTATTCGGATACACAGTGCACTATATGTCTATTTTATTTATTATTCAACAACGACAGAGTAATTGAAGATGTCCTACGTGGCCATCTCAGTGAGTCTCCTCTGTGTTGTCAGGGCAGTCTCGAGGTCCGTCATCTTGGCCTGTAGAGCGTTGATTACTTCGTCATCCTCCATGCGTTGTTTTGATATATTCTTTTCGTACTGACAGCATTGGAGCTCCAGTGCTCGATATCTACAACATGACATGAATTTGCAACAAGGATGCATTTCTTCTGAGGAATAATAGTAATAAGTACATCTATGTAGTCCCATAAGTACATCTATGTAGTGCCATAAGTACATCTATGTAGTGCCATAAGTACATCTATGTAGTGCCATAAATCTGGACAAAGTTCATTCAGAGGTGCCTAAGATACTTAGGTGATAAATTAATTAGTTAAGTAAAATATAATAAATTAGTTAAACCATGTGCATAGTAATATATATATATATATATATATATATATATATATATATATATATATAAATATATATATATATATATATTATATATATATATATATAACATTATTTACCTGATTAAATAGCAATAAATTAGTTAAAACATGATGTGTGTACATTCCAGACATGGGGTAATTAACTTGAAAAGGTAATTAAATTACAATTAACTCCATTCAAATTAAAATTACCTCACACATTTCTCAGGACAATTAAATTAAATTAACCTCCCAAATTCTTCAATTAAATAAAAAAAATAGTTTAATTAAATTAACAATTAAATCATGTGTTGGTATAAATGTTTACACATTTAAAACAGTTCTAAAATCACAAGACTTGTAACATAAATAGGTTTGTAAGAGATTTGTTCATGCAATATTTACATGCAGACATTTCTTCATGGGGCATTTAATCACAATTTAAAAGTTAGTAGTTAAAAAAATTATTATTTTATCTGAAAGGATTTAAAAGTTGTGGCTGAAGATTTGCAGGTGTGGAGTTTCCTCATATATTCAAATACCAAATTAACAAAACCAGGCAACTAAACACCAAATTTCTAAGCACCAAGTTATTACTTAAGCAATATTTTATACTAAATCATTAGGTTTCCCCTTTACACACTTGCATTTAAATATGCATACACTATTTTTTATGCTTCACCAGAACTGGTATGCCTTTGATTTAATTTGGCACTTTAAAAAACCCCAAACTGAAGCTATATTACCTTTCTCTACATCTCCCCATTAACAGTTAGATGTTCACATAAAAATCATAGATGCATAGGTATAATGACCACATAGGTCCTACCAGGGGGTATTCTATTGTCTAGGCCTTCCCTCTGAATCATGGTTGGAATGCCCCTCTGCCTGATTGCACCATCGCAATGCCCCAACTGCTTAGTCAGAATTCTCCACCGCTTCGTCGGAATGCCCCACTGATGGTCGGAACAGAAGTATTGTTTTGGTGTAATATACTAATATGTTTGACTGTATTAAAATTATGTGGGGCATTCCGACCAAGCAGTTGGAGCATTCATTCCGACAAAATGGTTGGAGCATTCTGACCATCAGTGGGGCATTCCGACAAAGCGGTTGGAGCATCCCGACAAAGCGGTTGGAGCATTCTGACCATCAATGGGGCATTCCGACCAAGCGGTTGGAGCATTCCGCCCATCAATGGGGCATTCTGACCAAGCGGTTGGAGCAATCCGATCTCCAATGGGGCATTCCGACCATCAATGGGGCATTCTGACAAAGCCGTTGGAGCATTCCAACCAAACAGTTGGAGCATTAAGCGTTTGGCGCATTCTGACCAAACAGTTGGAGCATTCCAACCAAACGGTTGGAGCGTTCCGACAAAGCGGTTGGCGCATACCTACAAAGTGTTTGGTGCATTCTGACCAAACGGTTGGAGCATTCCGACAAAGCAGTTGGCGCATTCCAACCAAATGGTTGGATCATTCCGACAAAGCCGTTGGTGTATTCCAACCACGCGGTTGGGGCAATGCGACTGGTGCATTCAGGCAGAAGGGCATTCCGACTATTTATCTTCCATCCAATTCACAGGCGCCTGAATGATCAGCCCACCCCAGTTGGTACAGCTTATTTTTTGTACTCTATGATGTTCTCCCTCCCATTTACACTTGCGTGAACCTGATCTCTCTCAGACTAGTGACTGGGATAGTGTCTGCAGACCTTCTGAAAACACCTGGATAACATGGCTGTGAACTATCCAGTAATATTGTTAACTGTTGAATGAGCACTTAGTTGAGAGTTAATTGGGAATTTGTCAATTAAATTAAATTAACCCCTTTTGGTAAAGTTAATTAATTAAATAAAATTAACTTCACTGAATTAATTCAATTTATAAATTAACAATTTAAATAAACCTATGCCTGGTATATTCATTTTAAAATATATAAATATAAAATTAATTAATTTAATAAATTATTAATATATTAATAATTAATTAACACGCACATACAAATCTAAATGGCATGAACATGAGTCACACAATTTTAGCTGCATGACAAAATGCCTTTATACCTACAAGCACTCAGTTCAACTACGTCTACTGTTTGGACTACATCTGGGGTGAGATTGATTACAAAACCACAGCTACAGTTCCAATAATCTCTGATTATGATTACAGTGTCCATATAAAATAAATGTTACTTATATTGTTTTTAACCAGTAAATCTGCTTGTAAAATAAAATATTTTTGTTGAACAGATTACATTCAGAGTGATTTTGTTGGGTAAAAAAAATACTTCAACTCTAACTGATTACATGGCATGATTATAGTGATTACAAGATGGCACTACAATGGCATCATAGGCATAATTTTCTATTACAATTACATATAGAATATAGTAGATTACAACTCCAATATGTTGCTAGAAGTAAGGTAGTTCAGAATCCATATCAAAATCATGTTAGGGACTATCTCAAAGCACAGATGCTTGATATTAAACATAATTGGTTTCATTGAAGGGAGGGAGTTTCGTACATCGACGTATTTTTCCAGTAAACAATTTATTTTCCAATCACAGTTCATACGAGTGCTGATGAGGAAACCTAACATTAAGTATTAGTGATAATGGCTTCAAGCGCATGCAGTGCACAAAGGTCGATGTGATTCAAAGCTTCATGTGGGGATCTGTTATCTCAGGTTTAATTATATTGGTTTCATGTAATATACATAAATATTTTGAGACAGTCCTCTAGATGGCATAATTTGTCTCAATCTTTGTCTTACGTCTCAGCCTGTTGACGTGCGTGTGTAATGTCTACGTCATATCGATTCTGCAACTCCTTCAGCTCTTGAAATAATGAAAACACTTGCGCCTTGAGATTTCCGGCATCTTCAGGTGGGTCGCTTGGTGTTGCCATCTATGGGAGACAACCAAATAATGCACCATTCTTGACTAATTGTCAGATGTGTGGAAAACACATCTTTCTAATTTGAAAACCGATGCACACTGTTTTGATGTATCCACGTTACTTACTAAAAATAACCATCCCAACAAAAATTTTAATCATAACCCATCCTAAGAAAAACTAAGCCATCCCTACAACAGAAAAAATAAGCCATGCCAAAGTAATTTCTAGTCCTTGGGTGACCATAAGAGTAATGTGTACATATTTATCTATACCCACACCATTTCTTATAAAGGTGACCATAACATATTGATCTATACCCACACATTCTTATAAAGGTGACCATAACATATTGATCTATACCCACACATTCTTATAAAGGTGACGATAACAGTAAGGTGTACATATTTATCTATACACACACTATTTCTTATGAAGGCATGAATATGTTTTATAATAAAACTGACAGACATCTGATAAGGCTGCACATACATGAATACTCATTGGCCTATCAATAAGCCAATGACATCCTTGTTCACTTGCATCTGGAGCATGGTGCTTTGGGCGGCCATCTTGTGAATGTGCAATGATTTTCATTGGTTAACTTATCTTTCATATTAATATTTTTTGAAAATACATATTTTGGTGATTAATATGCTAATTTTACGACATACATAGAGACCATTTTCTACAGCAATTAATGACATACATAGACCATTCTACTGCAATTAATGGCATACAGAGACCATTCTACTGCAATTAATGACAAATGAATAAATGTTCACCTTTGAAGGTGAAACAGTTTTTCGCCACATGATTAATTGGTTTCATACAATTTCTGATAGTAAATATAATACAGCAGTAAATAATATTAAAACATGAAGTATAACATGCATGAAGTATAACACTGCTAATTTACATGTACTTTGATACCGAAAAATTCAGAGTATTTGGGTATTTTAACTGTACGAAAACCCAACTTGCAGTGTGTCAGTCAACCAATGGAAAATCATTGTATGTTCCCTTAAATGAAAGAATACGACACCTTGTGAAGGAAGAGTGGTAGGTTGTCAGGACTGATGTCTTTCTTTTGCATGGCCTGCTGTAGCATTGACACAAGTCTCACCATCTGGTCATGTCTCTGCCTCATGACCAAACACTCGGAGTCATGCATCAACGTCACCCGTTTCAATACCTCGCATTGTCTGCGCATCAGAGCACTCGATTCTGTCAACTCATCTGCAACATTTACAATCTGTCCAGTTTCTAAAGCATGGGATGTTTTCCACGGTTTAAGCTGGAGTTTTTCTGCCCCAGAAGAAGTAGGTTCCTCTGGTTTTAACTAGAACCAACTCTCACAATTATATGATTGTTTTTGTTAAGATGGCATACAGCCTATTAAAAATGTACAATTACCATTTGCTATTAACTTTAATATGTTGATGAACATGTACTTGCATACATTATGGGGGACTTAGCCACCCTCCTGAGTTCAAGAGACCAGACTTAATGTAATTTCAATTAATCACATGCACATATATTTGATTCCACGTATACATAGTAACTAAATAAAGTGACTTACCCCTGAGCCTTTGGTTCTCAGCAAACAGATCAGCCATCTTTGCTAGTAAAGCCCTTAACTAATAACTCAATGAAGAATTCTGGTTAGATGACCTTGTATGCTCAAATTGTTCTGCCACTACATCAAAACTGCATAACACCATCTGTAGAAGAAAACAAAGAAATGCGATGACACTTTCAATTGTTTTAGCAGCATGATTTACTAATAATTGTTATCCCAAGACTATACAAATACCATCTTTACAAATGTGAGATATTTTCTAAGCAAACATAAATATTGTATTCATAATGTTATGCACTGGACCACATCTTAGTATCCCATTCTTGAAGTACGTACTCATTGCTGCTCACGTTACATCTTTTTTACAACCAATGTGCACCTAATTTTTTATCTGGATAATTACTCAGCAAAGACGTCCTACTACGATATTGCATTGAGGGTTTATTCTAGAGTTAATGAGTATACAACTCCCTGCATGGGATCTTTTAACTTCTCATAGCATTGAAGTAGAAGGGACCAATGCATTGTCAATGGCTTTTAGTTTCTCTTCCGAAGTTCTGAAAGACACAGGCAAAGCGGGATAAACGAAATTCGAACATCGATTCTAATCCTGGTCCATTGATTGACCGACACTCCCATGTTTACCACACAGCTGCATCGTCAAATTTGATGCAACTAGAAGTCTTAGTAAAACACGACTCTGTCAGCTCTAAAGACAAGTGAGGCAATAAAAAAATATCATTCATTGCTGTTTTAAAACAAATCAAGCTATCGTAGTTTTTCATAATCGACTATAGTGTATATTCGGTATAATCACATTAGACTAGCTTTTATGGCAGCGTCCGATGTGTTCTGGAAAACTGGCCCATTTCCGTAATCGCTGAATCGCCAAAATTTCAGTGTTTGCCTGTGTTTGGAGTATAACCACTTGAGACTTGAGGCATAAAGCCCTAATAATTTAGGCCAGTAAAGTAAACGATACATGTTTTAACTGTCTGTGTACACTTCAGATGGATGTTCATCAATAGCTTTCGAAGTATTTTGAGAAATGTGCACCCACCTACACCAAGTGAACTTCGGAGATGTCAACAATCTCACCACCTAGCGGGTAATGTCTTCAACATCACCGCAGAATTACCCACCAGAGGGCAGCACGACAATACACAACTTCTCCGTTCACGTGACAGTACGCAATTGACGTAACAAACGTTACCAGTTAACGTTGCACAGAGAAGTCGATGGCCGCCAGTTTGTGCAAGCACAACTCGAAGACAATCTACCAAACAGCAAAGCCAAGGTTGAACAAATGAGTATATAGGGCAAAATAGGGTAATATGGGACACATTAATTCCTAGCTACTTTCTTACATGTTAGCAAGGGCAGGATGTATTATTCATAGTTTGGTTGAGAAAGAGCACGAATCATTTTGCGACAACTTGGATCATTAATGAATACATTTGAAATAACTACACAGCTGCAACAATTAACTTTTTAGGTGCAAACTGTCACCAAAAGGTTACACTCGTAGTCATCAACAGTTGGCACTGACTATACGCTGACACCCTATTTTAACACGAGTGGTAAAGGTATATATGTCACGGTATCACAAGAACCGTTTAAAGGCAAAGCGCTTTACACTTTGTTGTAAGAGCTTGGCTTAACTTCGGCTGAATAGCGTCTCAGGCGACCCGTCGTGCGTTATGTGTCATACATAATGCACATGTAGCCAGACAATTAGTTGATCTACGAGATCGCCCTATCGCCCATCTGCTTGTCGGTCTACATGTTCACAATTAAAACGGTAGAGATCGCTCATGGTTTCTTGCTAAGCTGCGCCAATAGACGTTCAACTATGATTTACGTCTATGGCTGTTTGTTGGTGACCCCGGTTCCCCGGGTCAAGGACGCTCTCGCTCCCCGGGTTTGATTGCGGTTGGTTGTGTTTTCGTGTTGTTCTACATTAAATGTTCATATTACACGATCATACTAGTGTCTGTTTGTAAGACTGGATATGCGATATCTTTCACCCTAATGGCGTGGTGGCAGTGTTCATAACGAACTCACACACCGAACTGTGTACAATAGAAAATTTAATCGCATTGACTTTCTAGCCTACTAATCGGCGCAAGCAGTTAGCCTTGAACGACGGCTTTGACTTTGTCGCACTAGTAAAATCGCAGTAGCCTAACGTTAACATGGCCAACACGCAACGTGCACCGAAACAGTGGTGTCTCACGAAAACCGAAACCGTAAACTCGTTTGAGAACTGGCGTCAAAACCTTATTTATATTTTACCGCTCGACACCAATTTCACGCAATTTATTACCACTGACGCCAACTGGGGGAAGAAGTGTGCCTCTGAACCAAACAGAGGTTTCACTGACGATGACGTCATTGCGTCAGGCGGTCGTACGGCTCTCCAGCAAGTGTACATGCTAAAGCTGATGCTAGGCCAGATAGCCAATTACTGCCCAGTTATATCGCGCAACACGATCGTCAAGAATTCAACTAGTTTATCTTGCATCTGGCAAACTATTTGTCTACACTACGGATTTCAGTCTACGGGCGCCCATTTTCTTGACTTTGCCGACATTCAGCTCCAGGATGATGAACGTCCTGAAGATCTGTATCAGCGCTTAGAGGCCTTCGTTGAAGACAACATGCTCCAGCGAGGGAGCGTTATTCTTCAACATGGTAACGCCATAAATGTCGACGAAGAAATGACACCTTCTCTCGAAAACATGGTTGTGCTCACATGGTTGAGATTAATTAACGTGGCACTCTCAAAGCTCGTCAAGCAACGATACGGCACTGAACTGAGAGCTAGACCACTGGCGTCGATTAAGCCTGAAATTTCCCAGGCCCTAGACTCACTACTTGATGAAATCACTTCCGCCGATGATGCAAAGGTCATGCGTACAGCTACGGGTCACTATCAACAGAAAAAAATTGGGCAGAGACAGTCGTTCTGAAGGCGTCAACCATCTCCATTTTCTGCCCCAAGGCGGTCTACAAGTACAAAGGCATGTCCACTCTACAAACAAGCTGGCCGCAGCAACATGCAGCATTTCTTGAGCGAATGCCCATATCTTCCCGAACAAGATCGTCGCTACATGGCTAAGATCCGTCAAGTCACTGACGTACGCGGAGAGGACGACGTGTATGAGCCATGAGCTCCATCAACCTGAAATCGTTGACCAGCCTACGTTAGGCCTCGTTACAGCACAACGCATCGACATACGTCAGTCGCCTTATCTGGACACGGTGGCCATCACACGGTCCGAATCACCATTGACAGCGGTGCAACAGGCAACATGATCCGACATTCCACTGCTCTGAGACTCGGTTGTGAGATCAAAACCTCTTCTCAATCGGCTCATCAAGCTGATGGGACATTGCCCCTGGCCATAATTGGCGAGACTACAGTGCGTCTAACGCGCAAGAACCACACCTTCTCGTTTTGTGGGATAATTGTGAAGAACTTGGATGTCGAAGTTCTAGCTGTCACTCCATTTATGGAAGTCAACGACGTGACCATACGTCCAGCTAAGAGATTCATCACGCTGTCTGATGGCACGACTTACACGTATAGTACAACCGATGAATCTCTCAACCGACATGCGTTCCGACGCACCCACGTGTTGCGAGCGCCCCCCACCAATACCACGGATTGGCCTGGCGAGTTCGTGGAAGTAAACCTCCCCACTGACTTGTTTACTACAGACTCCACATTCGCTTTGGAGCCACGCCTTGACACTACAGGCAACACGTTCACACGAGAAGGTGACCTGTGGCCACAACTGTCGTTCGTTACCAGCGTAGATGGCGTGGTACACACACCCAACCTGACAAACACCACTCGCTTGCTGAAACGAAACGAACACTTTTGCCAAATTCGAGACGTGTTTGTACCGGACGTTCCAGCAAATACTCCCTTACGTTCTGACGTTATCAGTAAGGCCATAGACCTACAACCTCGCAGATCTACACCTAGCAAGCACTCTGCCTCTGTCCAAATCGACCCGGACATGAAACTATCATCCGATGAACGTGTATCATTCCACGCCATCATTGAAGAATACGATGATGTAATTGACCCTAACTACACTGGCTATAACGGCCACGTTGGACCTTTCTAAGCGGTCGTAAACATGGGCCCTGTTCAACCACCTCAACGGAAAGACCGCCTACCACAATACGCTCGAAATCAGCTCGTTGAGCTTCAGAGCAAATTCGACGAACTTGAGACGATGGGCGTTGTCGTCCGACCTGAGGATGTTCCTGTGAACGTCGAGTACCTCAATCCGTCGTTCCTCGTTAAAAAGCGAAACGGTGGACACCGATTAATCACTGCATTCCCAGACGTGGGACGCTATAGCAAACCACAACCATCCCTGATGCCCGACGTTGATAGCATCCTGCGTAAAATCGCACAATGGAAGCACATCGCAACAACAGATTTATCGAATGCTTTCTATCAAATACCACTCTCACGTGAATCAATGAGGTACTGCGGTGTCGTCACGCCGTTCCGCGGCGTACGCGTGTATGCACGCTCTGCAGTGGGGATGCCCGGGTCAGAAACTGCACTCGAAGAATTGCTATGTGGCATACTCGGAAATCTGCTGCAAGAAGGCAGTGTCGATAAACTTGCAGACGACATCTACAGCGGCGGCAATACCATTGTTGAACTTCAACAAAACGTCAAAGGCTGTTACAATGCTTCGCCAACAGTGGTTTGCGACTATCAGCCACCAAGACAACGATTTGTCCGACGTCAACTACCATTCTCGGTTGGATATGGAATATGGGTACCATTCAGGCGAGTCCTCACCGTATTGCTACCCTAGCCAGCTGTGAAGCTCCCACGACTGTGAAGGCCATGCGCGCATTCGTTGGAGTTTACAAAATGTTAGCGCGTGTAATACCCGGTTGCTCTGCCTTACTCGCACCTTTCGATAACGCAACTGGCGGACGCCAGTCTTCTGAACACATCGTTTGGACATACTCGTTACGGAAGGCCTTCAAGCATGCACAGGACAGCCTACATACATTTACAAAACGATCTAGACAGATTAGTGAAATTGTCTGAGAAATGGCAGATGCTGTTAAATTTTGGGAAATGTAAATGCCTACATACAGGACATGGGAACTTGAATGTAAACTATAAAATGGGAGATACTGTTCTGGGTACTACTGTAAAAGAAAAGGACTTAGGAGTTACAATAAGCGCTGATATGAAAGTTTCAGAGCAGTGTGGTATTGCAGCTTCAAAGGGTAATCAAATTCTTGGATTGATTAGAAGAAACATAACATACAAGGGAAAAAAGTTAATTATACCTCTTTATAAAGCAATAGTTAGACCTCATTTAGAATACTGTATACAAGCATGGAGACCATATCTTAAGAAGGATATAGATACGCTTGAACGCATACAACGGAGAGCAACTAAAATGATTCCAGAACTTAGAGACCTTAGTTATGAAGAACGCCTGAAAGAATGTGGTTTAACAACTATAGAGACAAGGAGGTTAAGAGGAGATAAGATTGAAGTTTTTCAGATATTGAATGGGTATGAAAATATTGATAGTAATATGTTTTTCTCACTCATGAAGGATAGCAGAACTAGAGGACATGAGGTAAAATTAGTAAAGGATCAATGTAGATTTGACATCAGGAAGCACTCGTTCTCACAGAGGACAATAAATGAATGGAACAAATTGTCTACAGATTGTGTAACTGCTAGCAGCGTGAATATGTTTAAAAACAAGGTTGACACATATCTCAGGAGGGCTTCCTTGTCCACTTGCCATCTGGGCCTTTGGCTTGGATGGCAAATCTTGTTAAATACGAACAAGGCTATCAAGTTGCCTCGACCCTCCGACAAGCTATGGCTTGTGACCGATGGCTCCACCAAACAGTACGGATTAGGGACTACCTTGTACGTTATGCGTGCTGGCAAATTGAAGCTGGCCGGATTCTTCAGTGCGAAATTATGGGGGCGACAAACTACGTGGCTGCCTTGCGAGATAGAGGCGGTGTCCATCACTGCCGCAGTGAAGCATTTCAGCCCATACATCGTACAGTCAAGTCACACTGCGTCTATCCTCACTGACAGCAAGCCTTGCGCACAAACTCGTGAAAAATTGTGTCGCGGCGAGTTCTCTGTGAGTCCGCGAGTCTCTACATTCTTGTCGGTAGTCAGCCGCTATCAGGCAACTGTCCGACACCTCGCCGGCTCAGCAAATGTCCCATCAGACTTTGCTAGTCGCAACGCACCGATATGTCTCGAACAACAGTGTCAAGTATTCACCTTCGTCAGGCAAATGGAGGAGTCGGTTGTCCTGCAACGCGTCACTGCCAACGATGTGACATCTGGGAGGGCTCAACTTCCGTTCACCAGCAGATCAACGTGGCTAGCTATCCAAGCCGAATGCCCTGATTTGCGACGCACACTTTCACACTTCACACAAGGGACGCGGCTATCCAAGAAAATAACGAATGCCAAAGACGTCAAGCGATATCTAAATGTCGCATCCATCGCCCGTGATGGTCTGCTAGTTGTACGTCGTAACGACCCACTCAGCCCGCACGAGATTGCATCATCGTTCCCCGCATGGTCCTTGACGGACTAGTGACAGCACTACACATTCAACTGGACCATCCCTCATGTTACCAGTTGAAACAGGTCATGCATCGCTATCTGTACGCGTTGAACCTGGACAAAGCAATCGACACAGGGTCGCGTAGCTGTCACCAATGTGCCTCACTACGCGATACTCCACACACGACTATCCCACAGTCTACAAGCAATCCTCCAGAGGTGGTAGGAATTTCCTATGCCGCAGACGTCATCAAACGTGAGAAACAACCCATCTTGGTCCTACGCGAGTGCGTAACGTCATACACTGCGTCATGTTTAATCGATGACGAACGCCGCGATACACTACGAGACTCTGTGGTCAAGCTGTGCATTGGCTTACGACCGCTAGATGGGCCTCTTGCTGTCATATGCACTGACCCTGCCCCAGGGTTCGCTGCTCTCGTCAAGGACGCCCTGCTGTCCACGTATCGACTCACAATTGAACTTGGACGCGTCAAGAACGTCAATAAAAATCCGGTTGCAGAAAAGGTTGTACGCGAACTCGAGCTTGAACTGTTACACCAACAACCCACAGGCGGAGCTGTCACGCAGCTTGTTCTATCTATTGCCACCGCAAACCTCAACACTCGTATACGAAACAGGGGGTTTTCCGCCAGAGAGTTGTGGACCCAGCGAGACCAGTTCACAAACGAACAACTGCCGTTAACCGATTACGACCTCATTCGCCAGCAGCATTCTTTGCGAAATGCCAACCACGCTCCAAGTCAACTATCGAAGTCACCCAGTCATACCGTATCCAAAGCACTAAATATTGATGTTGGTGACATTGTGTATCTGTAGTGTGACCGAAACAAGTCACGTTCTCGGTGTCGGTACCTAGTAGTGAGTGTAGATGGGGTCTGGCTCAATGTCAGCAAATTCATCGGCAATCAATTGAGAGCCACCTCCTATCGAGTGAAACGGTCGGAGTGTTACAAGGTTGCTGCCCGTACACTTGATCCGCCAACGGCGTACCAATACGATGACTCGACGAGTGCGCCGACAGATGACGCCACTCCAGAACCTCGATCGAGCATACCAACACAGCTACTGTACCCTGCCACACCTGACGACGCTCAGTCGGTACATCCGATTCCGGATGCGCAGACTCCGGTCGTTCCAGACGAGGAGAGGCAAGAGTCCGAAGATGAAGAGAACTTCCCCGCCGAGGAGCTTCCCCGTCGATCAACCAGAAGACGCAGACCTCCCGAGTATCTAAGCGATTTTGTCACTTAGACTATAATTACAATATTATTATTATTGTATAGTTGTTTTCTCTATAATTAGTCATATATAGTATAAGGAGAAGAAAGAAGTCACGTCAATAGACGATCAACTATGATTTACGTCTCCGGGTTTGATTGCATTTGGTTGTGTTTTCGTGTTGTTCTACATTAAATGTTCATGTTGCACGATCATACTAGTGTCTGTTTGTAAGACTGGATATGCGATATCTTTCACCCTAATGGCGCTGTGCACATTACCTTCAACTTTATAATTACAGTTGTATAGTAAAATGTCCTTAATCATGGCGCAGCTCACAATATGTACTATAAAGCAATACACTATTACATCACATGACTATGCAGTGTGTGGTGTGGCACGTGGTGCAGTGCGTATATATATATATATATATATATATATATATATATATATATATATATATATATATATATATATATATATATATATATATATATATATATATATATATATATATATATATATATATATATACATATATAGGCATGTACGTATAAGTATGATGTACGTATGTGTACACGTACGTAAGTATGCATATACATAAGCATGGATGGTGAGGTGGAGAGAGGGGAGGTGTGTGTGTGTGCGTGCGTGCGTGCGTGCGTGCGTGCGTGCGTGCGTGCGCCTGGGGCGTGTGCGTGTGTGTCTCCTCTGTATAGGCATCAATTCATAGCTATCATGTTTGCCGTGTCTCATTATGTCTCGCACTGTACTAGTTATATATGCAGCATATGGTTGACCTATGATTACAAATATATTACTGTTTTGCAGGAAGGGAAGGAAATAGAACGGAAGAAAAAATCAATGATGACGAAGTCGGACAAGTCGGCTGTCAGCACACCGAAGATAAACGCAGTATACCTGCCTGTCGACCAGGCAACGGTCGCTGTTAATGTCAATACAAAACAGTTGTTTTTGTCTTTCGTGACAATTTTCCGTTGTTTCTTCCAACAAGATTCATGAATTAATGTCGTTTGTTTGTTCTGGACACTCGTAAAGTGGCCACAATGAACTGGTTGGTACCGATGACACCATGTCTGTGAGCAGATAATACGGTCTCTCGCCACTGTACACGAACCTCTGTAATACTTGTTATATTGAAATAGACGGACAGTGACATTTAGAAAATTACGTTAAACGACAGGGACTCAATTATGAAATGAGGTAAACGTACAAGGATATTATTCGGAAATGACATAGTAGGATAGAGACACAATTCGGAAATTAGGTATAATTATGCAATAACAGACACGTAGTTATGAACTGACAGAAGGACAAGGGCACAATTAAAACATATAAGGCAGAAAGTCAACAATACGATTAAGAGACAATGGAAACTACAATAGGAGAAACTGAATCAGTTGAAAGAGATATAATATATGCGAAGTTCGGGGGTCGGAATGTTAGATAAGAGCTCGGAGAAAGTGAAGAGACGGCGATCGATCGGAAATGTTGAGGAAGTAACCAATTATATGGTAGATGTGAAGATGCATGGGGACATATATAGGAAGAGGGTGACATGAAATACAAAAAACCCCAAGGAAATAACACAGTGCCGAACAGACAAACGTACATATATATACAATGTGGCATGGTATAATACGACAAAAACTATAATTAGAAGAGAACGTCAGAATTGGAAAAAACTACGAGCAATTAGTTACATTAATAAGATCGAGAACATGCAGCTAAATTAAGTAGGCCCTAATGTGCGTGAGTAAATTGCTCGTGTGCATTGGTCGAGGCCGGGTGACAACGTACCATGGCGTTGTATCTGGATCTGGATCACTGAAGTTATGGTGCAGTGTTTGACCTTTCACCAAATAGGCCTATACAAAGTCATATTCATTCAGTTGTAGACCATAACAGAAGGCGCCAGTTACGATGTTGCAAACAGCTTATGGCGTATTTTTTAAACTGCAAGATGTGATCTATTTAATCTGAAAATCGTGTTATGTAGTACAGGGGAACCTCGTTAATCCGAACGTCGATAATACATAAATTTTGGCATTTCCAAATGGTAATATATACACTGTTAATTGTATGATTCGTTTATCCGGAGAACTCGTTAATCCGGACACATACAATGGGCACTAAGTTGTCCGGATTAACGAAGTTCCACTATCTACTGTATTACTTTATTGTTCATATGTGCTTTACAAAGCTACGCGATATGACTTTTTTCCAACCAAACTGCATTGGCTATACTCTAAAAATAATTTACTGCTATTCAAGTAATTTTAAAATCCTCTCGGTCATCCCGTAAAAGGGCTTATTTGGTCATGCTTTATACACACAAAATGTACCAGCTTGTAGCGACGTCTAGCGACTGCGGACGGTATCCGTGACGTAACGAAGGAAGACCAATATCGCATCGCAATGTCGGAAACCGCTGATTCTTCAAGTGAAGTATAGACGTTATGTCCCAAGTCGCTTATGTCACAAACTGTGGACGATATATCTCAAAAAGGAGCGCAATGTCCCAAAAAAGACAATGTGTACTAAATTATTATAAATATCATGGTTATGCTTAATTAAAAGTCGTTCTGATCAAATGCATGTATATTAAGCTTTCAGGCAACGTATTCCCATGTCCGCGGACATCCATTTCATGGCCACCATCGTTTCAAATAACAAACGCCACTGCGTCCGAACTGCCAGCTTGAGCCTGCGTGCCCAGAATAATATGTTACTTTGTGTAAATGTGCATGTGTGTACGTGCGCGTATGAATGCATGCAAAGCACTGGTAAGATTTTTATGCATGCATTTATGTGTCTCTGCAAATCCAATCTTTCGTCAATGTAGAGGCATAGAAATGTAATACAATGTGTGGGCTTAACTATCTTATCAGACATTGTTAAAACTGTTAAAACTCTCAGAATATTATGGCACATGGCACACTTATTGATAATTGTTATGTGATTTGTCACTGGTATCTTAGTTAGCAATATTTATGATCACTTTCCATATTTTATTTGTCTGGACTATGTCCAAACTGTTAATAATATACCAAAATGTATACAAATAAAACAGCATAATCCTGATTCAGTCAATACATTTTTAATGGAAGCAATAAACTAAAATGTATATGATAACTTAAGGGTACTGTAATGAAAACTACAATCCCCTTGAGGAAATCATCACTAATATTATATATATATATATATATATATATATATATATATATATATATATATATATATATTATTACATATTAAAATGATTAAATATAACAAATATAAACGAAACTTGCAAGTCAAGTACCTCTTTCTGTCCACGGTGATGGCAATTGTCTATACCGTGCACTGTCCCTTGGCTAGTTTTCTTGTGAAGAACATCATCTTCAAATCCGTCTCCTCACTGCCACGGAGCTGATTGAGCACCGGGACTGTGATGAAACGCAGGATTCGGATTACAATGACCACATCTGTGACAATCGCATACTTCACGACCCATATCATCTCCCGCTGCGTTCAGTCACAACACCTGGCAGTTACTCGCTTGTATATGCAGTCAGTGCAGCTCTCTCTGTTGTCATCACGTCCTATTGTCCACCAGCTAACAGCGTACTGTTCGATGACGTCACACTGAACAGGATGATCAACGGCCGCGGAGTCTTGACGGCCGTCATGCCTGCAGTGACAATAATGTGGACGATGGAACAAGTGTTGCAGCAACCACAATATTTCATCCCAGATCACTTTGTTGTGCTACGTCTCAACTAATGAAAGAATACCAAACAACACCAAAACTTACCGGATTAACTCAACTGTTTTTAGCACTTAATGATAATGTCCACTGAAACTATACTATGTAATTGTGCAAATAGTGAATGGAATATTTATAGAACTTTTGTATTATTATTATTGCTGATTGTTTTAATTGTGATCATCAGTATTGTTAGTACTATTAACATTATTAGTTTTTGTTAGTTTTTACGAGCGCTGGTCCCGCGCCTCGTTGGCACACTGACTGTCAAACTCACAATGGACTGCCCATTGATTTGCTTATTAAAAGTATACCTGGGCATACAACCAGGCACATCTAGTAGTAGCAAACATTGAACGTGCTAAACGTCTGCTTCTTCTGAGCATTTAAGCCAGACGCGTGCGGGTTGGGTTAAAATGCTAGACGTCTACCATGGCATTTTTCATTTTGAAGTTAATAAAGACAGTGTGACAATTCAACGTGATAACCATTTGAGTTCTCATATGATATTGATTACGGTTCCGATGTTGCTTTCCATCAAACTTGCTGCGTTCTTTTGAAATCGTCTAATCTTGTTTATGCGTAATATGTATTGGGTCCCAGAAGACGACTGATACGCATGACTCAATGGGAATTGCGAGACATCAACATGCTGTTTCCTTAACTGTTTCAGAACAACTGAACATATTTCGTCCCTTGTTTAAATAGACCGCCACGGCATACATAATAAAAGATTTTCCAATTTGTTATTTTTTCGGTGTATTTTAAAGAGCTATCCCCGATAGAAATTGTAATGAGTAGAATTGCTTTCACATGGTGTCCTACCTGTTGGGAAAATGGACACCCTTTTTCAATGTTTAGATCCTGCCAAGATCTTTCGCAAGATCTTCTCGACACAACGTGGCAGCTCTGGTCAACTCTCTAGACACGATAAGCTCTAAGGAAATAACATACAATGTAAAGAACGATGCGTCAAACTGTGGTCAACTGGAGGTCTTTATGTGTGTTGGTGTCGTGTTAACTGGAGGTCTTTATGTGTGTTGGTGTCATGTTGCTGTGAATTACGTTCACCATCATTAAAGTTTATAACGTTATTATATATTTTGTTTTTAAAAGGTCAAAAAAGGGTTATTTTATCCCTGAGATGACAAATGTGTGGAACGAAGAAAAAGATCATCTCTCGTCCAATCAACTGTATATATTTAAGAATGCTGGCATATGACTAGAACAGATCAGAGATCATTTTCAACCGCCCACACAACATATATTCTAAACATAATGCCAATTTTCTGGCAACAAAAGGCTTCTAACAAAGAACTTCTGAAACTAACTGCAGAAATTAACATGGATGATTTGTTCACCATAAGAATCTGCCACGTCTTCGAAAAGGATAATGACAACATAGCCAAAACAGCTTTGAGGTAGACCCCGAAGGACAACGAAAATGAGATAGGCTAAATGTGCTCAACACTGGCCAGAAGAACTGCAACAGGATGGTGGCCGCCAACTTCCAGTCCAATATCCAGTTGTGGAGCGTCATGGTCAACAATGATGGCAGCCTCGTCACACGTGAGATAAGTCAGTCAGTGAGATAGGTGTGTCATGAGAAAAAGGTTCTGGAGAGAATCAAGTCACTGTCATAGGCACCAGTTTTCTAAATGGTGCATCATAGTCACAGAACACCATGTCTGTAGAGGGATGCTGAAACTTAGCAAATGATGCATTGAAATGTTTTTTCTCATAAGCAATTTATACACTGTTTATGAAAATGTTGATCATATTCTTGGATTTATTAAACATAACTTTTTTTTTACCAAACTAACGGTGCTTTTCCTCTTTGTTCCCTGCTGTACATGGGTTAGGGTCAGGTAAAATATTTTCAAGTCACTCTTTCTGTTGTTTCTTTCTATACTTTTCTTGTATTCTTGATGTTTTCTACCTCTCTCTTCCACTCTCTTTACTAGTTTGTCTGCAACCATCCTTACCATGTGGCCTGCCCATATCACATTGCTTCTCACCAATCTTCCTATTCAGCTGCCCTGTTGCGTCCCATCTTTCCTCAGGTTGTTCATCCTTCTCTCGTCAACCCTTTTTGTTCGTGTTATTCGACGAACCCATAACCAAACTTGCAGCTGCTGTTGTTGTTCTGTCAACGCCACTGCCTCTAGATACATATATAGGCATGCTGGTTTAACGCAAGCTCTCAGGACTTTCCTTTTAAGCTTTATCAAAATGTTCCTGTCCAACATGAACCCCTCTACCTTTCCCCGAGCATTCGCTCCCTGTTGTATCCGACATCGCATTTCTACCTCTGAATGCCCATCCTCATTAACCATTCCTCCAATGTACACAAAACCATCCACTTGGTTGATCTCCTTACCATCCAAAACTAATGGTCAAGTCCTCTCTCTGATGTCCAACCCACATCACTTCTGTCTTCTCCCGGCTCATTTTCAGTCCGTGCTAATTGAGTTATGTAATAAAAAAATTTTATTCGAAATCTGGGCACCCTTTTTTTTGAGACTAGACCCGCCCGTTATGTGAAGAAGAATGTTGTTATTAAGACTTATTATTAAGACTTTTCCATGATAATTTCTCTTCACGAGGGGCTACCGCTGTTATAAGGTCACTGTACACTTTCAAAAGGGGTAGCATCATAAAAAAGGCGGACTACTACGTGCGTGCCTGCGTGTATCCTGCAGATAAACTGTCATCTGGTGTATTTTCTGGTAAACTTGGCACCCCCCTTTTTCAGAATCTGGATCCGCCATAAATAGTGACCGTTAATATCGTTGAAAAACTTCAAATCAATAACTCCAGGTACTTATTAGCGCCTATAGTCCAAACACACCAATCTAGGAATAGTGATTTTGTAAAGATAATAGTTGAATGGCACCAACTCACTGAGCGGCTGGAACAATGGGTGACTTCAACCAACAGACTTTATGCGCACTCACCCTCCGTCGTAGACTGTAGCCAATGTCGGGAACGTACCAGAATTTTAGACATCTTTTACCCTTATTCATGAAGATATAAATGGAAAACATAACAATTTCGATGACTGGTGCAAATGTACCATTGCACAAAAATACCAAAGAATGGTGATCTCACTAACTGTAGCAACTGAACGAACGAACCATCTTTTGAGAGCATGTTTTTTAACTGCAACATTTTCAGAAATCATCCCGGAACTCTCCGATTTATAGTATCTGCGTCTCTTTAACCTTTACTGCTATGTCCTCCAAGCTGATATATGTTATGTTTCGTCATCATTTTCCTAGATACCATTTTGGGTGATGCAATTAAATGCCTACTGTAATATGATTGCCACGAAAAACAATACACTCCAGATGGCAAATGAACAACATTGCATTTAGTTTTCTCGAGCAACATTGTTACGTATTTGTGTAACCCACCCTGATGAGATATCTCTCAGTTTTGTTTTAAACATATTCAGAGTGCTAGCATTTAAACAGTTAGTAGATACGTTGCTCCATTCATGTATTCTTCTCCGTGAAAACTAACCTTGTATCCAAACAACGCCTTTGTTTTTTCTGTAAGCCTGCATACGATACACAATCTACCCCTATAGAACCTTTCTCTTTAGCCACTTCCAATACAGTTCTGTTTCAAAATAAGTTACTTCACGTCAATTGTATTTTCTGATGTTCTCTTCGCCCACGAGCCGGTAGTTGACATCAGTTTATTAATAACGTAAATATATTATAGCTACAATAATAGATATTGTATATAATAGCAATTAATTATAACAGAGAATGTCAACCAGGGGAAATAATGGATGAATTTCGACTTTCTGCCATAAAATATATTCCTCCCCATCTACACACGCAAAAGCGGAAATATATGTTATAAATAATTTTCCCCATGCACACACGTTGGTGCAGCTAATTATGATATGATATATATATATATATATATATATATATATATATATATATATATATATATATATATATATATATATATATATATATATATATATATATATATACGTACGCACGATCTATAACCAGCAACGCCCTTGCTTCAAAATACGCACATGCGCAGATACATCAATTTACATAACTAATTCAAATAAATCAAAAGTGAATAGTAATAAAATTAAATAAGTTTAAAGTAAATAGCAAAAATGGCATCAATACATTTCCAGCATAACATTTAAAAAGAACATATCCAGTTTTAAAAGAATAGTCTGAAGCTGCATCTCGAAGCTGTTATGGCACTCTGTTGCAAACATGACAAGAGGTAGATTGTTCCAGAGGCGCTGAGCTGCTTACAAGGAAATTTTGTCGCCTTGAGTTCAGGTAAGCGCCGGGGGGGGGGGGGGGAGCGGAGAGAAACACAGAGACAGCTAGTGTCAATATTTGTAAGCACGACGCCGGTAATGCCTGTACCTAGCAGCACTGCTCAAACTGAGTAACCTGGCCCTACACAAAACACAAATAGCCCATCTAGGATCTCGACAAGTCAATCATGGTAACTCCTTAATTTAACTTACTTCTATGAGGCGGCGCAACAGGTTACACTCGGAAAAAATCAGATTTCAGCCACATGGATCATATTGACCAATACCCATAAGTAATCCACTGTCATATGTATTTTAGCAGCGGATTTCTAAACTTTAAAGTGGGGGAAAGTAACCCTAATGTGTGCACTATTATATTGCATGGTTAGTACCTTGAGTCACTCACTAGAGGCCACTAGGATAGCAGAGGCATTCCCAGATTATCTAGCTGGACCGGTTTTAGTGAATGACCACCGCAGTTTGTCCTGGACCGGAGGCGTGTGCAGACGGTGATACTCTACGTTAGATATGTTGGCCTTCTCGCGGATCAGCTTTACATTTCTACACCATGGTGAGTTAGTTTTGTCACATATATACATATATATATATATATTTGCCTTTTAATGAAGTAGACTTGGTAAAACTGTAGTTTAGATGAAGTGTTTGAATTTGCCATTGGGTCCTTCAGCTACGGGCGTGGCAGTGTCGCAAGAAGCTCGCCTGTTGAATTCAATGTCGTTCGTGTATGCCTAGGCAGTGTCATACTGTGAAACTTAAATACTTCAATAAATACTTAAATAAATACCTAGTATATAATCTGCATGAAACTAATTGTTTGTTATGTTATATTGTTATTTTTTATCATATATGATTGGTGATTTGTGAAATTAAATTGAAAGTTATTTGTAACCTTGGTTTATGTGTTAAGTATGTCTAACACTAACTAATGCGAACACGAGGTGCGGCTATTTCTGTTCAACAAGTTAGTAATGTGGCGGTCGTTCAATTACAATGTCACGGTGGGTCTGGTAAACTCGTGTATTCATCTGGCCGCTCCTATTCCAGTCACTGCAGAAAAATGGTGGGAAGCATTGCGTAACGCATTAGACAGTTTCAGCATAGTTCTACTTTGCTAGCTCTACCTTGTTAGCTCCTTAGCTAATAGGCACTCACGTCAGCTGGATTTTTCGGTCACCTGTGCTCAGTAAGCTTCGCGCCGAGATACTCCTACTTAAACACAGATACAATGGTATTCGTTAGTGAATACGTATCAGTTTGCAGACGTTATTTCAAAGAAGACATGTTTAGGTTTTACATACGATGTAAGCTAGATATCTAAGTTATATTTATTAGCAGGACAGGGAGAACACCACTAATTTTTACCACCGTTCGTACTTTTAAGAACGGTAATGGGAGGGGTGTCAACCTAAGTCCCACCTGTTTAGGGGAGCGGCAACGTCCCACCAGTTTTGAGAGTACCATCTCCCACCAATCCAACCTCCCACCAATGTTGAGGTCAACCTACCACCATTTTAGAGGACCTAACACTCAATTATGGCTACGTATGAGATAAGTTTAACTTATATGGTATATAAGTTGCACTGATATACCTTGGGAGTACTTTTTTATTTCACTTTGTCTCAGTTGCTGCATTAACTAAGCGAATAAACTGCCATGGTTTACTTGACTACATCCGGGAAAGTAAGGTCTGACATATATAGCTCGATTCAATGTTTGTGATGACAATTGCATGACATATATCATGTTTATTATTGAATACGTTATATTAATACACACATTTAGTATTTTGTTACCCGGGATCTTTTATCACAAACGGTTTACGCATCTATATATTGATACGTCTTTTCGACAATTTGTGCAGCCTGGTTTATTTTAGTAATGAAGTTGTCCAAACCAGACTGACGCTTCAATGCATCCAACGCCAGGCCAAAATAGCAACGTATTTCGATTTATTTAAGTGGCGCGATCTGGCGGATAGTCTAGAAAATACATTGCATATCATGCGTGAACGTACTGGTCTCTGGTTTTCCGTATTTGATCAACTAACTGTGGAACCAGGGTCTTTAAAAAGTGCTGTGGCCTATTTGGTTGTCCCCCCTTCTACATCCCCTAACTCCCCTAAATCGCACTTCTACATTTCTTCGCTCTTTCCTGCTGCCAAAGATTACCCCCAACATCTTCAACCAAATGAAGGTGGTCATTAAATACAAGAAAAAGATGACCATATCAGAAGATTACGATACTGTGTTGTGCAAATATTTACAGTTGCATTGCTGGATGACAACATAGGCACATGTCAATGACAGTATGATCCCTCGTGCATGAAGACATTGTTTTAGACAATGTATGTTGATACAACTCTTATGAAAATATACCATGGTATCCCAAGGTATATCATTGTATGCCATGGAATACCATGGTATATCATGGTATATCATTGTATACCATGGTATACCATGGTATATCAGGTATTTACCATGGTTTACCTGTTTCAAAACACAATGGCATACCATGTATTTACCATGGTATGTTTTCATAAAGGTAGAACGCCAGACTCGGCTGAGGGAACCCGTGTTCAAATCCAATCGCTGATGTATCAAAGCTTTGACAATTTTGTTCCACCACATTACCACAGTTCACTCAGCTGTAAATGAGTACCCAGGTACAGACACGTGTGGAAATATGAACGAATAATATTCGCACAGTTATTGCAGCATTGCTGAATACTTCCCAGAGAAGTTCAGAAGGTGTTGAAATGAACTGGTGAGCCAGGGTGTGAACTGTTAAGCACGTTTAACAATCCCAAGGACTCGATACAGTGCTGTGTAAACATAAACATACCTTTACTTGAGGTCTTTTTACAGGTGCTGCGGCAGCCAGGAACAATTTTGGTGGACAAAGAGTGAACAATATCAAGAGTCCCTTCAATCAGATCGCTCTTGCCTATCCCCACTTTGTGTGTTGCTACAGGTTGGTGTCATAAGTAGACCTAACCGCCTTGTAAGCAGGCCATTCATGGTCCTCTTGGAAATTCATTGGATTATGAGTGGAACAGACATTGCAATAAACTATAACGATGAATTGTGGGGGAGGGGAGAATGTCACATTAGATTGAGAAACCAACTTTTACATTTGTTCTAATAAATCAGTATTAGCGCTGAGTGGTAATGGCTTTTGTTTTAGTAACCAGCTTGATTTGTTTAATGTTGTTATTTAATATTTCACTCTACATCCTTCTTGTCAAAGGATATTTTATTTTTATGAGCATGCTGTAGTCAAGAAGAGTACGTCATTTATATGAATAGAACCACCTGGGAAAATGCATATTGCTCAAACAAAGATGCATATGATAGATTGTAGTCCTTTGCAGAATATCAAAGTGTGGGTGTGCGAACTGTTTCATTGAAGCAGATCTACAGATCTATGTAACTTTTCTGATGGATTTGATAGACAAGGTGGTCCTCAATGCCAAGGTACTCATCACTGGCCAGGGGAACTGTAACAGGATAGTGGCCGCCACCTTCCAGTCCACATATTCTTGGATTAATTAAATATAACTTTTTTATTTAAAAAAGTAACAGTGCTTTTCCTCTTTGTTCCCTGCTGTACATGGGATAGGGTCAGGTAAAATATTGTCGAGTCACTCTTTCTGTTGTTTCTTTCCATACTTTTCTATCGGCCGCCCCCTCTCCATCTTTCATCCTCCCCCGATCTTCTCGTATCCCATCACAAGCAGTCCTTCAATCTTAGCTGATCGCTTCCCTTTTTCTTGCATTCTTGATGTTTTCCCACCTCTCTCTTCCACTCTCTTTACTAGTTTGTCTGCAACCATCCTTACCATGTGGCCTGCCCATATCACCTTGCTTCTCACCAATCTTCCTGTTCAGCAGTCCTGTTGCGTCCCATCTTTCCTCAGGTTGTTCATCCTTCTCTCGTCAACCCCTTTTGTTCTTGTTATTCGACGAACCCATAACCAAACTTGCAGCTGCTGTTGTTGTTCTGTCTACGCCACTGTCTCCATATGCAGATACAGGCATGCTGGTGTAACGCAAGCTCTCAGGACTTTCCTTTTAAGCTTTATCAAAATGTTTCTGTCCAACATGACTCCCTCTACCTTTCCCCGAGCATTCGTTCCCTGTTGTATCCGACATCGCATTTCTACCTCTGAATGCTCATCCTCATTAACAATTTGTACAAGGTACACAAGGTACATCTCCTTACCATCCAAACTAATGTTCAAGTCCTCTCTTTGATGTCCAACCCACATCACTTCTGTCTTCTTCCGGCTCATTTTCAGTCCATGCTTCTTGAACAACCCCTTCCATTCCTTCACACTTCCTGTAGTTCTTGTTTGTTGTCTGCTGTCATGGCCAGATCATTTGCATACAACACCTACCTGAGAACATCCTCTATGCTGATCTTCCTGTTGATTAGTGCCAGCACCATGATAAAGAGTAAAGGGTCACTTCCTTGCCTCTAACCGATGTTAACTGGAAACTCTCCTGACAACCCAGATCAAACCACAACTCTTCTTTTTGTTCTCAGGAATATGACAGGTCTGGGTGTTGCACGCCATGACACAGAACTGGCAGTTAAATCTATCACGGTGGCTGTGCCCAGTAGGAAAGGCAAAGTCGGGGTGTGGCATGCCATGGCACAGATCTGGCAGGTAATTCTCTCAAAGCTTCTGCAGAAGAAATGTATCAAACCGGCAGAAATGTGCAAAGACTGCACATATTTCTGTTGTGTTGTAGGTATAAAACATGGTTCCAGTGACAAGATATTACACGCTTGGGTCATTATCTATTCCAGGGTGGTAACAACGGATTGATATGCTACGTAGGTAGGTGGTGTAAGACTTTGAAAATTGCAGGCAAAAAGCGCGTTGCCGCTCTTGAGGTGCAATGTTATAGAAGATTGTTGGTTATTAGCTGGATTGGAAAGAAATGACTATATAAGTAAAATCAAAAACAATTGTTGACTATTGAGAACAGTGATGACAAGAAAGCTTCGGTACTTTGGCCACTGTACAAGGAAGAAGATGTTTGATTTTTACAGGTATGGTGCTAGAGGATGCAGAAAGCCCGTTTGGTGGACGAGAAACTGAGAACAAGGCTGAATGGATCAGAATCCACCAAAGCTTCCCAGGCCCGGAGACAGTGGTGGTCAACAAGGACTCTCACCACGGCCACACATTTAATATAAGCTGGTGTACTGACAGGATAGTAGTTGGTGTAATGCTGGTATCGATATGAAAAAAGGCAGCCATAATTATTATATTTATGATGACATAAAAACAAAATAAAGCCTTTTTAAAATGTAATTCCCACCCCGGGGGCCCATATGGACGGCTCGCCATATGACCCTCCATGTTCGTCAGAGGGGCTCCCGTGTAACCTTGTAGAGTTTAATCTAGATTGGCCCAGAAATACGTCGGTGAATAGGACACAACAGACAGACCAACATAAACTTCTTTATAGATTAGATAGAGTAGACAGAATAGGTGTATGCAGATATTGAAAACTAAAGCTGATTGAGTGTTGTTGTTTCTGCATCCTACCTACAGATATGCAAAAATTCCCGCTGCGTATTAAGGACGTATACCATAGTAAGGACCGTGTCACAACACTCAGTGTCTATCTCGCCCCCATAACAGGTGAGTCTCCCTGCTTGCTACATTTGTCTAAAATGTTAGAACTAAATGTACTGACTAATTCAGAGAAACTACACTGCAGACTAACTTCTCATTTAGATGTGTTGACTATATTTCTTACGCTAATGTGCAAGTTGCTCCTTTGAAGCAGGGCTGTTTTGGTATCGTACATTGCTTGACTGTTTTCAGCCCTGAGTGGGAAATGGATTGAGATAGCCTATTGGACAATTTCGGGAGCTGCGCATGTGATTCTGCAGCACCCAGAGTCAGTTGGACAGGGCACAGTTCTTCCAGACGTTCTCTTTATACACCAGTCCCATCACTAAGGTGATGTTTTCATCGAAGCATCTCGTCTGTGGTAGGTCCAATTCTCAAGTATATGTCTTTGGAAAATATTCAAATATACCTGGAAAAGCTTTATTTCATGATGGTGACTATGTTACATTTATGGGTTGATTTTTAGTAGGCCATCAATTACATATACTCTGTCATCCACAGTTATATAAAATATACAAGTAAAAGCTTGGCTTTCTTTTCAATAATCCAAATTGAAGCATTGATTAAATATTAATAAAAAAAATTTATTGGAAAACTGGGCACCCCTTTTTTTCTGAGACTGGACCCGCCCGTTATGTGAAGAAGAATGCTGTTATTTAGGAAAAGAAATACAATTAACATTCGAGGAGCCACCTTAAAATTTGCATTTAATCAAGTTACTGAGCCAGCAAATTACATTGTTCACTGATGTTTAACATATTTTAATAATTTACTATCAACTAACTGTAATTCACTGATACACTTTCATCTGCAAAGACAGCCGAAAATCAACTTCGGTATTTGTACAATTTGCAGACATTCTGTGTGTAATGCAGTAGCAGAACAATATCCAGGATATACTTCTGAAGAGATATTGTCTCATAAACAGTATTTCTGGAATACTGTCCGTGGGGTTAATGATGAGATATTGTCCAGATAATATTGGTAGGTATACAATCAGAGAGATGCTAACTTATATGAATCGTACATTGTTAAACTTTTACTACGTATCACGCCACTGCATTACTAGCAAAAAATCCTTTCCGTGGTTGTTCGACTGGGGCAGCGAACATACCATAACTCGTGCAACTCTTCTGCGCACCGCAGCGTTCGGGGCATTGTTTTTGGAATTACATGCATCCTGGTTATATTGAGTACGATAAATTATTACTATTTTCTGAATTGTATCAACTGTATACCAAGGAAAGAGGCATTTGTTTTAATTTTACAATGACACCTAACCTTCAAACACTACCACTCCCAGTCACTCTGGAAATACGTGCATATTACACTTTTATAACATTTCACCAATTTATAAATTGGAAGGTATATGTTATGCGCTAACTCCACTTTTACTTGACAACTATTATTTCCTCTGTACTATCATAATATTTTCATGTGTGTATGTATCTATTATTATGCAGGCAATGTTTCGTCCATATTTATATGGACGAACCAATATGGTACATCACTCCTTATTTCGGTATGTTATGCATGGTTAGAGGTTTAACATTCAACTTGTTGCTCCGTATCTTTGTTGTAGTCAAAAGAACACAATGCAATGGTTGGGCAACCTGAACTGACTTTGCCATGTACTGTCAGGGCGATCAAACATGACAAAACTAAAAACACGGGGGAAGGAGTTGTGGACCGACCTGTCTCGGTATATGGGTGGCTGTCTTGCCCCAGGGTGCACCAAGATGGTTTTTGTTGGGTATTCTTACTGCTGCAAATGTTCATCCTCCCATGGTCGTCGGCATACTGCATCAAATGTTCATCCTATCATTCCACCATTATTCAACATATGTGTAATATAGATGCAATGTTTGGTCGAGATAGAATCATATACATTTTTGGAATGGAACCATTGGTTGATTCAGACAGAAAAGGAAGCATTTGACAAGATAGTTTTGCTTACACCTATGTGTAACAAGATATTTGTAAATTTTGTTTTTTAACATATTCACATGGCCTGCATTAACAGAAACTGTAGAACATTTTTCCCATTCATTTATTGGCCTTTGCGAGGATGAAATGACGACGTATGTGTATATCACTCCAGACACAATGGTTCAGCAGTGGACTCCATCTCTCGTGAGTAGGACATCACCACGAAGAAATGAGTTGGTTGTTGTGCATACTTCAGCTGAGATTTTCCCAGAAGCATATGGTAAGTGAGCAAGGAATATACATTTAGATTTCATTTGTTTATTCTGTTCTGTGATCATGTGCTGGAGCTTCCTTAGCTAATTTAGGTGAACATTAATGAATTTGCTTTTGCTATAATTGATGAAACCATGAAAAAGACTTATCACGTTCCATCTATTCGTATTTTAGCGCCTTTGTTTTTAAAGACCTCTGTCCAGATATACAGATTATTGGCGGTTTCATGGAAAGTCTCTCAATCCCGCTCAGCCACAAAAATTGTATGGTAATTAGACTGAATTAATATTACACCATTAATTATTTCAATACTATGCGGGAAAGTTCATTTTGGTGAAAGTGTACCCTGTATGTGAAAACACCCACATACAAATGTATTTATTATTACCTTTGTTAAATTTATGAAGACATTGCCACATGGTTTCTTTTGGAAGTATTTAAGGACAATCAGTGCAGACAGTTCTGGCGACACAGCAAATGATCAAGTATTGACTGAATTTATACCATTCAGTGAACCATGTGTAGGTGTTAAATCTGTTATTAACCAGACTTGGACTTACAACTTGGATCACCAAGTGTATGCTGATAAATCAAAGACCTATGCTATTTTGGCTACACGAGACACAAATCACTTCCAAAGCTAGCTCAGGTATTGTCTCCACAAAATTTTCCACTGGACATCAACATCAATTTACATGTAATTGATTAAGGATTGACAGACGTTTGGTACAATGAAAATAAAACTGATGCCGATTGATCAACTAATGCGAATCGAGAATAATAAACTGAATCTGAATATGTAATGATCGATATTCTTTTGTTTAAAAAATAAGAGACCAATGACGTGAGTGACACTTAGCCATTATCAGCCAATTGGTTGCACCTCCTATCGGTCGGTGGAGAGACCAATCCACAGTCACCGAGTCTCGTATAGTTGCGTATCAACCAGCTCTCAGGGGAGAGAGTTGTCGGCCCCCAGACTATGTGTTGAGCTTGCAACCTCTTGTAACATCACGTCTACCCGATTATATAGTAGGTACACCCTTTTTAGATGAATTTGTGGTGTGAACTCTTGAAACATGTTCATTTTACATTTATCTGACATAACACCTACTAATTAAACAATTTTGTTAATTAGAATATTTCTTATATGGCATAGTTCATGTTGTAATGGAGCAAAGTGTATAACATGCATAAATAATATTACTAGTCTATGTTATTGTTATTCATTTATGCAGATTTATTGGTGGAAATTATGCGCATGCAAGATAGCGTCTACTACAGCGTCGGTCGAGTACCTGTTATCAATGAACATACATAACCCTGCCTAAGGAATACAACACACTCCAAGTGGAAAATGTTTATTATATCGCCAATAGTATCATCAAACAGTTGTGTTAACTGGTATATCTGTTTATTATCTATGCATCTAGCAGTTCCCACTGCCGTTACTTTGTCAGTCAAAACGCTTACAAAGTGTCTTGTCTCCCTGCCAGCAAAAGACTAGCCACATTTTCATGCAGCTAATATACAGTCATGAGATGCATCAGAAGCAGAAAAAGGTAGTTGTCACTAACAATTAATCTGTCCCTATACACTAATAACAACTCCATATAAAATGTACAATCGTATGTAGAATGCCAGCAGAAAGGTATGTAGAGCCATCCTCGAAATATGTATCAAAATTAACACCATATCAAATATGTATACTCCGTAGTATAGATATTATTTATTTACAAAACCAAATGACGTTTATACATAAACTATATGCATTCTGTTAGGTCACAAATTCGTTGTTTATAATGCACCTTTTGTTTTCATAGTAGCTGTCTCGAAGCATTTATTTGTTCACCCATTTCGTCCGACTGGCTGTCAACGTAATGCACTTCTACCTATTTAGCCGATATCAGCTTTTACAGAAAACACCACAGGAAGTACGCAGTGTGTGCTATGGACAAACAACGTATGTTGATACAGATATCATGCAAGTCAACACGGATATAGCACACGAAATGCTGTCATGCACACTCCTCCATATTTCTTCAATTGGTCGTTCTTCAGTCATGATAGGCCCCACACAGTATGCCATTTGTCGCTTCCTTAGCAGAAGCACCAACTTCCCATGGATTGTTATATACGACACGATAAATGCAAGAATTCCCTGCATGCTGGCTGGTGGACAGGAATTAACACCTTTTGTCTGTGCTGGCGGAGGTAATCAATGAACCACGATAGGCATTGTCCATGCGCACGGACGGCGTTGTCCTGTTTGCATCAGATAATCTTTAGCAGCACCACGTCAACGCAATCAATGACGTTGTAATCCTCACTTAGAAACGCAATTTCTATATCGCAATTATTCTGGTATCCTAATTGCATCGACACATGCGTGTTGTTCTATTGAGGATACGTAATCGTTCTGTTTACAGCAATTTTCTCAACACGTTTACACACAAAAATAATAGTACGCATCAGTTAGTGTGTATTCCATGTTCTGCTGTAAATGTGACTTCAATGTGTGCAGAAAGGGACAGCCCCTTACACTGGACTCACAAGCACGCACACACGCATGCATGAGGGGGAGGGAGGCGGGGATGGAAGCAGACAGGTGGAAGGCGGCAAGGCAGGCAGAGAGACAGGAACATTGCTTTCGTGGTGTCCAGTCCTTGGGATTGTTCAAAGTGTTTTACATTTCAACCCATGGCAGAAATATTCGTTTAAAATCCACTGCAACTTCTCTGGGAAGCAATTATTCTGGTATCCTAATTGTATCGAAACATGCATAATTTTATGTCGAGAATACGTAATCATTCTGTTTAAAGCAATTTTCTCAAAACGTTTACACACAAAAACCAAGAGTACACACTAGTTGGTGTGCATTCAGTGTTCTGCAGGAAATGTACGTGTGATTTCAATGTGGACAGAATAGGAACGCTACTTACATATGATTAACTCGCACGCATAAGGGATGTAGGCGGGGATGGAAGCAGGCAGGGAGGGTGGCAGGCAGATAGGCAGGAAAAGTATGTTGGTTGTATCCAGTCATTTGTTCTGTTCAAAGTGTTTTACACTTCACCCCCTAGCACACCTGTCCATTCCAACTCCATCTCGACTTCTCTGGGAAGCACTCAGCCATGCTGCAAGTACACTTGTTTTGCAATATTTAATATGGCAATGGTTCACACCAAACTGCAGCTTCCTCATGCGTGCATCTTACTGCTAATATTAGTGTGAAGAGCAAATAATAAAGCTCGCAAAAACAAATGTTGCAACATAGGCATGTATAGCTCAATTAGCGTACCAGCTCAGATCACGTCATTTGGATATTATTAAACGTCGGCGGGGAGCGTGTCTGCGTATCAATTTTTCCCCACATTATCACAGTTCACTCAGCTATAAATGAGTACAAAGCTAGAGACAGTGGTGGAAATGTGGACGAATAATCTTCGCAAAATAATTGCAGCGTGGCTAAAAGCTTTCCAGATAAGTTGAGATGGTGTTGGAATGAACAGGTGTACCAGGTGGTGAACTGGTAAGCACGTTGAACAATCCCAAGGACTGGATAGCGTGCTGTATAATGACGTACCTTTACTTTTGGTCTTCTTACAGGTATTGCTGTAGGCAGAAACGTTTGATGGACCGAGAGTAAACAGTATCAAGGGTCACTTCAATCGGATCGCTGTTGCCTATCCCCACTTTGTGTGTTTGCACAGGTAGGTGTCATAATGTGGAATTTCTACAAATTGCTATTATACGAACTATTTTCCTGGATATGGTTATGTATATATTAGAGTGTATATAGACGGATGGCATCAACAAGTTATGCAATAATAGTATCCAAGTGTGGTGTGGGAGCCAATATTGGAAGTTTATTGTTAGGCGTGGGGCATGATTATGCAATAATTGTACCCACGATGTTTTCGCTTTTGGCGTGGTACATTATATTAAAAGGGGTATCAACGTAATGGGACCGTCCACGACACCTTCGACATCACTGCGGTCGGACGTATTCAGCTGGCGGTGAGATCATGCGACCGACGGCCACATCAGTTATCGTTCAGTTCAACGCAGCAGTACTGTACGTCCAGCCGAATGTTCAACTGTCTTCCCCGTGTGCGACATCATAGCGTCCGCGTCAGCCGTCGTCACGAAACGTCGCCGTCTCCACGATCTATTGACATGTGGCGTACTATCGTCCAGCCGGCAACAACCTCGACATCACTGCGGTCGAACGTATTCAGCTGGCGGTGAGATCATGCGACCGACGGCCACATCAGTTATCGTCCTATTCAACGCAGCAGAATGACGCAAAGGGTATTGTTGACTTTGTGCGTCGTAAGGCACGCTTCTGTCACTATTTTGTTTATCGGAATATTGTATTATAAGTGTGAAATACGCATTTCTGCTTTTGACGAATTTATTAACACTGATGTCTGTGGTACGGTCTTGAAGTTCTAATAAATCAGTATTGGTGCTGAATGGTAATGGCTTTTGTTTTGGTAACTTGCTTGATTTTTTTTTCGATGTTGTTATTAATCCTTTCCCTCTGCATACTTCTTGTCAATGGTTATATTTATTTAGTCAAGAAGAGTACGTCGTTTATATATAAGTACAACAATCTGGTAAAATGGATATCGCTCAAACGGGGATACATATAATTGGTTGATTCTGTAATTTTCCTCAGCAGAATACCAAAGTGTGTGTTTGTGATCTATGTCAATGAAACAGTTCTATTTAACTTGTGTGTTTGTGTGATACAGGATGAAGAACTTTGCACGCTGGCATCTCTTGTGGTGTCTGACGGAGGTGATAGATCAGGTGGTCCTCAATGCCAAGGTGCTCAACGCTGTCCAGGAGAACTGTAACATGTTGGTGGCCGCCGCCTTCCACTCCATCATCCAGTTGTGGAATGTCATGATCAGCAATGATGGCGGCCTCGTTACACGTGAGATAGGTCAGTTAGTGAGATAGGTCTGTCAGAAGAAAAGGGCTTTGAGGAGAATCCTGTCACTGTCATGGGCACCAGGTGTCTAACTGCTGCACCATAGTCACACAACACCATGTTTATAGAGGGATGCTAAAAGTTGGCAAACTTTGTATTGAAATGTTGTTTCTCATAAGCATTTTACACACTATTTATGAAAATGTTAACCACATCATTGAATTCATTAAATATAACTATTTACCAAGCTAATGGTGCTCTTCCTTCTTGTTCACCGCTTTATAGGGGTGAGGGTCAGGTGAAACATTCATCCTTCTTTTGTCCAACCTCTTTGTTCTTTTTATTCGACGAACCAAGTTGTTCTCACAAATTTGCAGCTGCAATTGTTGATGTCATGTCAACGCCACTGTCTCCAGACCATAGAGGCATGCCGGTGCAACACGCTCACTCAGGACTTTCAGCATTTTCAAAACGTTTCTCTCCAACATGACTCCCTCTACGTTTCTCCAAGCATTCGCTCCCGCTTGTATACGACGCCTCACTTCTACCTCTGAATGCCCATCCTCCGTAACCTTTCATCCAAGCTACACAAAGCCATCTACTTGCTTGATCTCCTTATCTTCCAAACTGATGGTCAGCTCCTATCTCTGGTGTCCAACCCACGTCCGTGCTTCTTGAACACCCCCTTCCATTCCTCCAACACTTCCTGTAGTTCTTGTTTGTTCTCTGCTATTTTGGACAAATCGTCTGCATACACCATCTTCCTGAGAAGGTCCACAAATCCCACTGCCATTCTCCGTTGCATTTCCAACCACTTCTCTACCAGCTGTCTTAATGCAAACATCCCATGAGTCATTCCTTTTCCCTTTCTCAATCCCTGTTGTTCTTCCCCGAATTCTTGCTCTACTCTCTTTCTGATCCTCCCATCCATAGTCCTCTCTAGCAGCTTCATTATATGACTTAGAAATTCGATGCCTCTGTATTTCCCAGGTCTTGCGCATCTCCCTTCTTCTACAATACTGGGACAATTAGCCCTGTTCGCTACTTGTCTGGTATGTTACCTATCCTCATACATGTATTCACTACAGACAGACCAACATACACTTCTTTATAGGTTAGATAGAGTACACAGAATATGTAGTTTTCAATGTCTGCATACATATATTGAAAACTAAAGCTGATTGAGTGTTATTGTTTCTGCATCCTACCTACACAAATGGAGAAGTTCCCGCTGAGTATGAAGGGCAGAGACCATAGGGGGACAGTATCACACCCCTCAGTGTATATATCCCCCCCAAAAACAATCTCCCTTCTTGCTACATTTGATGAGAATGTTTAAACTAAAAGTTATAAATACTTACTAATTCATAGAAACTACACTTAAGACGTCTCATTTAGATGTGTTGATTATATTTGTTACGCTAATATGCAAGTTGCTCCTGTGAAGCAGGGCAGTTTAAGCATTGTACATTGCTTGACTGTTTTCAGCACTAAGTGGGAAATGGATTGAGATAGCCTACTGGACAATTTCGGGAGCTGTGCAGCACCAAGAGTCAGTGGGACAGGGCCCACAGCTCTTCCAGACGTTCACCGTACACACCAGTCCCATCACCAAGGTGATGTTGTCAGCGAAGCATCTCGTCTCTGGTAGGTCCAATTCCCAGGTATATTTCTGGGGAACATATTCAAATATACATGGAAAAGCTTTGTTTCATGATGGTGGCCATGTCACGTTTATGGCATGATTTTCAGTGGGCCATCAATCACATATACTACTATATGACATCCACAGTTATGTAAAATATACAAGTAAAAGCTTGGTTTTCTTTTCAAGTAATCCAAATTGAAGCATTGATTATGATCATGTCAGCTTTCTTTTGATACGACTCGGCTTATCAGTAACAGGTGCTTGAATAAAGGAAAGTTAATCACTGCAGCTCACTGCTGTGTTTGCAGTGTGCTCTGAGTATAACCATGTACATACGTGGAACGTGACCTGATGATCAGCACACAACCCAGTGGCCTTGGCATCATTCAAGGTTATATCCATAGAGAAGGTGGAACCACACCTTCAGTGTATCCACAGTAACAACTTTGGTAAGTCACATTGACAGGATCTAGAATTACAAGAATTAGATATTTCAATAAATTAGAATATATTAGGTTACGTAATAAAAAATTTAATTTTGCCTTTACCTTCCACTGTGCTGCGCTAGAAAATTATGTCCGTGTCGAAATGTGGATAACTATAGTTGTTGTTCCTGCTGTTTTATTGGAAAACTGGGAAACCCTTTTTCTGAGACAGGACCCGCCCGTTATGTGAAGACGAATGCTTTTATCTAGGAAAAGAAATCAAATTCACATTCGAGGAGCCACCTTAAAATGTTTATTTAATCAAGTTACTGGGCCAGCAAATTGTATTTTTTACTGATGTGATAATAACTTACTATCAACTAACCGTAATTCAATTATAGGCTTTCATATGCAAACACAGCCGCAGTCAACCCCGGAAAGTGGACAATTTGCAGACATTCTGTGTGTAATGCAGTAGCAGAATAATATCCAGGATATACTTATGAAGAGATACTGTCTCATAAACAGTATTTCTGGAATATTGTCCGTGGAGTTAATGATGAGATATTGTCCAGATTTTATTGTTAGGGATACAATCAGGAGGGTCAGCGAACATACCATGACTCGTGCAACTCTTTTGCGCACCGCCGCATTCGGGGAATTGTTTTTGGAATTACATGCATCCTGCTTATATTGAGTACGATAACTTATTAGTCTTTTCTCAACTGTATCGCATGTAAATAAAGGAAAGAGGCATTTGTTGTAATTTTACAATGACACTAAACATTCAAACACTACCACACCCAGTCTCTGTGCACATATGCGCATGGAACAATTGTATAACATTTCATCAATTTATGAATGGGAAGGTATATTTTATTTGCAAACTAAATTTTTACTTGACAACTATAATGGCCTGTGTACTATAATAATATTTGCATGTGTGTTTGTATGTATTTATATGGACGAACCAATGTGGTACATATCTCCGTATATTATGCATGGTTGGGCAACCTAAACTGATTTTAACATGACCTGTCAGGGCGACCAGGGCGAAATGCACCAGGTATATGGGTGGCTGCCTTGCCCCAGGGTGCACCAATATGGCTTTTTAGGGTATGCTTCCTGCTGCAAATGTTCATCCTCCCATGGTCGTCGGCATACTGCTTCGAATGTTCTTCCTATCATTCCACCATGATTCAACATATGTGTTGCTCATTTACATGTTGGTATTGTTCTTACGTAATATAGCTATCTGTAATATAGATGTAATGTTTGGTCGAATTAGAATTATATATTTTTGAAATGCAACCATTGGTTGATTCAGACAGAAAAGGAAGCATTTAACTAGACAGTTTTTCTTACATCTATGGGTAACAAGATATTTGTAAAATTTGTATTTTTACATATTCACATGGCCTGCATTAACAGAAACTGTAGATAATCTGTCCCATTCATTTATTGGCCTTAGGGAGGATGAAATGACAACTTCTGTGTATATCACTCCAGATACAATGGTTCAGTCGTGGACTCCATCTCTCGTGAGTAGGACATCACCACGAAGAAATGAGTTTGGTTTTGTGCATCCATCAGCTGAGATGTATCCAGAGGCATATGGTAAGTGAGCAAGGAATCAATAATTAGATTTTATTAGTTTATTCTGTTCTGTGATCATGCGCGGGAGTTTCCGTAGTTAATTGTAGGGGAAAAATAATGAATTCGGTTTTGCTATAATTGATGAAACCATGCCAAAGACATATCACGTTCCATCTATTCGTATTTTAGCGCCTTTGTTTTTAAAGACCTCTGTCTAGATATACAGATTATTAGCGGTTTCATATAAAGTCTGTCAATCCGGCTGAGTCTCACAAATTGTATGGTAATTAGACTGAATTAATATTACACAATTAATTGTTTCAGTACTATGAAGGAAAGTGAATTTTGGCAAAAGTGTACCCTGTACGTGAAAACGCCCACATACAAATGTATTGATTATTAACTTCGTTACTTTTAAATAATGTCAAAATTAAAACTTTTGTTTGTTTGTTTGTGCAGTCGGGGTTCCAACAAAACGAAGTCATTGCCACATGGTTCCTCCTGAAGTGTTTAAGGACAATAAGTGCGGACAGTACTGGTGACACAGCAAATGATAAAGACTGAATTTATACCATTCAGTGAATCATACAGACTTGAGCGGATCCAGACATTTCCTTATGTGTCAGTCTTTAGATTGCACGTAGAGAAGAACAGTAAAATTAAATCGTGTGGAAAACATTAGCTTAACAGAGTGACCTGGCTGTTCTTCGAAGAGACCAAATTTGCATGTGTGCTGGAGTACCATAAAACACTAACATCATATAGCCCTTTTGCATTAGGAGTGACGTAGAGTGGCTTAATGAAAGCACTGAGTTACTAACATGCAAGGAAGGACATCAACATAATAATTTACATGTAATTGATTACGAATTGACTACGACGACAATAAAACTGATGCCGATTGACCAACTAATGCGAATCGAGAATAATAACTTGAATCTGAATATGTAATGATCGATGTTCGTTTGTTTAAAAAGTAAGAGACCAATGACGTGAGTGACACTTAGCATTATCTGCTATTTGGTTGCACCTCCTATAGGTCGGTGGAGAGACCAATCCACAGTCACCGAATCTCTTACAGTTGCGTATCGAGCAGCTCTCAGGGGAGAGAGTTGTCGGCCCCCAGACCTTTGTAGTTCTCCAATGAAACTACTGACAATCCCTATGTATTGAGCTTGCAACCTCTTGTAACATCACGTCTACCCGTTTATATAGTAGGTACACCCTTTTTAGGTGAATTTGTGGTGTGAACTCTTGAAACATGTTCATTTTACATTTATTTGACATAACATCTACTAATTAAACAATTTAGTTAATTAGAATGTTTCTTATATGGCATAGTTCATGTTGTAATGGAGCAAAATGTATAACATGCATAAATAATATTACTAGTCTATGTTATTGTTATTCATTCATGCAGATTTATTGGTGGAAATTATGCGCATGCGCCGGAAGTGATCAATCTAAGATGGCGTCTACTACAGCGTCGGTCGAGTACCTGTTATCAATAAACCTACATAACCCTGCCTAAGGAATACAACACACTCCAAGTGAAAAAGGTTTATTATATTGCCAATAGTATCATCGAACAGTTGTGTTAAATGGTAGGTATGTTTATTATCTATGCATCTAGCAGTTCCCACTGCCGTTACTTTGTCAGTCAAAACGCTTAGAAAGTGTCTCGTCTCAACAGACTAGCCACATTTTTCATGCGGCTAACATACAGTCATGAGTTGCATCAGAAACAGAAAAAGATAGTTGTCACTAACAATTAATCTGTCCCTATACATTAATCACAACTCCATATGAAATGTACAATCGTATGTAGAATGCCAGCAGGAAGGTTCGTAGAACCATCCTCGAAATATGTATTAAAATTAACACCATATCAAATATGTGTACTCCGTAGTATAGATATTATTTATTTACAAAACCAAATGACGTTTATACATAAACTATATGCATTCTGTTAGGTCACAAATTCGTTGTTTATAATGCACCTTTTGTTTTCATAGTAGCTGTCTCGAAGCATTTCTTTGTTCACCCATTTCGTCAGACTGGCTGTCAACGCAATGCACTTCTACCTATTTAGCTGAGATCAGCTTTTACAGACAGTACCGCAGGGAGCACGCAGTGTGTGCTATGGACAAACAACGTATGTTGAAACAGATATCACGCAAGTCAACACGGATATACCACACGAAATGCTGTCTTACACACGCCTCCATATTTCTTCAATTGGTCGTTCTTTAGTCCTGATAGGCCCCACACAGTATTCCATCTGTCGCTTCATTAGCAGAAGCACCAACTTCGCATGGATTGTTATATACGACACGCTAAATGCAAGAATTCCCTGCATGCTGGCTGGTGGACAGGAATTAACACCTTTTGTCTGTGCTAGCGGAGGTAATCAACGAACCACGACAGGCATTGTCCATGCGCACTTACGGCGTTGTCCTATTTGCATCAGATAATCTTTAGCAGCACCACGCCTTGACACTTGTCAATGACGTTGTAATCCTCACTTAGAAGCGCAATTTCTATATCGCAATTATTCAGGTATCCTAATTGTATCGACACATGCGTGTTGTTCTATTGAGGATACGTAATCGTTCTGTTTACAGCAATTCTCTCAACACGTTTACACACAAATAAGCACGCACAAACGCATGCATGAGGGAGGGAGGGAGGCGGGGATGGAAGCAGACAGGTGGAAGGAGGGAAGGCAGGCAGACAGACAGGAACAATGCTTTCGTGGTATCCAGTCCTTGGGATTGTTCAAAGTGTTTTACATTTCAACCCATGGTAGAAATATTCGTTTAAAACCCACCTCAACTTCTCTGGGAAGCATTTATTCTCGTATCTTAATTGTATCGACACATGCATATTTTTATATCGAGAATACGTAATCATTATGTTTAAAGCATTTTTCTCAAAACAGTTACACATAAAAACCAACAGTACACATCAGTTGGTGTGCATTCAGTGTTCTGCAGTAAATGTACGTGTGAAAAGGTTGTATCAAGTCATTTGTTCTGTTCAAAGTGTTTTAAACTTCACCCCTAGCACACCTGTCTGTTCCAACTCCATCTCGACTTCTCTGGGAAGCACTCAGCCATGCTGCAAGTACACTTGTTTTGCAATATTTAATATGGCAATGGTTCACACCAAACTGCAGCTTCCTCATGCGTGCATCTTACTGCTAATGTTAGTACGAAGAGCAAATAATAAACCGCGCAAAAACAAATGTTGCAACATAGGCCTGTATAGCTCAATGAGCGTACCAGCTCATATCACGTCATTTGGATATTATTAAACGTCGGCGGGGAGCGTGTCTGCGTATCACGTGTATCCTGGTACGAAGTCAACACTTGTGTAGCACGCGGTGTCCGTGTTGGGGAGTGTTGAATCAAAGATGATTGATTGTTTGTTATACTGGTTACATCATCTAACGTGTGTCCTGGAGCGAAACCAGCAATGGTATCGCATCGAAGAGACGTCGGAGTCGTGCATCAGTGCTTCAAGTGACCTGGATGGAGGAAGAGTCTGTCAAGAGCAGTTGCTGTAGACGTCGGAGAATGGATGAAGATTGGATGACGTTGAACAAGACAAATATGTACTTGGGCATCGGTTTGGTGCTGCCGAGCGCCGTCGCCATGTAGTTCGCTGTCGTCGACTAACTCTCGCATCAAACATACGACAATCTTGTCGCCGTTGTCGAAACCGCCTATTTTCGAGGCGCCGACGTCGTCATGATAGACAGGGTTGGCGGCGTGTTGGAATTACAGAACCACAATGTCGTAGTGTCTACCATTCCCTCTCCATTTCCCTCTCCCTCCCCTCCATCCCCCTCCGTCCCTCCCTCCCGCCTTTCCTCCCTCCTTCCCTCCCCTCACTCCCTCCACATTGACGTTACTTCAGGAGTCAGTCGTTCCAGCGTTCCAGCATTTGCATGCGACCCACAAACATTTGATTTATCAAATGCACAATCAAATGTCCGATCAAATGCATGCGTAATTCTTTGAATAATTATTTTTGTTAGATCCAATTTCACATACCATTAAAAAAAGTTATCTGAAGTGAGCAGTACCTTCAGCAGATTATGAAATCGTTGTCTGACCTGTGAATCCACTTTCACACCGCGCTCCTTAAAAAGTGCTCTGTATGTCAAATGTTCAATGCCTGAGCTGTTGTTTATACAACATGAAAATACCAACTGCTCTGTAGGATTATGGCTTCAGAGATTACCAATGGCAATGACAGTTGTCTGTGGTTTATACTGCTATGTTTAATGTGTGCCTCACAACGCGTGCGGCTAGATGGTTGTCAACCGACTCGGTGAGAAAGTCTACTTATTTTCCTAAGCTGATTCAACCCGGGTTCAAATCATCTTGCTGCCGTATCAAAGCTTTGGAAATTTTTTCCCCACATTACCACAGTTCACACAGCTATAAATGAGTACACAGCTAGAGACAGTGGTGGAAATGTGGACGAATAATTGCAGCGTGGCTGAATGCTTTCCAGAGAAATTGAGATGGTGTTAGAATGAACAGGTGTACCAGGGGGGTGAACTGGTAAGCACGTTGAACAATCCCAAGGACTGGATAGCGTGCTGTATAATAACGTACCTTTACTTGAGGTCTTCTTACAGGTGCTGCTGTAGTCAGAAACAATTTTGATGGACCGAGAGTAAACAGTAACAAGGGTCACATTATGATTATAATATACTCTCTAGGCCTATGACACACACTGTTTGCTTGATGCGGCGTTGTGCGTGACGTTGACAGCCAGTCGGGACAACATACACGAAGAATGAAAAAGGTGTTCCAATACAAAGACGAATAAAAATTTATTTATGTGCGTACAGGAACGTGGTGACTAGCCTACAGGACGTAGTGCCGTGCATGGGTTACATTTCCCTTGTGGCTGGCGCGGCGACACTCTGAGAGGTTGGTACTGATCGAGTGACGTTGTGTGCCTCTTCGAGTCTTGCTAAGGGATCATCTACAAACAATTTAGGCTTTGATTCTCCCCTTATTTGAAATGTGTACAATATTTGTAATAGTAGTATTTGTACATAGATTGGCCAAGTAAAGAACATGTGTCTGTTTGTCTGTTGTAGGCGCCATCTTAGATTGGCCACTTCCGGCGGATGTCCATAGTTATGATTGAATATGCATAAATCAATATCAACAAAGTAGACTACTAATATTATTTACGCATTTTTTGTCATGTATGCTGGATCACCATATCAACTATTGTATATATCAAACATTCTAATGAATAAATACTTTTAAAAAATTCGTTAGATTTTGCCATTTCAGGCACTGACTATGGAGGTAACATTAACGGTTATTCAACTATATTGAGTATAAGCATTCACAGATTGTTGTCGACGACAGCATACAGACATACACACAAGAAAATACAGCGTATAAAAATGAAACGTACGGTGACTAGCTACAATTATAGCATAAAAAAAATAATACCATAAAATAAAGCACAAAACATCGTACAAGATCTCGACCTAACAAAGAGTAACATCCAAATACCTTCCACCAAATATGTTGTTGGAGAGGATGGATTATGGGTGATTTTGTGGGGGGGGGGTGCTTTTATACGATGATTAATCCGGCACTTGTATCACGATATCAGCGCGTATTTGCTTTACTGGTGTACGTGTCCTACAATGTCCAGCGTCAAGTAACCTATTTTTTTCTCTACAGACGTGATGTGAATTTACAGGTAGATCTATGTCCAGATTGGACACGACGGAGTGAATATACGGCAAGTGTCGCTCAACTAAGCAATTAGCTCAACTAACACTGCCTTCCCTTACCTGTGCACATGTTTGATGGTCATGATAATTATAATCTTAAAATGCAGGTAATGTCATTCGCGCGAGTCAAAGCCAAACCGAGTCAAAGTAAACAAAACTACCAAACGAAACCAACAACTGACAAAAGATAACTAAGAAGTTAATTGTTTTGTAAACGTTTTTGTAATAATGAGGTTTATTTGCGGTACGATAATGTTAAAACTGAACAAAGATGCATCTCAATGGGAATTGTTTCGTCTAGTTTAGCATATTAAATCCTGATTTTTAAAGTTTCCTTCAAATGTGCGCAGTTGGTTGAATAAAAGAATGTAAACTTTTATGAACAGCACAGAAAGAATTAGATCGCGAACTTACAACAGTTATAGCAACTGAACCTTCTTAGATTGCAAGGTCAGTTTAATCAACATTAAACTTCTCTTCGAAAAGCGAAAGTAACAAACTACAAGATCTGTTAGTGTGTAATACGTTATAAATTTCTACCTGAAGTACTACAATTTCATAATTGCAGACTGGGTTCCCATGAGATACCTAAGTAGCATTAGTAACAATATTTTTGCAATATGATATATGTATAATAAAAGTATAGTGTATTGATGGTAGAAAGTCTAATCGTTTTTATTGTTATAGTATAAACATATATGTTCTGACTTAATATTAATTACCCAAATGTGTTATAATGAACTGCATTTATATTTTAGCAATTATGTTTTTTATTTGAATGTTTTGGTCTGAATGTCATGTTTACATTGCTTGTGGAAAGGAATGATAACCGTCAAACCATATTTTTATATGGTTTATTAAAGCTACATATGGATGGTGAAGATATTTTTATACTTCATAATATGATTTTACGATAGAAACGATTTGACTATGTACCTTCAATGAAAATGTAATGTGACAGGCCGATGTAAATCAAATAAATTCACAGTTACTTAGTTTCTACACATGCAGAAATATAAATTAATTTGCAAAAGGAACAAAGTTACCTTATTGTATTGTTACAAATACAGTGTAAATACACATTTAGTTTTATCATTTTCTAAATTTGATATTTTATAACTGTGAAAAGTTGGTTCTCAGAACATGAAACCTTGGCAACGTCTGAAAGAGGCCAAGCAAATGCAATTTGACAGTAAACCTGATGTATCAATCACATATTTGTCAGTTTTTATCTACAATACAATACCAAACAGTTACAGTCAGCACTGTGCCATATCCTTCATTCACAACAAATTCCTAACGCCAATTTCATACATGAAAAAATTCCAATTAAAATAATACAATGAATCTTATCAGCCATTCTTCACATTTCCTATCAATATTACATTCTACGAAAGGGAAACATGGAGTTTTCAGTACTAATATATGTAAATACAATTTTAACCTGATGCAAAGTTTCAATTCAATAAATTTATAAGAAAGATGTTTCTGTAATGAACAATGAATCATTGCATAGTGCGTACAGTTGACATGATAGCATCGTCAAAGTATGTTGTGCGCTAGAGAATGAGGTTTCGTCCTAATAATAAATAATAATAAATATATTATTTCTTTCTAGGCAATGATATAGAAAACTACATCAAACCATTGATGCACGACACTACACTGATGTAATTTAAACTCTGACCCTCTTGGAACCCCCTTCCTGCTACATGAAACTTTTAATTACATACATCAAAAGGGGTGCCACTTCATATTCGTCAGATGCCATTTCAGCCATCACAATGCAAAACTGCCAGCATGGGCTTGAAGTGCGCACCCTTATAAAATGTGATAGGAAAAAAACATCATTGTATGGCACTAAACAAAACGGCTACTAAGCCCCTCTGCCATTACACCAATTTTGTGTAGCATTGACATCGGTATTATGAGACCATCCCTAATCAAAAAAATTCCTGAATTGGTACTCCATAAATATTGTCACATCATGTCATATTTAGATTGACACACTCTAATTATCTAACTACACTGCTGACACAGACATACATCAAGCATCGAGTTAAGTTCATTATGTTGTAGAAAAGCTGGGAAGAGAAGATAAACGATTGTGTGTAGAATTAAATTTCCACATTTCCTGTGCTCAAAAAGTAAATGTAATTATCATGGCTAAAAATATTGTGACCAAAACGATCACCAAATGGCATCACTGTCATAACTGGGAAAAATGCAGAAGATTGTGCTTGTTTGTAACTGCTTTTTAAGCTAATAATAATACGAAATGATATTACGTAAGAAAAAGAAAGGTCACATATATAGAATTTTTATATTCCATATGAATCAGAGAATGGGAAAGGCTTCACTGAAGTAAATTTAAGATTTTAATTTTGAAATAATAAGGCAAATACGAAAAAAAAATTTAAACCAGCAAATTTAAAGCAAGCAAATGTTAACTGAAGCAAATTTTAAGCTTCCCATTTGGGTTTTCAATGCGAAACGTGAACACTGGCCTGATGCTGCCTTTCACTACTGATAGTGAACAAGCAGTAGAGTATTATCACCTTTATGAGCCTCTGTTGCACTCTCCTCACCACACTTTGAGTTTCTATAACGCCCGCTGAGCCAATGCAACATTTCCTATATCAATTTCACCTACGTCATGCATCACTGATCATACTACTTAGAAGATCAATCAGTGTCCAACAACTGGGTCACAAGTATTCAAAACAACAAATTATCGTCATCGCCATCTGACAAGTCAGATTCGAGGAAATCATCTTCGTTCAATTCCCAGAAATTGAGTTGGAAGAACTCCTGAAGGTCGTCTGCAAGGTCGTCCGTTAGCGAAGACAGTTGGAAAGCGAGGGAGCGACGTTGTTCCTCGAAGAAATCCCACAGGACGATGTGTTCAATAAGGCCGAGTTCGCCGCTTTCATCCTGGCATCGACGTCGTCGAATGGGTCGGGGGGATGCCTTGCGACCGTCGGGGTACGCGTGGAGGTAGAAACAATGGGCGTTGAATGGACACTCGCCACGGCCCTGGTCAAAGTACTTGCATGGCTTCTTACTGCAATCATGATAATAACACATTTCTTAAATAGTGCTTCATCCAAACAGTTGTTCTGGGTCGCTGTACAATGGTGTATAATATTATATCGTCATAAAATCATATAAATTTAAATGTACTAAAATGAACAGACACATCTATATAAGCTATAAATGTTAATAAATTAATTAATATATATATCATTAATTAACACAACAATGGTTAAAATAGTCTCAAATTCGATATAATTTAAAATAGTTCTGAAAGAAGTGCATCTTGAGCCACCTTGTACAGCCTAACACTCATGCATTGCCACAGTATGATGGGCAGTTGGTTCCATTCCCTTGGAGCTGCACAAGAAAAAGCTCATTTGCCGCTTTAACAGATGATCAAGTTAACAAAAAAATAATGGCTGAAACAGATTTCTTTTCCATAAAATAACACCTGTGAGAAGCTGAACTGCATTGTGAAGCGTACCTGAGGGCTGCCTTGTAGCTGTCTATCAACTTGAGTTTCTCTTCCTTCTCGTCCACCCAGTATTTACTTGGTGTAACAAAGTCAGACTTGACACGACACTCTGGACATGATCTGTGGAGGGAATACACAACAGTGTAACCTTCCAATACAACATAATCTAACATTCCAATAATACATAGTCTAATCTTCCAATAAAACCTTCCAATAAAATATAGTCTAACCTTCCAATAAAACATAGTCTAACCTTCCAATACAATATAGTCTAACCTTCCAATAAAACATAGTCTAATCTTTCAATAAAACAGTATAATCTTTCAATAAAACATAGTCTAACCTTCCAATACAACATAGTCTAACCTTCCAATACAACATAGTCTAACCTTCCAATAAAACAGTCTAACCTTCCAATAAAACATAGTCTAACCTTTCAATAAAACAGTCTAACATTCCAATACAACATAGTCTAACCTTCCAATATAACAATCTAACCTTCCAATAAAACACAGTCTAACCTTCCAATACAATACAGTCTAACCTTCCAATAAAACATAGTCTAATCTTTCAATAAAACAGTATAATCTTTCAATAAAACATAGTCTAACCTTCCAATACAACATAGACTAACCTTCCAATACAACATAGTCTAACCTTCCAATAAAACAGTCTAACCTTCCAATAAAACATAGTCTAACCTTTCAATAAAACAGTCTAACATTCCAATACAACATAGTCTAACCTTCCAATATAACAGTCTAACCTTCCAGTACAACCTTCCAATAAAACATAGTCTAACCTTCCAATAAAATATAGTCTAACCTTCCAATAAAACACAGTCTAACCTTCCAATACAATATAGTCTAACCTTCCAATAAAACATAGTCTAATCTTTCAATAAAACAGTATAATCTTTCAATAAAACATAGTCTAACCTTCCAATACAACATAGACTAACCTTTCAATAAAACATAGTCTAACCTTCCAAGAAAACATAGTCTAACCTTGCAATAAAATAGTCTAACCTTGCAATAAAACATAGTCTAACCTTCCAATAAAACAGTCTAACCTTGCAATAAAACATAGTCTAACCTTCCAATACAACAGTCTAACCTTAAATAAAGAATTAACTAAGGAGTAGTGATATCTCTGCATGTCTCGCATACATGACGCTATAGCCACACATCCACAAACTGACATATACACATTTCTAGACAGCTGTAGCAGGCAGGCAACATCATCCCCCACAGGCAGCTACAGTAATCACACTTTCTATATACGTACTTGACGATTTTGTTCTCGAACTGTTTTGCAGACCGCCATTTGCGGATGCAGGAGAGGCAGAAGACATGGTTGCAGTTCGAGAGAATGCCAAAGCGTCGTTCGGTCGGCGGACACTTCTCTAGGACGTTCTCCATGCACACGCCACATGTCTTGTCTTGGCTGTGGGCCACTGCAAACGACAACTCCATCGCCTCCTCATGGGCCTGCACACACTCCTGTAACACACAACACGCTCCTGTAACACACAACATGCTCCTGTAACACACGACACTCCTGTAACAGACGAAACTCCTGTAACACACACACACACACACACACACTAACACACACACACACACACTAACACACTAACACACACACACTGTTCAGAGTTCAGACACACTGTGTAACACATTCCTGTGACACATGTCACACACACACTGTTCAGAGTTCAGACACACTGTGTAACACATTCCTGTGACACATGTCACACTCATATAACTCACATTATGGACTCTTCTGACTTGTCACACACACTTTTGTAAGTTATAATACACATAATTTATTATTATTATTACACATTTATAAAGCACAGTGTATCCGGGTTAAAAACCTGCTCAAAGGTGCTGAAAAGCTAAATTAAAATGTGGTTAAAAGACAATTAGACATGTTAAATAAAAAGTTAAATAAATGAATTACATAAATGAGTTATATAAACAAGTTAAATAAATAAAAAAGTTAAAATAAACAACTACAATTAAGTGAATTCATTAGATAAACATATAAGTTATAATCAGATAAGTTAAATAAACAAATTAAATAAATAATAGGTAAAATAAGTAAAATGTTCGAGTAATTAAAATGTCAACAGAGTGTTCGGAAGGCTTCACGGAAAAGATGTGTTTTCAAGAGTGACTTGAATGCCGTAATGGAGTTGGCTTGCCTAATTGCGGGAGGCAGGGCGTTTCACAGTGTCGGCCCTGCCACAGAAAACGCCCGACGACCGTACCGCTTGAGATGGTACCGCGGTATAGTCAATAGATATTGATCGGCGGATCTCAGTGCTCAGGTGGGTGTGTATGGAATCACTAGCGACAACAGATACACACTTCTGTAGCTTTCATTACTCGCACACATCACAGTGATCACACACCCGTTTAACACACATAGCAGCATGGTAAAATGTGCTTTACACTAAAGTTTCCAATTTCTAGAATATTGCAGGAGAGAAATAGAACTGGTTTATACAACACACTTACCTGCAAACGTTTGGTGTATTGTTTATACAACACACTTACCTGCATATGTTTGGTGTATTGTTTATACAACACACTTACCTGCATATGTTTGGTGTATTGTTTATACAACACACTTACCTGCATATGTTTGGTGTATTGTTTATACAACACACTTACCTGCATATGTTTGGTGCGTTGTTCAGTATCAGTGGGATGCAGCATGGCGCGGCCACACATCTCACACACATCACCATGCATGTATGCGCAATTGTCGCCGTAGCGACAAAGACCATGCGCAGCGAATGGACACATCTCATATCGGCAGTTCTCACCACCCTCTGGCATTGCTAAGGTGCTGCCATCTGTTGGTTCGACACCACTTTGCGCTGCCTGTGAGTAAGAGCTGGGCGCTGAAACACACTCGTGTTTGTGAATGTTGTGGTGTAACTTATCATTTTTATCATTGTTATAGTATTAAAGTCGTACAAATGGAATATCTGTAATACTCGCAAACTGTATTAAAGAATTTTTGTCCGAATGCGGCCAAAATTCAGCCAAAAAGTCCAGCTGTTATAGTATTATAACATGAGGCTATTCACATATTTTACCCGATCTAACGATCAAAGTCCACTATTTTGATGATTTCAAAAAAAGTACAAAAACCGATTGCATGTACTACTATTCACGCACACCACAGACTTGAAGACCATCGAAATTGATTTGAGATGGGTTAAATGAATTGAGGTGGGACTGTTAATGATTGGCCATACCTGATCCCTGCCACAATTGACCGGGCACAAACTCGGTGGCCTTGACCCATTGTTCCGGGTCCTTGACCAAGGGTGAGCAGACCTCGTCTCCAAGGCCACTGTCCGACGATTGACCGTTCTTCTTCAGAGTGACCATACGACTTTCATGACACTTTGAGTTATCTGCTGGCAGGATGACTGGTTTGACACCATTGCCTGTAGTTCTCTTTCTCCTTGTCCCTTTGTCTGATATTGCACTGCTGGCACTCGGGGTTCTTCCACTGCCAGCAGTGATAGGGTGGTGACCGGTGGAGGTGGATGCAGATGGTGTGCTTCCACTGCCAGCAGCGATAGGGTGGTGACCGGTGGAGGTGGATGCAGATGGTGTGCTTGCACTGCCACTGAGGCGGTTAGTTTTCTTTGGCCGTGTGTGGTCATATCTAGTCAAAAGACAAATATCACGTTTCCCTGCTGCCTAGCATAGATCCCTTGTGGAGGGTGGATAGAAGAAGGACGAATGACCTGAGGGAAGAGATTGGGATACAGTTTTTCTTAATGGGAAGAATGGTAAGAAGCTGGATGATGTGGGCAGGTCCCTTGATGTGGATGGAGAAGGGCCGACTACCAGGTAGAGCAGAGGCAGGGAACATAGCGAAGTCACTTGTTGTGGGTGGAGGCGGGCCGACTACCAGGGAGAGTAGAGGCGGTGAACACAGCGAGGTCACTTGTTGTGGGTGGAGGTGGGCCGACTACCAGGGAGAGTAGAGGCGGTGAACACAGCGAGGTCACTTGGTGCGGGTGGAGGCGGGCCGACTACCAGGGAGAGTAGAGGCGGTGAACACAGCGAGGTCACTTGGTGCGGATGGAGGAGGGCCGACTACCAGGGGGAGAAGAGGCAGTTAACACAGCGAGGTCACTTGGTGCGGGTGGAGGCGGGCCGACTACCAGGGAGAGTAGAGGCGGTAAACACGACGAGGTCACTTGTTGTAGGTGGAGGAGGGCCGACTACCAGGGAGAGTAGATGCGGTGAACACAGCGAGGTCACTTGGTGCGGATGGAGGAGGGCCGACTACAAGGGAGAGTAGAGGCGGTGAACACAGCAAGGTCACTTGGTGCGGATGGAGGAGGGCCGACTACCAGGGAGAGTAGAGGCAGTGAACACAGCGAGGCTGCTGGAATGGGGTCAGACAACAGTTAAGATGGAAAGACTGCGCTATGAGGGACGTGAGAAAGGCAGAGGAAAAGCGGAGGGGGGAAAGGTTGCTGATAAGCAGTGGAAAATAAGAACAATCAAAGCAGTGCAACGGTACAAGATGTCAAGATACTTTTATAAAGGCTACGAGGAAGATCAACTTTGTGACATGGAGCGAGAACTAACCCTTTACCATGACAAATTACAAGTACACAATGTCATGTGTCACAATCTTGTGTGCTGTTGGATTATTGCTTTTATTATTGGTGCAACTGTGTTAACCCTGAGTTTCACTGAGAGTACGATAATAATACACCATTACCTAATATATAAGATAAAGGTTCATTTTTCTGAACTGTAACTATTAGAATATTTACCTGCAGCTTGCACCGTAGGAACAGCTACCCTTCAGGTAGAACTTGCATATCATGTCTGGTCGGTCCGTGTCTTCATGGGAAAACCTGCATTCTGGACCCTCTCGACACACGCCATGGAGGTAGTACCTAGGGGACCATGTCAGATATTAAAGGTAAGTGGATGTAGTATGTATGGGACCAAGTCAGATGTTAAAGATACATGGGTGTAACTAGGGGACCATGTCAGATGTTAAAGGTACGTGGATGTAGTACCTAGGGGAACATGTCAGATGTTCAAGGTATGTGGATGTAGTACCCAGAGGAACATGTCATCAGATGGTACATGGATGTTTATTTCAGACAAAAGCCCATCATACAAGTAAATATTATAAATAAATATAATCATATGTTGTACGTGGATATAGTACCCAGTGGAAAATTTTTCAGTGGTTTCAGAACCACCTATTGCCGTTTCGAAACTTAGGCAATTTCATTTCACAGGGGGTAAATGTGTAACCTGCTGTGGACTCCATCTCTCATGAGCCACTGCAGAAGCATCCATGATGCGGCTCCAACAATTTTGCTAACTCCCTCACAAGAGGATACGACTGAATGCATGAACCTAGGGGAACATGTCAGATGTTAAAGGTACATGGATGTATCACGTAGTACCTAGGGGAACATGTCAAATGTTAACGGTACATGGATGTAGTAAATAGGGGAACACGTCAGCTGTTAATGGTACACGGATGTGGTACCCAGGGGAATGTCAGAGGCTAAAGGTACATGGATGTAGCACCTAGGGGATCAGCATGCAATTGATACATGTATGATATTCGGGTGAGACATTCAAATTAAACAGTTGCAATGTTGTCAAATTATAAAAAAAATTGTGGCTCATTAAAACACATTACCAATCTATACTGTGGCAATGCACACACAACATGCAAAACATGCACGCACACGTTATGGCATAGGAAGCAGGACACGTGTACCCTTCAGAAGAAGTCCCTTCTACCTGGTGTCTATACCAATTTCACCTGGGAATGATCCCACATGGGGTAAATGTTTAACCGGTCATAGACTCAAACACATACCTAGTCAGTCCTACTGGTCAAGCTATCTATAAACCCACTACCATTATAAACACTTGTGCATTAGCCAAGGAAATAAGCCCTGTGGAATAAAACCACATTGATTAAAATGTCGATGTCAGCCAGGAAACTGGACTTGTTTGCTTGATACTTTATGTGATACTGCCTTTACAGCTGATCGCAGCTTAACTTGGAGGTAGTGAGTTTAGATATAGAGATCACTAGGTCTGTGAGGCGTACTGAGTCCACAAGTTTTTTTTTTAAATTTCTCTGTATGGGATCAACAGCTTTTTATTGTATCTTCCAAAAGATGCAGGCAAGGTGGGGGAACAAAACTGACCGAAAGTCCAACACTTTAACACACAGCTGTCCAGGGCTGGGTCCATTTATGTAATTGTAATTGATTACAGCAAAATCGTGTAATTGTAATTGATTATGGTTTCAAAATGTTGCTGTAATTGTAATTGTTATATTTTGTATAATTGAAATTTTATTTCAATTACAATCAATTACAGTACGTTTCATATCACAAACTACCTTGAAAATCAAGACTAATAATAACACCTGCTTATATATTTATATTTAAGTCACAGTATTCACTGTCTGGTGGGTACTGGTCAGTGGTGCTAGTGCTCTGGTGGGTAGCCTTAGCAATTAGCCTTTTCAGTAAGTTGGTAACAGCCAGGAAGCAATAAACAATGCAAAGACATTCAGTGAAACATTGCAGAGTTAGCAAGCCAATTACACCCCTTGTGTTGTGGTGGGTTGGAGACAGGTCAGGTGGCAAGGACCATTTATATGGCCTCTCTTCCCATTCCCAACTCACACAAAGCAAAGAGCAGACCAATTAAGAATGTCAGCTTAGAGCAGGAGCTACAACCTCAAAGTAAACACATCAAACCCTATTATTAGTATTTTCCAAAGAAAAATTTAAGAAATGCGCACGGATAAATGTCTGCATTGGAATATGTCCTGTAGGATTATGTCTGGATATTGCATTATATTTTTATATAATAAAAATATGTTTTAACGGCTATCTTTTTATTTAGTATAATTCAAAGTCACAATTCAACAAAATGTACAAACATTACCGTTATATTTGTTTATCAATTGTGTACAAAATATTGAAATTCAGCAAAACGCGCAAAAATACATAATTAACAAATGCTGAATATATTTGGTTCCGCATAATGTAATTGTAATTGAAATTGAAACAGTGTAATTGTAATTGATTTGGAAAATTATGACTGTAATTGTAATTGAAATAAAATAGTTAATGTAATTGTAATTGATATCATTTTGTGTAATTGGACCCAGCCCTGCAGCTGTCATGCTCTACCACCAAACCACCCCGCTGGTGTTTACACAAATTCACATTAGTCATAGTCTCAAAGACAGCAATCTTCTCTATGAACGTGACTGGGACCTGGGTGGACAATAAAATACTAGTACTAATAGTCAATAATGACAATACCGGACATCAACAAATACATCGTTCATTGACACTGTACAATAAACATTTATATTGCCAATATGCCTTATTATGGTATTGGAAATGTGTGGGTATGGTCCATCGTTTTTACAATTACATCTTCCTAGCCTAGGGACAGGCACGCAATCCCTGGGCCTAAATACAACAGGGGCTCCAACAACTGAACAGTCAACACTGTCACTGCAGCTGCTGGCAAAGTCCCCAGATTGGCAGTTTCACAACAGCCTGGTCGGGTCTTCTTGCAAAAAAACACCTTATACTATATGACCACGTGATCAATTTAACCGCAATGTAGTGTGTATGGGCATTAGTTTATCGTTGTGTTTTCCTTCCATATACCTGCACAGGATTTTAGAACTCCAAGGAACTCCCTCTCCCATCCCGAGCAACGTTCTCGACAAGTATTTCACGACGTTACGAAACGCAAGTCCTCTGCGCAGAAGCATGGAAGAGAGGGACCTATCAGTATTTCATTGTTCGGTTCATTCAGTTCAAATGTTCAGCTTCCTGTTATGTTTATAATAATAATGTTTATTTCGGACAAAAGCCCATCATACAAGTAAACATTATTTATAAATATACATTATATGAATGTAGTACCCAGGGGAACTTTTAACTAAATCGGTTACTTAATTTCATTGTCCTAGTATATGTGAGTTATACTTATGGTCAGAAAATTAGTAGACCCGTGTTGCATAAGTTAAAAAAAAATTTACAGGGGACAAGCGAACGTCCAGAAACATAAAATCGGGGACACTTAGACCTGAGTGTTTTCTTAAACCACCATCCACCAATGTGTACTCCTGATGTAATGCTATACTTGTGTAGACTTTGAGAAAGGGTGCGGTAGTGTATCGGCTATAGAACGCCGGACTCTCAATCGAGAGACCCTGAAAAGACGTACGTGATGGCGATTAAATGACCAGGTCTGCCATGCAGGAGGTGAAGTGTAAAGTGCTTTGAGCGGCCCCAAGGACTGATACCGCGCTATATAAAAATAAGAACATACCTTTAACCTTTAACTTATGTGACCACACCTTAGCCATAGATAAAATCCTACATCACAGTCCACATGCAGCTAGCAAAACCTCACTGGGCCAATGAAGTTCAAACGCGCCTTTTTCATCGGCCCACCAGGCCATGCTAAAGCCAATGGAAACATCATTGACCTTTACTGGCCCCAGCTAACCAATTTGTCCAATAATTCACAGTCATTATTGGCCCAATAATGTTTTTTCATGCCAAGCCAACGTCAGTTGAGCCAATGACAGCGCCATCATTTGGCCAATCATGTTGTTAGAGCCATCATATTGGCCAAGTAAATTTTGCTAGCTGAGACTGTATGACTACAAAAATAATGCGCCTAATTATTTTTCCTTGTACAGTGCATTATCCTACGATAGGATATTTCACACAATCGTGTAGTGGGTTTGGTGCAGGTTCCTCTGAACAAATAGCTAGAGTTGTGTGCAACAAAATGTGCTGGTTTGCGTCGGTAATACTTATTTACTGATGTGGTGTATATGTCAATGACAGCATCTTAATTGTGATCCTGGAGGCTGTTTTAAATGCATCCGAAGTTTGGAATGAATTCAAAATGGGTAAGTTAATTATTCCACATATTTGCTCTATCCTGGAAATTGAACATTGTAACATGTTAGTTCTGCGTGAACTGGAGTGTATGTACATCTACGTGTTCACATAGGCTACATGTATGATACTATCGGCCGTTGGTGGATTATATTGACACACATGAACAATTGTTGGACTCTCGATAAACCATTTTCTTCCTTGTCCACTTATCATTTGGGCCTCTGTCTTTGATAACAATCTTAGATGTTCACGATATCATCATGTAACTTATGGAGTCATTTATAAGTGTATTTTATATTGAATAATGTTAATTTGGAATCGTTATTACCTATTACTATTCTGATGACAACACGCCTCACTTCGTCTATCCTGCAGGACAGAATGTGATGGAGGGGATCCATCGGAAGAGGTATTCCGAGGCAGTGATAGAGGGGAGAGAGTGAGAGCGAGGGTGTTTGTGGGGGACTCAATAGTTAGGAAGCCCGACAGAGTCTTAAACAAGGGAGATGACGTGGTAGTTTGCTTGCCTGGAGCCAAAATAGATGCGATAACTGAGAGAGTAGAAAACATCTTGGGTTCGGGCAAGGGTGGATCTGTTTTAGTACACGTAGGGACAAATAACGTAGAGAGGGAGGGTACAACTGCCATAATTAGGAAATACAGGAATTTGGTCACAACACTAAAGCCGACGCGGGTTGAGCAGGTAATACTGTCAGGGATTCTACCAGTAATAGGAAGGAGGGGTCATAGATATCGAAATTGCCGGGGATGGCAATTAACATGCTAGTCGAAAAGCTATGCATGGAAGAGAAAGTGGGTTTTGTGGATTTGTGGGGAAGTTTTGTTGGAAGGCCTGATATGTGCATGAAGGACGGGTTTCATCTAAGTGGAAAGGAGGCAGCAGTATTTGCGGATGGACTCACAGCAGCAGTAGACAGTGGCATGGGTAGCATAACAAATATTTTTGGTAGTCAACACTATTTAAACTAGAAGCGCGAGGGGAGGTACTAAGAGATGCCTCTAGTTAAGCAGGACAAGAGGCCACTAGTACAGATAAACCAATAACAAAATGTACGAAAAACATGTCTGAAAGCAGGTTATATATGCGTGTGTTTAAATGCTAGGAGTATAGTAAATAAGAAAAACGAATTACCGAATCATGGGCCAACACAGACATAACATATGCTGAATTAGGATGCGTAATGTTTAGGAGAGATCGAATAGGAAGAAGGGGAGGGGGAGTTATTTTATATGTTAAAAAATATATTCAGGCTTATGAAATAAATTAGAATGGGAAGCAGATTACGATGAAGCTGTTTGGTGCAAAATGGTTTCAGGAAATTCAAAATTAACTATTAGATTAGTTTACCAAAGTCCAAACATAAACGAAAAGGATAACGTAAAATACAAAATGTTTTAAAGCAAGTTAGTAAAGGGGAATGTATCATAATGGGAGATTTTAACCATGGACACATACAATGGAAATCTCTAGAGAGTACAGGGGGTGAGGACCATCAATTTCTATTTTTACTTCAGGAGAGCATCCTTACTCAGCACGTGCTAGAACCAACCGGGGGAGAAAATGTATTAGATATAGTTTTACCATCACAAAAAGAATTAGTGGACAATGTAAAAATACATGAACCATTGGGTAACAGTGACCAAAATCAAACACATTTTGACATCAATGTAAAATCAAAAAGTAAAAATAAAAACATGTATAGGAGAAACTTCCACAAAGGTAACTATAAAGATATGAGAAAATACTTAGCAAAGCTAGATTGGAATAACATGTTGATGAATAAGACCGCAATTGAATGTTGGAATATTCTAAAATATGAAATTGAGAGTATCATCGATAAATTTGTTCCCTCGAAAAAACAAGGAAAACGGTCTAGAAAGAAACACTTGTCAAAAGAAGCTGTTAGAAAAATAGTGTTTAAGCAAACTATGTGGAGGGTTTATAGGCATACCAGAAAGGATGAAGACTATGCAAATTACAAAGAGGCACTTAACCTAGCTACAACTGAAATTAGAAAATCTAAAAGAACCTTTGAAAAAAAAATTGGCAGGTAATATAAAAAAATGAGAGCAAGAGTTTCTATGCTTATGTAAGGAGTAAACAGAAAGTTCGAGATAAGGTCGGACCACTGGAAAACAACAGGGGAAACATAATTTCAGACGGGTTTCAAATGGCAGATGTCCTGAATGAGTATTTCAGCCCAGTTTTTATCAGAGAAGATATCAGCTCACTTCCAGTTCCATTTACTAAATTTGAGGGCAATAAATCAGAACATTTAGGGCAGTTATTTGTAAGCCCTGAAATGATAGCAAAGAAAATTAAGAAGATGAAAGATAATAAATCACCTGGAGTTGATGGGATACCACTAAAACTACTTAAGAAAATTGTTGAGCAAATTAGTACACCACTTGCAAAATTGTTTAACTTGTAACTAGAAGAAGGAATAGTTCCTTCAGAATGGAAAGAAGCAAATATTACACCACTATTTAAGAAGGGATCGGGGAAAAAGCCAGAAAATTACAGACCAGTGAGTTTAACATCAGTTGTATGTAAATTACTCGAAACATTAATTAGAGACCACATGGTGGAATTCCTTGTAAAACATAATTTAATAAATACATCTCAACATGGGTTCCTAAAAGCAAGGTCATGTCTAACCAATCTCTTATGTTTTTTGAAGAAATGACAAAGTGGGTAGGTGACGGGTCACCAGTGGATGTTGTCTACTTAGATTTTCAGAAACCTTTCGATAAAGTGCCACGCCAAAGATTATTACTTAAACTAAAAGCCCATGGTATAGGTAATAATGTAATCAACTGGATAGAAAAATGGCTTACACACAGAAGACAGAGAGTAATAATAGATGGTGAGATTTCAAAGTCTAGGGCTAATTATGAGAACTATCATGTATAAGGAGAAACAGCTAATTCTACCCCTGTACAAAGCAATAGTTAACGGTTATGAGGATGTTGATAGGAATATGTTCTTCAAACTAAAAGAAGGCAGTAGAACCAGAAGACACAAAGCAGCATTAGTTAAGGAACAGTGTAGGTTGGACATGAGAAAGTATTCTTTCTCACAAAGGGTTATAAATGAATGGAACAAACTGCCAAATGATTGTGTTAATGCTAGTAGTGTGAATATGTTTAAAATTGAATTGACATATATTTGATAAGGGCTGGCTACACATAGATGAGAAAATTGTTGGGCTCTCGATAAGCACATATGGCTTAATTCCTTGTCCACTTGCCATCTGAAACTTGTTGTTTGGGATGGCAATCTTGTTAAAACTTGTTAATGTGTTGCGAAGAATCATAATCACTAGCTGACGTCGACAGATGATGTACATTTTAAATGTTGGAAACCGGCGCGCATCGTAGTAAAAACTTGGCTAGTAGGCATGCAGAAGATTGTATCCTAAATGAATATGGTCCTTGTATGAGATGCAAAGGATCTTTCGATCAATAGCACCTCATTTCCATGGCTTGTACTCTTGTTTGTAGTTAGGCTGTAAGAGTCCATGTCTCGCATGCGTATTGAAATATTGACACGACAAGTTGTCGCATCAATCTGATTTTGAATCGAAGGGTGATGTTTTTATTTTTCCATATTGGTTTTTGCACGTGTATAAGCCTGTTTTCTTTTCCATTCTTTTTATAGATCAATCAACAAAATAATGACCGATCCCCTAATAGCGCGCCAGAGTTTATGGAACGGAAGCTGCTCTGTGGCTACAATAAACTATTTCACCTATTTACCGCTCTTTGGCAGTACCATATTAGCAAACGTGAATATAAACGACGATACGCGTGCTGGGTAATTATTTCTGTATTTCAGTAAACTTGTTTCCGCAAGGCTCGATACAGACTCACTACACTCACCGAGTGAGCAATTTCACATTGCCCTGCCCGTGGCCTGGGCTGGACTAGTCCTGCCTCTTGGACGCTTCGACTCCTGGCAGATTTTTTGCTCTAGATTCATAATATTGTTACTAAGTGTTTTATTTTTACTGGTTTATTACCAACAACAATTAAAAAAAATTATAATTATAACTAATAATAAAACTAAATGGTTACTTTATTTTCATGATTCATTTGTAGCTCACCGAAGTCAACTCATGAGGACATGAAATGCCTGTGACACTGAACATTGTCATTGACTAAAACTGAGACGATAGAAAGCATGGTCATAGAGCAGTGATTTCGACCTCCGTAAGATGGCTTCTACCATCATATCGCATGTGAGCAAACGCATGTTTCGGGTTATTGTGGCAGCGTTGTGCATCGTGACTCTAGTTATTCAGTACTGGTTTCTCAATTACTACCTCATCACCTACAACAACAACTTGTGGTATCTGTGGCTGCTGCCAGATGTCGCCTCAATCATCCTTTATATCGTTGCTTTCGTGATGTCATTCAGAAGTAAACAGGAAGGCGCCGAGCTTCCCTTGGGCTATGTAACTTGGGGATTCTATTCCGTGTTTGTCGCTGCCAAGGTGGCCATCATCTTCAGGACAATTGCATACAAGTTGAACGAGGAAATGGTTTTCGGGCCAAACACGTTAAAAGCAGGAGTGGCGCTCTCTAGTGTTGCCTTTCTGCTGCTCGTTCTGACGCATCAGCCGACTAATGTCAACTCTGACCACCAGGTGTACATCAACCACCTAATCGGCAGTGTCTCGATCGACATTCTCGACATCACCGACTTCCTGGAAGTGATTTTCATCCAAGAGTCCCGCATCTTCCTCACCTATGAATTGCACAACACGATCATCGGCGTCTCCTGCATAAATCTTGTGTTACCCACAATCCCGTTGCTGATCTTGAGTCGGACGCGCTATGGCAGAGACGAGATGCCAAAGGTAATGCACACGCTGTACACCGTGCTCTACATGCTGGCTGTCAACCTGCCAATGCTCATCATCAGGCTGTTATTGTGGAACGTCCACAGTCAGAATGTGTCCGTGTTTCTCATCAAGAACATCATCCACATAGGGATGATCGTGAAGACAGTCCACGAGAACATGGTGGATGTGTCGAACCAGTGGAACGCGGCTGGTAGACCACAGGGAGGGATTGAAGAGATACAGTTGCAGTCCATGGCTGCCCCAGTTGCCCAGCCTCTCACTGGTCAGCCGGTCACTCAGCTGTGATGAGTTGATGGCCACTGCTTATGCAAAATGACAAATTGACCTGTCTGCTGTGTATGTCCAAGATAATATTATCACCGGACTGCGCAGCTAGAGGTCAGATCTGTTGAGTCTTGTGATCTGTGACCTTAGTAAAGCTATGTGACCATTATAATCCATGTCCATCTTCTGATCAGATTCATGTCACAAAAGGGTCATTCTATGTGAAATCAACCAGTAGTCAAAAGTTTGTCTCACAATTTACTTACATTTTAACCAAGGTGGCTATAATTGAGCACTTCTGCAAAAGAACTAAGGATTTGGTAAATTACATGCTAATTGTGTGTAATGCCCTATAAATAGTATAATGTGAACAAGGGGTAGCCGTTTACCCCGTATACCCATTGTCCTTGAACCTATCAAAAGTGTTATTCTTGCATAGACAATCTGTACCAATATGTCTACATATTCAGCAGATTTCTTAAATGTTGCTTATAAACTTCAAGTGAAAACAGGTAAAAATAACAGGTGTGATTTTGGACACTTACATCATAGGGCACTAGACACAATTTGCATGTTAATGATTAGTTTCTTTACTGAAATGCTCAAGACCAACTTTTTTATTTCCTGAAAACGGGTTGAAAGGACACGGAATGGCCCAAATACCTAGTTGTGCAGGGAGCTGGTGAATGTGTTGTATGTATTCCCAAAGGCAGCACAAACAACGGAGGCAAGAACTGATTAATATATTCTCATGTTACAACAGTTATCACTGTATGAGAATGCCACTGCTTTACCACGCTGTTACCATATTGGTGCTATTATGTTTGCAAACATATTTTTTTATTATTTTCTATTATGTTAATGTCAAGTTATTTAAAATGTAGACTCTACATAACAGGCTGGTAAGTTTGTAGTGTAACTGTTTTTTATTTAAGGCTATATTATGCAGTAGGTTGGTTGTAAAAAATTACTAAGATATTCTATATTCGACTTCTATGGTTGTTTTTGTCTCTCAGTTACTGATTTGTGGCGAGCTGATGTGATTGTAACTGGAATATTTCTACATGTGTTCCATCTCAAATGGGAAGAGTGGTCCGCGGTTCTGTGATTTGTCATTAGGCTGGGCTTGTTTGCGATTCTGCGGCCACGCTAGAGCTGTGTCACGGGCTGGTCTTTGGTCGTGTTCTAGATGTCTTTTGTCTGTCTTGCCTACACTTCCAGGGGCTGTCTCCTGTAATGAACGACATAATGCAATGAGAGACCGAGTGACTGACACATTGGAGGTAGTTTATATTTATGTTTGCATGCAAACTGTTTAACTGTGCAGAAGTTGCCTTTTGACATTGTTGTCTTTGTTTGTGAACATATCTTTTGTATTTTTTTACTTTTTTATGCTTGATATAAACTGTTGTTAAGAATAAGTATCTATCGTACTGATTACTGAGTATCTACACTGTACTTTGTTCTACAGTCCTAGTAACTCTCTTGCAAGGTGTTTGTGTGTGCGTGTGTGAAAAACATGTTCAATGACAATTAAGAAAGTCTAAACAAGAACACCTAGTATTGGTCAAAATGTTTTCAAGAATTCTTTAGAATGAATAGAAATTTTCGCTTTAACACAACTATTAAAGCTAACTCACTTCAATTCAAATACAACCAAACAAGCACTGGACTATAACCCACAAGGAAAGAGAAGACAAGGAAGGCCAAAAATCAACTGGAGACGCTCCACACTACAAGATCTTGAAAAAGTGGGGGTCACCTGGCAAGAGGCCAAAGCTATAGCCCAGAAGAGAGCGAGGTGGAGAAACATGGTTGACGCCCTATGCTCCTGAAGGGGCCAAGAGGATTAAGAAACTAAGAAGAAAACTTCAATTTTGAAGTGAGTTATGTTAAAAGAAACATTTTATTCAAGAATGCACAGCATTTAAACATTGTTTTCTTTACCGTATGATTCCCAATAGTAGCGCACTACCTAATAGATGCACACCCCCCTTTTTTTGAGAAGTGAAACCATGCGCAAAAACAGATTTTCAGGAAATTAGAAATAATATATAGATATAATATTAGAAATAATATATAGATATAATATTTAGAAATAATTCATAGTGTGTGTTTTTAGCCACAACGTGGCACCACATTGTTATCACTACTGGCGGCTTTCAACAGATGTCTGTGGAAGTACTAGGACTAGCTTGTATTTATTTTATCGCTCACTTGCTATCAGCAAAGCGTGCGAGTTTGAATTGTCTATTTAATGATGCTCAAAGAATCAAGCGGTGGCCGGCTGATGTTGTTTGTCTTGAATTACTAAAACCGCGAACGAACGTGCTGTTTCAGTGTTTTTGTCATGCGTTTTTGTAGTGTGTCAATCGAATGTTTTTTGGTTTGGTAGACGCGCTGAAATTGCATCTTTGCAAACAAACAAAGTGCAAAACAAACAACGCAACACCTCATTGTAGGCTTACATTAAGTTTATTTAACACCATCAAAACAATTCGAAGCACAGGTAGATTGGACAAAATACATCACACAAAACAAGCGCTAGTTATGAAATAGATGATCAATGACATGGTTCCCGGGTGGCGCCACACTGCGGATTAGTTACCAGTCTGATTTACAGGCACATTTCACCCATAGCGGCCAAGTTTGAGAACTAATAGACGCGCACCCAAGCCTTCGCACTCGTGCACTGTGCGTCTATAGGGAATTATACGGTATATATTTTATTTAGGTTATAAGATAGGCCTCTGCATTTTCATAGTTCTGCATTACATGCACATGCGCACATGCACACATACACAGGGTCTACAATAATTTTGTCTGCTGATTTTTGGAATATGGCCAATACCAAGGCAAGGTTTTGCACATTATGCAGATGTTCTATGTTTTATATGGTTTAAGCACTTGCATGCCAGCTCTTTTGTTTAAATAATGAGGTCTGAATACATTTTGGATTAAATCAAACCAAACTTATAATACAGGTGGTCCTATTGCATGTTTTTCACATTATGATGTACGAGATTGGCCTCGGTTGTTTACCCACTCTAACAAATGTGTGTTTGAATTCAAGTTTGAGAGGCCCCCACGGACCCACCTGAAGATCATATCTGCATCTCAGTCGTTGCCTGATGAGTAATCCCTTCACAAGCAGCTTCCAGTTGCCAGTGGCACGAGCTTCTCTCTTCTGTAACAATATTAAAGCCCTGTTACATTCGGAATCACTCATTTAGCATTATATTGTTCACTCACCAAATTTGCAATTACATTAGAAACAGTTTAGTAGCATTGCAGTACTGTTATGTGTATAATGCTATCACATTCTTCTTAAAATAATGGCGAGGCCATAATGTCTGAAGGACCAATCTACAGTAGATAAAATAGCTAGAAATGGCTTCCTTTGTTTTGTTAATATTACAAAATGGTATATGTTGTGCAAGTGTTATAAAGATGGTTTACATCAACTTGAACTGAAACCTGCGTACCCCTCATCATACCCCACTCCATTAGCATCGTCTGGACTGCATTAGTCACGGCTAATGTGTCGGGCACATTGTCCCTCGGTCTCAAATGATGTGGCACGTACCTCAATGTCGCGCTGTCTCTGGATCTCCTGGTCCTCATCCCACGCCACCAGCAAGATCTCCCTGTGTTCCACACACACCACCCAGCCATCCATGCTGCAACACACCAAGTAACACATCTAGTAACACGCCATCTGCAGCACACCAAGTAATACATCCAGTAACACATCAAGAAACACACCATCCATCTTGCAACACATCTAGTAACATTCCATCCATGCTGTAACACACCAATTAACACATCTAGTAACACCATCCATGCTGCAACACACCAAGTAACACATCTAGTAACACCATCCATGCTGCAACACGCCAAGTAACACATCTAGTAACATTCCATCCATGCTGTAACACACATATTTAACAAGATTTACCAACCAAGCCAAAGGCCCAGATGGCAAGTGGACAAGGAAGCCATTGGCTTATCAAGAGTCCAACAATATTCATCTACGTGTAACCCGCCCTACTGACATATGTGTCAACCTTGTTTTTAAACATATTCACGCTGCAATTTGTTCTATTAATTTATTGTCCTCTGTGAGAACGAGCATTTCCTGATATCCAATCTACACTGATACTTTACTAATTTACCTCATGTCCTTACCTCATATCTTTCTTGAGTGAGAAAAACATATTTCTATCAATATTTTCATGCCCATTCAATATCTTAAAAACTTCAATCTGATCTCCTCTTAACCTCCTTGTGTCTAGAATTGTTAAACCACATTCTTTAAGACATAACTAAGGTCTCTCAGTTCTGGATTAATTTTAGTTGCTCTTCTCTGTATGCGTTCAAGCATATCAATATCCTTCTTACAATATGGTCTCCATGCTTGTATACAGTATTCTAAATGTGGTCTAACTATTGCTTTATACAGAGGTTAGTTTTTTTCCTTGTACGTTATGTTTCTCCTAATCAACCCAAGAATTTGATTACCCTTTGAAGCTGCAATACCACACTGTTCTGAAACTTTCATATCAGCACTTATTGTTATTCCTAAGTCCTGTTCTTTTACAGTAGTACAGTATCTCCCATATTATAGTTTACATCCAAGTTCCCGTGTCCTGTATGTAGGCATTTACATTTCCCAAAATTGAATAACATCTGCCATATTTCAGACCATTTAACTAATTTGTCTAGATCGTTTTGTAAATGTTGTTTATCACCATCAGTGTTAACCTTTCTAAACACGTTTGCGGCATCTGCAAATTTCAGTATGTTGCTTTATATATTGTCGTCCAAGTCATTGATAAATATTAAGAATAATAAAGGTCGTAATACTGAGGCCTACACATCTAGCAACACATCTGAAGCCAACACATCTAGTAACACATCAAAACCAGCATGGTTACTGCCGTCACCTTTACCAACATTCATGCACTTTTCATAAGCCCAATATATCAGAAGCAATGTATGAAATGCGGAGATCGTTAGACACCAAGGGAAGTTAGTACCACATCCCTTTATATCACCCCTTGAACTGGGTAACGTTTCACTAACATTCTTATAAGCTCATAAGCATGATTTTGCTCCTAAAAATCAATTTCGCTCCTTAACTATGATCGAAATTGAATATTGCGTTTCACTAAGAATAAATAAAATAAATTCTCATAGAAATGCTCTTAAAAATACTCCTAACTTACAACAAGGTTAGGCTGCTCATAAAGCAAAACATATATTCATCATAAACAGTCAAATTTACCTAACTGCATATCATCTTGACTCCTCTTTTACGTAGAGATCCAGTTTTTCAGTCAAATCAGTTTTTAAAATGTGATTGGTGAATTTTGTCTACAGCATCTATTTTACAGCACTGATGCTGATAAGTTGTTGTGTGTGCTGTTTTATGGCATCAAAAAGGTTAAGGTTGTTCGATAAATGTTTGCTATTAAATTTTTTGCAAATTTTTAGCTGTGTCTAACCAAAATATGTACACCCTAACCTTCATATTGGTATACTCGATGACAAAACTTCAGTTGAGGTTGTTGGTGCTCTCTGCAAGCTTTGTTATTGAAAACTGTCAAAATTTCACTTGTCAAAACAACACGTCGCCAGTGTGTCACAGAAATAATGTCCTCTGTGACAAAGCATCTACTTTTTAAAAATTAAATTTTTTCTCTTCACCCAGTGAACAAATCAGTCAAATGTAGTAGAAAAGTGTTCGATGGTTCGTATTATCAGCCACTTTTGGACAACTTTTCTATTTATTTTCCCCAATTGTGCACACTGTGGAGCTTATGATGGAAATTTTATCATTAGCTTATGATGGATTTTATGAGCATCTTAGAGAAACGCATTTTGAAAATGCTCTTAAAAATCTATGATGGATTCTGTGTTATGATGGATTTTCCTGATGAGCTCTTTTAGTGAAATGGCCCCCAGGTGAGGGAAGAGAGACTTACACGGGGTGGTTGAATCCTCCGTGGAAATCCCAACCCACCATAGCTGGTGGACAGTCGATGTTCAACTTCTTGGCAACTTTCTGTAGACCTGGAACTATAAGAGACGCCCCACATCATCATGGATGCAAACTACCAAACAACCAAACCAGCACATCCCAGTTTACATACACTGAATTGTTTTCAAGAATGTATATTTATCTTTTTTTTTATAAAAAATTACAGCTATATGTTTACACAAAGGTGATCTGTCAATATTATGACACGTACATCCATTTACCATTAATATTACAGTAAGAAGTATGTCCTTATTGTAGCACCCATTTTACAAAACCTCTGCAACAATTTTCACAATAATTATAGTATATGTATGAACAAAATGTATTACGGTATTGGTAATAGATATACAGTATGGTAATTTGTGATTGCCTGAATGTGAATTCATTTGTTCTCTTTACCATCACTGATCATATGTATTTTATACCATTCCAAGGGAAAATGACGACTGGGTTTACTGGTGACCTACCTCGGATATGTACGGTGCCCGCTGGGAGCATGGAAGCCTGGAAGAGCTCCACATTGCCGTACTCATTCACGGGAACCTTACCCTGTATACATACAAGTGTCCTCCATCAGCTAGGATGCTAGCCCTTAACCACAACATTGGTTAAAACTCCTTCTTCAACTCAACTCCCTCTTCAACTCAGAGAACTGACTTTCATTGCCAGATTGTGTAACTTGCGAAAGTGTGAACATCCTTTTGTCATATTATGTTGACCTTTTTTCTCAATTCCGACTGGGCCCAGTAAAACATAATTTAATAGTTTGATGGTTTCATCAAGCTAAATAACACATTTGCACAAAGAGCTAGTATGTTGTAGTGGGTACTAGGTAGGTATGATTTCTTGTGAAACAAAATAGAATTAAGGAGAGAGTCTATGCTGCCCTATTGTTCAGGCAGGAGTGACATCAGACCAAAGATTTAGTTAAGTATTCCATGGTTCATGCCTTAATACATGTATCTAAGAGTATGACCAAACCCATACTCCAAACACATACAAAGTCTTTTTCAATTCACCGAAGTTTAATACGCAAGTACACATGTACCTACATATATATATATATATATATGTGTGTGAGAGAATTATCCATAATTACCCATAATGCAATGTGTCAACTCTTGGAAAGGATCCAAACAAGCACAAGTTCGCAACAATATCAGGACATTTAATATAAAATGAAAATTGTAATTATGATTTTTTACCAGCTTGTGCAAAATGTAGAGTTTATGAATGAAGCCCCAACTGCAGAGTTAATCTTTCCAAGCGTGTTATACATACATCAACTGCTGGGGGCGCAACATACATCTCAGTCTGCCAGCGACCAAATATTGGCAACGTTGGATCCGTGGTGTTCTCATGCGGCTTGTGCTGTATACAACAAATAATGTGTAATGCTTACACACCAGGTCTGTCAGAGTCAACCTAACATAAGGGTCAGTTCTGATACAGCGTTGCATCCAGTCCATGGCACTGTTCAAATCACTTTACACTTCACCCCTGGCAGACCTGTATATTCCAACACCATTTCGACTTCTTCTGGGAAACATTCAGCCACACTGCAATTACTGCATGAAAACAACTCATTCATTTATATCCACCATCTCTAGCCAGGGACTCATTTATACAGCTGATTGAACGAGAGCAACGTGAAATGTAATTGCCCAAGCTTTGAAATGGCAGCACGAGAATTTGAATATTGATTGAGTCTAAGTCCAAACTAAATTATCATGTGATTTGTGAGTAACTCCAAGCATATTAATCTCTAAAGTTTCCATACCTTTACATAAGCACACATAAGTTAAAATCCAGTGTTATCTACAGTGGACTCACTACAAAAAACATGTTGGAACTTGGTCAAACAGTTCCATACACCTGATATATCTAATATAAATAAATGATACATATAGAACCCCCAAGACAGTTGCTTCTAAAATCCCACTGGCTATGTTGCATCCTCTTGCTGCCGTTTTGAAGCTTTGGCAATTTCGTTCATTCATGTTGCCACAGTTCACTCTGCTGTGTAAATGAGTACCTGGCTAGAGACAGTGATGGATATGTGAACAAATAGTCTTTGTACAGTAATTGCAACATGGCTGAAAGCTTTCCCAGAGAAATCGAAATAACGTTGGAATGAACAGGTCTGCCAGGGGGTGAATTGTAAAATGGTTTGAACAGTCCCAAGGACTAATAAACAGGTCACTCACAAGACAGGCCAGGAGCGGCCCACTGGTTGGGAGAAGCAGTAAATATCAAAGAACCTATATGTATCAGTTAAATGTCAGAATGCTGTCTTACTCACTAGTTACTTACCCACTTTGGGCGTGCCTTCACCATCTTGTAGGGTTCCTCACCTATCTATAACAACCAATGTTTATTTCTAACACAACATCGACAACTGCTTGAATATTCACCACTCATTTCAAAGTTAGATTGACTAACAGAAGTGCAATAAGCTTTTTATAAAATGAAGGAAACAATAATTAATCCAGAGCCCAATATTGGTTTTAGGGCAATAAACTTTTGGCACGCCAAGTCAGGTGACGTATCTGGTAGGGCCTAGCGTTATTTCCTGGTTACCATGACGACCAGATAAATCACGCATTTCTTTTTATTCTTCTTTCTTTCTTTTGTTGTATATATCTTTATTGATCTATCCTTGTTTTTCATCTTGCTTTAAGTGCAATGTTGCTAAGCTTACGCTTTGGGCCACTTTTCATCTTTTGATGGTATCACCAGACCCCTGAATTTTAGTATAAAAAAAATGCATGTCAAGTTAAGACGATGGAAATGGGTAGGACTTATCCTACGAATGGACAAGAACAGCAAATTTGAGACAGCGTTGACCTGGACACCGGAAGGTAGAAGAAAGGTTGGTTGACCAAAGACAATGTGGTGATCAACTGTTGAAAATAAGACGCGTACTGGGGTGGAACTGCTGGAGCGAGGCCAGATGCGTAGCAGCTGAGAGAGCGAGGAGATGTGCTTCGGCCTTTTGGGCCAATGGGCCCGAAGAGGATAGGTGAGGTGAAACTGCATGTTAGATTTAAAATTACACAACAATGTCATATGTTTGTGTGGGCACATGGAGTGGTGTACACATATGCATGTATGTGCACGTGCTATGCTGTTACCTTGACAACCAGTCCCTCCTTCAACCAGGTCTCTCGGGAATGAAGCTACAAACAAAGAAGCACACATTAGAGCAACATTTCTTTAAAGCTTATTTCAAAGTACAAATCTTCCCTAAACATATTCCCAGTTAATCCCAAATGTGTAAGTTTACTGCACCCAAAAAAATTCTAGTAATAAAAAAAATCAAACTTTCTTAGTTACCCCATTTTCTACCCATTAACAAAAAACCCTCATGAACAATGAAAAAGAAATGTCAAACACAGCATGTGTTCGCAAGCACAGGTGCGAGCAGAACACTTGACAAGGATGTGATAATTGTGCAATGTTTTTCATCGTAAATAAGTGGAAAACACCTGAAACTTGATTCAACTTTATAATGATCAATTCAAATTATAATTACTTTAGTAGCTTCATGTTAGAAATGTGTTAAATTATAGCTACAATACTCAAGCTTAAATGCATTTATTTACAAAAAGGTAGCTGGGGTGGCTGTTCTATGCTTGTTTTGAATTGAGTAGTTTCAGTAGACGTTTTTAAGATAAACAAACTATTTCTTCATAAGTTGTAGTTGGAATACTAAATAATACTCCAGATTAATAAAACTGAAGACGTTTTATTTATTTGATGAAAAATTTGAACGACAGTCAAGTTACACATTTATCATTCGACCCATGATGATTTTGCTCACTTCATTTCATATGCCACATTTCAGCATCGCAAGTGTTGTAGTTAATTGTAACGTGTTGTCATTTACAATTACGACCATTTTGATTGGCACGTTACCTGGCGGGGTCACCAGGTCACATATACTTGCTGTTTCCGTTATTGCTTCAAAGGCATAATAAACTACATTACGGTTGATATTTGTCAGTTTAAGAACATGACTTAGTTAGGTAGATATAATACTGATGTGTCCTGGAATCACAGTAATCAGATGATGAATTTACACTGGTTCGAAGCATGCACGATCATTACTACGGAAATGTTTCCAAGAAGTCAGGGGGATTTCCAAAAGGACTGGTTTTTTAAAGGATGGATTGGTGAAATACGACATTAGTGCCAGTTGATTATTTGTGGTGTTCATGGTCAATATTTCCTAGCAGGTTATGATGAAAAAAATTAAAATCAACTGACATGATAGCCACCCCAGTTACTTTAAACGCTGTTTTTTTTTGTTATTTTTCCTCACCTTTACACGTAAATAACATTACTGCAAACACAAATCGAAACACACGATTTCTGATGAAGGTCATCAGACAAGTCTCAGTGACAGTCGGGACAAAAGTAACTGAAAAATCCAATACACAATAATGAATTGTGTTGGTATTAAATGAAATAAAAAACAGTAATAATAACGACAGTGGTGGCTAGACATTAGTAGGGATGATTCGAGAACTTACGTTACAAACACATTCCCGGGGGTAGACGGGCTCCCCTCTCACGTAGCCAAGGATGAGGGCGGTCGGGGGGTAGATGGCTTCAAACTTCAACAGGTGGCGTTTCAGTGCATAGCTGGAGTTCCGAAAATATCACAAATTGGTCAGACAGAAAAACGAGTTTACATAAAATGGGTTTTGAAACTAATACAGATTTAATTAATTTTAACTGATCACGGTCCGTTAACTTCCAAAAACAATTCTACTAATTACCTCTCAAGAGGATATAACTCAATGAATGTTGCCAGAAAGAAACCATTGCTGCCACCGAGGTGTCTTACAGAGGCAAGCCAAGCTACCTATTATACTAGACAATCACTGAAATAAGGTAATAAGCAAAGTGTAACTCACAGGGGGTGATTCTTGTACTGGCCAATAACAGTTGGAAGGGGTTCCTCAGTAAACTTGGCTGTTAACAGACAGACATACAGGGTTATCACAAAAAATGCTATCCATACAACATAATGTCACTTCTTTATTTCTACCTCAAATGACAAATTCATTTATCTGACATGATGCTTGATTACTGTGGAAATTTTCGGATGGACACCTCTAATGTCTTTGATTTGGTTGAGATTTGAGCACATTCTCCAGGTGTTGGCCTCAGACTGTTTTACGGTTCCAATTTAGCCTATTCTTTTGATAAATTTAACAAAAGCACCCACTCTTTCATTAAACTGGTTGTGCACACATTAAACTGGCAGTGCACACATTAAACTGGCTGTGCACACATTAAACTATTCACACACAGATTTAAACATCAATGAACCTGATTTGAAATGAGCTAAACATATTGAAGAACAAGCTTTATGGCAATAATAATGTTTCCTGTGTCCACCAGGGGTACAGAAATGACTGGCAAGACGAGGAATGTAAACCAACGAACCTTTCAGTTCCTCGTTCTCCCGTCTATCTTGTTCCATGTTCGGGCTGCAGTACGGGGCTAGTACCTCCTGCCACCACTCGGGGGAAACACGCAGTTTCCTAGTTGTGTGCATCCAGTCATAGGCGTACCTCGAAGTTATGTCCTTTACGAAGTTTCCTGAAGTGAATGAAAAGTAGACATGCAAGTGCTGACATCTAGGAGCATGTCACTATACAGTTTTTCATAGCAATACTATATTCCTTTTTTTAAGCTGGGACGATGTCTTTCTTAACTTCATGCCACTGTGTCTCAGCAGCTCTGAAACTGTTGTTACTCCTAAGCCCTTTTCTTTGGTGGCAATACTTAGAACAGTATCTTCCAAATTATAGTTTACATACAAGTTCCTGTGTCCTGTGTGTAGGCATTTACATTTCTCAAAACTGAATAACATCTGCCATTTTTCAGACCATTTAACTAATTTGTCGAGATCGTTTTGTAAATGTTGTTTATCAATATCAATGTTAACCTTTCTAAACACTTTGGTGTTTGTTATGTTGTCGTGCAAGTCTTTGATATAAATTAAGAATAATAAAGATCTTAACACTGATCCTTGTGGTACCCCACTCAAAACTGATTTCCAGTTTGAAATCTCTCCATCTACTACAACTCGCTGTCTTCTGTCAGTCAGCCATTGTTCTATCCAGTCAATTATGCCATCCCTGATACCACGGGAACTTGTTTACATACAAGTTCCCGTGCCCTGTGTGTAGACATTTACATTTCCCAAAATTTAATAACATCTGCCATTTTTCAGACCATTTAACTAAGATCGTTTTGAAATTTTTTTTTATCTCCACCATTTTAACCTTTCTAAACACTTCTGTGTCATCTACAAATTTCAGTACCTTGCATTTTTGGAAGAAATCGCTAAGTGGATATATATCCACTTAGTGATTTCTTCCAAAAAACAACATATTTGTTAAGCATATATATATATATATATATATATATATATATATATATATGCTTAACAAATCTGTTATGTTTTTTGGATATATAATTATGTTAAGAAAGACATATAATTTATACATATATGCTTATATATATGCTTATATATATAGGTCCTAATACTGATACAAACGTCTTGTGTAGTTAAGTATAAGGTGCTGGTGCTTACTGTTATCAAAACCCAAGACGTAACAGATGGGTGACGTAGCCCATCTCTCTATCTTGTCTGGTTCAGCAACTCTGGCACGCACGCAGTCAACACCTGGTGACGGAAAGACAGACAGACACAGTCTGCACAAAGGACAGACGGCCAAAAACAGTGCCTCATGTTTTGTGACTTTAGTGACTGTTTGGTGACTGATAAATCAGTCACCTAAATATACCAAACTAATTTAGGCCAACGATTTGTTAGCTAACGATTTAACAACAAATTAATGTAAATATTTTAACAAATTCAGTGACAAAATGACAAGACACTGCAAACTTAAGAATGAGAAAGGTGAGAAAGAAGTAAGAAAACAAGCATGTAAAGGTGGTGTGGTCAACAATGGCTAGCATATAACTGATATCACTTACAGATCCAGCACTGTTGTCGTGGGAGAAACACCTCTGTCCAGTGGTTCAATCCTGAAAACACAAAGGCTTTGGTAGACACACAGGAACATTACTTATGAAGAGATTTATCAGACTGGTGGTTGCAATATATTCATATTTTTCTCATATTTTACAGACTATTTACCCTTTTTCTTTTTAATGTTTCGGTAATGACTACCATGCTGCTGAAGACAGCTGAAAACTCCTGGAATGTAACAAAGAAAACTTTTCCTAAATAACTGAAACATGTGACAAGGAATAGATATTAATTGCATTTGAACAATAAAAAAAATTACAACAAAAGTAAATGTTAAAAAGTTACATTATAAAAATGTTTTGCGATCTAAACAGAATCTAAACAGTGTTTATGTTAACTTAGCACAACGGAGGGCAATATGACTGGTAACACATTTCACAGGGTGGTCATACCACTACATTACATTGTGGGCAGCAGTAGTCTAATGGTTAGCGCGCTCAACTGTCGACCGAGAAGACGTTTTGAAACTTGGGCAATTTCATTCACCCTAGTTTGCCTGTGTCTTTCGGAAGAGATACTAAAAGCCATTGGTCCCTTCTATCTGGTGTCTATGCCAGGGGAAGTAAAAGATCCCACACAGGGGGTAACTGTGTAACCTACTGCTACTGCTACTACTCAGCCACAGTAGAAGTGTCCAAAAAAGCTGTTGGTCCCTTCTACTTGGTGTCTATGTCCCTTCTACCTAGTGCCTATGTCCCTTCTACCTGGTGCCTATGTCCCTTCTACCTGGTGCCTATGTCCCTTCTACCTGGTGCCTATGTCCCTTCTACCTGGTGCCTATGTCCCTTCTACCTAGTGCCTATGTCCCTTCTACCTGGTGGCTATGTCCCTTCTACCTGGTGCCTATGTCCCTTCTACCTGGTGCCTATGTCCCTTCTACCTGGTGTCTATGTCCCTTCTACCTGGTGTCTATGCCAGGGGAAGTAAGAGATCCCATGCAGGGAAATGGATAAACCTGTTGTTGACTCTAGAGAAGGAAAACTCTTAAATAAACCACTCCTATGTTAGCCCAAGAGAGCTGTTTGGAGTTAAATGTCATAAGTCGTAAACCCGACACAATCTACCTGTAGTGTCTCTATATACCTGAGCCATCGTCTTTCAGTGTCACGTTGTCATCATCATCCGATGCTGCGACCTCCCGTTTCCTTCTCGTTGGTTTCCTGGCTTTGGAGACAACTCTCACTTTCATAGTCTCTTCCATGAAGTCATCATCATCAGCTGAGCTTAAATCAGAAACAACATGTCAGGGGTACTTTTATAACACGCATATTCAGAAGTATCATACTAAGTTGAATTGTGTTCTGTAAGAATTGTAATGAACACAACTGTACAGTCTGTCACTTAACAACACAAATAATTGATTTTGTCGACCTCCAAGAAGAAAATGTTGTATTCAGGTACAGGGTAGGGTCGATGTTATTTGTTTGAAATTGTAATTAATTACTGGCAAAAATGTAGCATTTACAATAGTGATTGGTTCTGGTTATGAAATTATGTCATAATTATATTTGATTAAATTAATCTAGCTACAACAATTATGTCAATTACAACTAAGTGCTGTATATTTTTGTCACAAACTTTTCAGGAAGAAGCCTATCAAATGTGCTGCTTCACACATTTTTATACAGTAATTGTATTTGTAACTGAAATGGTGTAACTGTAATTGGAAATTTTTTAAGCATAACTGTAACTGAAATGAAACAAAGAAAAGGTAATTATAATCGATCTAATTTTGTGTAAAAACCCTGTTTGTGTATCATTAAAATATTTACATTTAATTGACGCATGATTTCACCTAATAAACATTATGTACGGAACTACCAGTAGCCGCTTTCTCCAATTCTCAAGATTTGAAAATTGTCGATTCTCTGATAAAACTCAACAGAAAATATTGTCTTGCAAAATTCCAACGGGGTGATCTCTGACCCATTTTGTGGAGTTATTGCATAGTTGCTACATTTACAAGTTGACATATAAGTTTCACACAAATGAGTAAAATAAACCATACATGAATAAATTCCTATATATGATAACTTTGTTATTGTTTTGTAATATTAATTACTGTATACTTTTATTGTATATTTAGACATGCTGTAAGCGATGCATCATTCTTATGAAGATAATGATTAGGTAGTTTCGGATAGTATGTAAACTTTAGTCTGTTGTGCTGTCAGGAAAACTTTGACAACAAACAAGAGAAACTGTGAAACAGAGGAAGATAACCTACTCACATTTCCTGTACATACCTTTGATCACCCTCCCTGGTCTCTCTCCCTGTCCCCTTTCTTTTCCCACCATCTAGACGGAGTTCTTCTTCCACTTCTCCCCTGTCTCCAGGAGTGCTACTTCTCTCCTCTGTCTCTTCTCTTTCCTCCTGCCTGCTCTCGGCATAATTTACCTTTGACACTCGTCTCCTCGGTCGACCACTGTCCTGCTTTGTCACCTGTCCACTAGACTTGACCAACACTGAAGCTGTGACATCCTGTTGGATGTCTTTGTCCAGTGACTCCCTCTCTTCCTTCTCCCATGATGCGTTCTTCTTGACTTTCTTCAATTTACATTTTCTACTGATCTTTGCTGATAATGTCACACCTACTTGTCTAGTTTCCTCACCTTTGTCAGATTCCTGTTTTATCTCTACATTTGTTCTCATGTGAGCATCTTCTGTTGAAATCATCTCACTGCAGCCTCTTCTCACCAAACTTTCTTTCTTTGAGACCTTCTTCACTGATTTATTCTTCGTTTGACCAGAATCTGCTGCCTTTTTCTTATTTTCTGAACATGTCTTCATGTCCTGTAAAATATTTAACATCTGCTATGCATACAACTTTTCTGGAAGTGTATTGATAAAATCAAAGTGCACAACAACTGGTTGATTGCCTGTGAAAAACTAAAAAAGCCATACAACAATAAAATATGTCTTGACTTGAAATATTTTAGAAATAGCTGCATCCATCTTACCAGATCTATGGGTTTCATTGGCACTGGCTGGAGAGAAATGACCAACCGGACGTCCAGACCAAGTGACCGTAGCATAGCAAGGAACACCTGTGGGAAACAAGTAGTTACTTTTTAAAGATACCAGATTATAGTCCAGTGGACGTACTGGACATTGCACACAAAAAAGCTAGAGTGAAATGTTCTGAGATCGGTGTTTAATTTGTCCTAACATTATTAAAACTTCAACTCGTCCAAAGCAACTTCTGCAACTACAGTCAAATGGTGGTTTAATAGTGGTCTAAGTGAACAGGTGGTCAATGTCTAATAGTGGTATAATAGTCAAATAGTAGTCTAAGTCAAATAGTGATATAATAGTGGTCTAAATCTAGTAGTGGTCTAATAATGGTCTACTTTCAGAAAAGCAATGAATTGTTTTGCTGTTATGTTGTAATTATTACAATGAGAAACCATTAGACAATAAATTATTTATGTAAATTTATGCTGGTTAAAGAAATGTCAACAATTGACTCACAAAGACAAGTTCAGTGTGTGATGACACGTGTCCCTGGGTGACACCTGAGATGAGCGTGGCTACCTGGGAACATAAGCAACATTCCTGCAGCCGAGGCCCTCTCTGGTGTGTGTCACAATAACAGCTACATAGCCAATGCCAATACAGTGGAGTTTGCCTGGCAGAATCACTTCGGACCAGATAAATGTTAATCTATTAAGTGGCTGATTCGCTTAAGTGAAGTTCCGAAAAACTAATCTCAGAATTATGTGAAGTGAATGTTCGTAAAAAAATACTTTTAATTCAACCATACTGAATAGTTACTAAAAATTTTTCCAAATTTGTATTCTTGAACGACTTAGTTACATAAATCTTGTGAAAGCTTGTCCACATTGCAATGCCTATGGTAAATAACATGTTTTTGCCATTTTACCTGTAGAATGTTTCGTCCACTGTGCCTAGAATCCCCTGTTAAAAATGTGTATCGTATCTACAATTTACATATAACAAATAAAAATATATAAAAAAGCAATTGTGTCCCAGCTTGTCGGGTGACATTATGTTGCATGATAATGCACAACTAAATTGTGTTTGCGTTTACATGAACAATTTGTCTAGACACTGAGACCTAGATTTTTAATCATGCCACTTCTGATTTCAGCTTTGATGAACAGTCAGTCTGCAAAATAATTAAATCATAATTTTTATTAGTTTCGAGGATTTCAAGAATGATCTTACCTAGTAAGTGCTGTTTATCTTACATGTTACAATCTTTTGCACATTGTTCTCAGTATTTATACTTACCAGGTGGGGAGTATTTGTACTTACCAGGTGGGGAGTATTTGTACTTACCACGTGGGCAGTATTTGTACTTACCAGGTGGGCAGTATTTGTACTTACCAGGTGGGGAGTATTTGTACTTACCAGGTGGGCAGTATTTGTACTTACCAGGTGGGCAGTATTTGTACCTACCAGGTGGGCAGTATTTGTACCTACCAGGTGGGCAGTATTTGTATTTACCAGGTGGGCAGTATTCCCAGGCAGGGGAGAGTTGACAATGAAGTGATCTCTGAACCATCCCGTCAGCTTCCCTAGTACACTGATGTCCCAGTCTCCTATGTCAGTAAACCTTGCCGGAAGAATCGACAGGGCAACCGCTTTCAACATGACGTCATTGCACATATCATTTCTATGGAAACCGTAGCTGAGTAGGCACAAAAGATGAACCTGAAATTAAAGTGCGGTCCACTTGATTTATCACTTGTCGCATTTCAGCTCACATATATGGATTATAAATTTACTTCAACTGACAATGCCCTCCTAACAACCTGACTGGACCAAGTGTACCGATTACAACTCCAATTACACATAAATTTTCTGTATTTTTTACATATACCAACAAGGTAACAAATAAAAGTATGTTTTGGAGACTGTTGAATGCAGTCCTACCTTGTGCATGTCCAATTGTGTCTCCTTCTTGTATCGATTCATGAGGCGGCGGAAATACGTCTTCACATCAAGTTTATGTTGATGTTTCCTGAAACAAAATGCATTATTTCAAGAGAGTATCATGTTGTGAGAAAAATTAATACTTTGATTTTCAAACCACAGTTGTAAATGTAACATTTTACAAATAAAATTATAATTTTTTTTTAATAAATAACATCCTTTTTCAATGTTTACCATTTACCTAGATGTCAGTGATTCTAATTCTAGCAAAGGATTGAGTTGGTTCATGCAACAACATATGTTGCTCAGGTGGGTCCACTGGGGTGAAGACATCAAAATAATACACCTCAAACACATGATCTACAGGTTTATCCAGCCAGAGTGCCAACTTCATTTTAATGCAGCTATCCAAAACATGTTAAGATATTCCAGTTAACTAATTGTGAAACTGGCTTTTCTGTGACTTTGATGACTAAGTTGGGCCACGAGTAGAAGCAATGAGAGCTGGTACACTTACTTTCCCCTTTTCAGCAGGGGCCCTTCCAGTACAATCTCCACAGGGGCAGTGGGCACTTGATCCCTAACACTTAGATTGCTACCAGGTAGTTCTGGAAAAAAACATTATAAATAATTATAATGTGCGTGCGTGGATCCATGTGTGTATGTGAGAGAGAGTGTGTGTGTGTACATACTGATAATGGTGTAATGTTTTTATGAATACAATTATATTTAGTCCATCATAATGTCTACACTAGTCCGAAAATCCACTCATGATTTATATCCATACAAATTACAATTCTCTATTGCAACTTTTGCCTAATGGCTAAACATTGGATTAGACACTGACAACATGATTTCGAGACTATAAAAGTATTTTTAAACGGTTTGTGCCTGTGTTTATTTTTTGTCTGTTTGTTTGTTCCATCATATCTGCATTAGTTTTGCATGTATGATGCTGACATTTTGCAGGCATGCACTATTTATGTCAATTAAATTAGATGTAATCAAACATTACCATCGACTTCCTCCCACTCTGACTCCGACTCGCTGCTTGCTTCTGGTGCATCTCCGCTGGCACCAGCTCCTGCAGAGGGAACAAGGCAGCTCCCTTCTCCCATGGGTGCAGCCTCTCTATCTGTCCCTGGAGTTGCTGAATGTTTACGTGTGACCTTTGTTTGTTTCTTCCCATTACACGACACGGACTGTTTTTGTTTTCTAAATGTTTTCTTTTTGTCGCTGTCAGCAACCGACAGTTTTGCAGCTTTTCTGGGTACTTTTTTCCCTGCAGAGGTCTCAGTTTTTTCTCTTGCTGTTCTCTTCCGTGTCGCCCCCTTCTTCTTCACCTGGGAGGGGGTTCCTGTGTTCTTGGAACTTGAATCACTTCCACTGTCATCATGATGCTTTGAACCCTTTGAACTGACCGTCACACTCTGGCTCTGCTCATGCTTCTTTCTTACTCTAGTCTTTCCTCTGTTCCTTCTACTTCTCGTATCTGGCTTGTCGACTACATTTGTGAATTCAGTTGGAGAACAACCAGAGGAGAGAGCATTGAATCCCGCGTCTCCCAGATATACAGTATCTGTTGTTACGCTAGCTAGTTTTGAACTACGTTTTAGGATAGCTTTTCCTCTGCGCTTTCTAGTTCTATTAGCAGTCTTGTTTGTGTCACTGGCACTGGCTACATTTGCGAACTCACTGGGCGAATCGCGCCCAGCATAGACGACGTCCGATGTCGATGACATTGCCGCGATGATTGCGTTACCGGCATCAAGTACTAAGCCAGCTGTCTTGTTTGCCTTGAAACATCTCAACTGTTTTGCCAGTTTAGCAGCCGGGCTAATGCAATCTACACCAACAAGGTCATGGTTAGAATCGGACTTTGCTGAGTTTGCAACATCCTTCAAATCCATGTGTGATCACAGTCTACGTGCGCTGGTCCATCAATAGCACAGCCTCCGTGATCACAGGTTCCATGTCGTCGTCACAATCGTAAACACGCACTGGTTTTTGAAGTATTCGTCGAACTATGCAAGTGCTCAAAAGCGGGCGCCCCTCAAAAGCACAGTCGAGGCAAGTTAAGTGTGAGTGCACACCATATAGCACATTTGAAGGGGATTCCGAGGCTTAAACCCTGAAAAACGTTGTTTCCTCATTATCGACCACATTCTAGTCCACGTTAGCATATCGCCGGCATTGTAAACATGGTAAATATGCATCATAGTGATCTCGGCCTTTCGGGATCTCGGCCTGTTTTGGTGATCTCAGCCAGTGATCTCGGCCTGGTCTCTGGTGATCTCGGCCTGGTATCTGGTGATCTCGGCCTGGTATCTGGTGATCTCGGCCTCGTGTTGCAATACATAATTAAGAGTGTCTATGTGATCTCGGCCTGCATGGTCTCTGACTCTGGTGATCTCGGCCTGGTCTCTAATGATCTCGGCCTCGTGTTGTAATACACTTCATAGATTTGGACGATTTGTCAAAAATTAATTTTACGTTTTTATTTTGTTGTTCACGCACTGAACATAAATCGATGATTATTTGTTGTAATGTTGGCAGGGACTCTGCCGTATATCTTGTTAAATCTTGTTAAATATCTACGCGTTTTAGACGTTACTTGTTATTGCCCATCGTCGAGCGCTATAGATGGTACTCGCGCTGTATAATTCGTCGAAATCAAATAAAGTGATGTATGTAAAGTTAATATAAAACACTAAAGGGTGTAATCCTACCTCGTCCAGTAGATAACATGCTATAAAAGCTAGTGAGTGTCTCTGTAACAAGCTGGACATAGAGGTAGAGCAGAAACAGAGTAGATAGTGCACGACAGATTAGTGCACGACGGGGCCATATAAACGTGAAAGTGTCTTCAGACACTGCATAACAGTCCTGTCGCCTGCACTGTAAAGGTCCCACTGCAGGGAGACCTTCCCCTGTAGTTCCTTGAAGGTTTTTTCTGGTGCCTTCGAACTTTCCCTTCGGACACCAGTCGCAGAGTGACCTCAATCTGCGCTGCCTCGTTGAACAGTAGACCCGTCAGCTGGTAGAACGGCATCTGCTGTCTCCCTTTGCGGTTGAACCCGTGATGCCACCCCTCTAAGTCGTTGTTGGTGCGCACGCTCTGCCCAAACACCGACCAGCTGGTAGGAGGCCAGACACGACTTCCAATCCACGTCTCCCTGATGTAGGCCACCAAGGCATGCAGTGGTTCTGTTGTGGCCTTGGACTCAAGCACAGTGAAGACTGAAATGAAATTTCATGTTTTGCAGAAAAATGTGACAACAAAAATATAGGTAAAAACATTTCACGCAAGCGCGCCAGTAAAAATAGCAAAGTGGCCTTAATATGTTAATGTGTTAGAAAATATCTAAGTGGTCTTAATATGTTAACCTGTTACCCATGTAGATACTGGTCATTTTGAAAAAAAAAGACGTTCTGCTGTCTAAAGCCCCTTCAAATCAATGTACCTATACGCACTCTACCTGGGGTGATGTGCTTGGCTGGGAGCAGAGGCAAGGCCATCAGCTTAACCATCTCAAGAAGTTGAACGTGTCGCTGTCATTAAGGTACGCTCGGCGCAAGCCAAGTTCCTGCGTCTTCCTTCAAACGGCTTGTCCCCAGTGGAATGCGCAGCCCTGGCAATGGACGTCAGGTACAACTCTAGAAGCCGCACTCTACGCAACTCGTTCAAAGTCCATAACGATTTCCTCTACCGCTGGTGGACCACGGAGAACGTCAAGGACAGCCTGCAACACTGCCTTGTAGTCTTTTGTGCGGCGTCGCGACATCAAACAGAAGAGCAGTGGCACCTGTTTCATGTGGTCACCGTCCCGGACGAAGGCGTGCATCGACCTCAGCTGGGCGGGCGGGCGGGCGGGCGGGCGGGCGGGCGGGCGGGCGGGCGGGCGGGCGGGCGGGCGGGCGGGCGGGCGGGCGGGCGGGCGGGCGGGAGGGCGGGCGGGCGGGCGGGAGGGAGAGGCTGGCACATATACCGTTCGTCCATTTTTTCCCATTCTTCTTCATCACTAGTCCACAGCATATTCTCTTGAGAGGTGGAGTCCAAAGCATTGACTATCAAGAGATGGGATCCATAGCTTTCACTCACGAGAGATGGAGTACACAGCATTTACTCATGAGAGAGGGAGTCCACAGCATTTACTTATGATATATGGAGTCCACAGCATTTACTCGTGAGATATGGAGTCCACAGCATTTACTCACGACTGACGGAATCCACAGCATTTACACAAGAGATGGAATTGTTGCTCTCCTCCTGTTCTCTGTAGTCCGTGGTGAGGCTGGCACAGATACTGGTCATCCAATTTTGTTTCCCATTCTTCATCACTAGTCCACAGCATGGAGTCCATTGTATTTACTCACGAGATATGGAGTCCACAGCATTAACCACCAAGAGATGAGATCCATAGCTTTCACTCACGAGAGATGGAGTTTATTGCATTTATTCATGAGAGATGGAGTACATGACATTTACTCATTAGAGATGGAGTCCACAGCATTTACTCTTGAGAGATGGAGTACACTGCATTTAATCATGAGAGATGGAGTACATAGCATTTATTTATGAGAGATGGAGTCCACAGCATTTACTCATGAGAGTGGGGGTCCACGGCATATACTCATGAGAGAGGGAGTATACAGCATTTACTCATGAGAGACAAAGTATGCGGCATTAAGTTATGACAGATCGAGTCCACAGCATTTACTCATGATAGATGTAATACACAGTATTTACTCACGAGATATGGAGTCCATAGCATTTACTGAAGAGAGATGGAGTCCACAGCATATACTCAAAAGAGATGGAGTAAACAGCATTTACCCATGAGATATGGAGCACACAGCATTTATTCATGAGGGTTGGAGTCAGCAGCATTTACTCATGAGAGATGGAGTACACAGCATTTACTCGTGAAATATGGAGAACACAGCATTTACTCAGGACTGATTTCTGCACTACAAGGTTGTTTTAAAACAATTCCAGTAATCCAATAAACTGTTGGACAGAATTGTCCCCTCCACCCACGCCAATATTTAAAAACAAAACAAATTGCAAGCACTCTACACGCATTGCCAATGCGGACCACTGACCCACCCACATTGACTCACCCCTATATATCAATTTTGTTATTATTGGAATTTTCAGCATGATGGAAGCTTGTTCATCATTGGATCCTGATTGGCTAAACTTTAGCCAATCACCAGTTTCAATGCAACTGTTACAACAGAAGTAATCAGAAACTGGCTTGATTGCATCCGATTCAATATTTACAATATATACGAAATAACAAATTATAAAATAGATTGCAAGGTAACCATATATAGTGTAATACAAAGCCCTATTTCAACTGAGATGGTGGCCTAGTGCACCCACTAGGTAAGTAAATGCACTACTAAGACCTACTTATATGTTTTTAACACGAGACCCTAAATAACCATTTATCCACCCACGAGACGACCCTATTAATGTGAACCACCCAGACCATGAATTTGGTGGTGGCAAATTTACGGGCACCAAAATCACACTAATGAACATTCTTGTTATGCAATGAATATTCCTAACATGCAATGATTGAACAATTGAAGTGAGACTTTCAAGTGGTATTAAATATAAATTGTTAACATTTCTATGCCATTTAATAATTTCAGTCATGAGAGTGTACATGGTTGCATCTTATGAATATTGAACAATCAGCTTCCTGTGTCCCTAAATAAATCACAATCTATATTTACATTTATTGCCCACTGTTGTAAGAAAGCCCAAAAAGCTTCAATAATCAAGTTCTGACCTACTTTTTGTTCCCAGAGTTTATGGTCCTAGCCTAGGCTAGGCATAGGCGAACGCATAGGCGATCTCGCATATTTAAAATTAACTCGTCTGTTTTGCACTTGTGATGCCAATCCGTACCGCAACTAATAATTTCAGATTAGAAACTGACACACACTAATCGCTTTACTGTTTTAGCCTTAACTTAAGGGATACAGGTGAATTCGGCCCACAGTGAATTCGGCCCGCACTCTTTGGTGAATTCGGCCCGCAACTCTGGTGACTTCGGCCCCGAGCACAACGGGCTTAGCGATTTCGGCCCGAAAGATTGTGTGCCGACCACATGTGGCTTAATGTTTGTTGTTTAACATAGCATTGATTTCGATATTGTCTGAAATCAATGCGCACGCGAACTCACGTGATGTTATGGTTTTCATCACAAAAAGTCATAATGTTATATTTATGCATGGTTATTGCAAGTAACGTTAGTGATATAGAGTAGTGTGGGGCAAAGCACACCCCTCTATTTCGGCAGATCCAGCTATTAGTGCCGCTGTCTCCCGATAAACTGATGCAACAGGAGGCCAAACCAATGTGGGCAGGTTTGATTTAAAGAGCCGCAGATTTTTTGGCCATATTGTTATTTAAAAAAGGTCAATCATAATATTGCTTTATGATGATGAAATCAATGTGAATGCTTTTCATTATACTGTGCTATTAAGATACGAAGAAGACGTGTCCTCCTGTTCCAGAAAACATGGCTGGGTTGGAGGATGGTCTTTTGACATTAGAACATCTGAGAAATGCAGCCACGATAGTGGAAGAAAGCAAGCACTGTAGGCAGACCCCAGTTCTCTATCATGTCTCACAAGTCTTTGGTATCTGCGACTCTGTTGACCGATATATGAATTAGAGTGTATGCAAGTGACAGGTAAATATGCATTGGTTAATTTGTTCTATCTCATATATGCATGGCCAATATTTCTGTATAAATTTATCATTCATAATCACCCCCCTTCAGCCTCAACATATTGCATTGCTGTAAAAAAAAATTGTTTACTAGGATGTGCTTAAATTAAATCCAAATGTTAAGCATATCACCATAAAGGGCAACAGTTTGCTTTACCTGATAACTCATGGTCATAAATCTCATGATCCCTACATAAAAGTTTTACTTATTTATTTATAAAACTTACATTGTTTACATAATTAAATTTTTATGCATATGTGTAAGTATATGGGTTTATCTGACATAAAAGAAATTCATATTCGTACTTGGTGTTACTGTTTGACAGGATCGTTTAAGATGAGAGGTGTCGTCAGTAAATTCTCAAGTCTGGAAGGTTCTGAGAGGGCACTGATTTCTATGTCAGGGGGCAACTAGGGAAAGCGTTCGCTTACATGGTGAAACAGCGAGGAATGCAGGCAATGGTCATCATGCCTGAAACTGCCTCAGCTAACAGGAAGACTTTCACACAGGTTCTTATCAGTATCTTAGAACAATTCTTCATGTCTTTTTTATTGATGCTGATCTGAAAATACTCAACATGCACACAATTATTGTTGCAAAATATTTATTTTTCTTTCGCAGATAAGGGGACAAACAGCTGATATTGCCCTTAACCAGTAGGGTATTTAGGGGGACATTGGTCAATGGCCCCTCTCTTTGTCTTACATTTTTTCTGTATTTTTCTGTTGCACGTGGGTGACTAGGCTTGACCTCCCCCTTTGCCAGATCCTAGATACGTCACTGCCCTTAACCAAGGTGTTTCACTCAGTAGATTTAACAAGATTTAACATGATTGCCATCAACGGCAAAGTCCTATATGGCAAATGGACAAGGAAGCCGTTGGCTTATCGAGAGTACAAAATGTTTTTATCTTTTGAGATATGTAGCAACATTGTTTTAAACATATTCACGCTGCTGGCATCCATTTACGTCATCCGCCATTAAAAATCCTTGTGATATTATATTCCCAGCACTGTCTTCTAGAGGTCCGACCTTGTCTCGTGCGTTTTGTTTACCCCTGACATATGCATAACAACTCTTGCAGTAATTTTTTATGCTACATGCCAATTTTTGCTCATAGCTTCTTCTAGATTGTCTAATTTCAGTCGTAGCTGCATTAAGCGTCTCTTTGTAACTTGTGTAATCTTCATCCTTTCTAAACCCTCCACATAGTTTGCTTGTACGCTGGGGAACAGACTGTTCAATGATACTTTCAGTTTCATATTTTAGAATGTTTCAACATTCAATAAGCATTTTGCTGTGACTAGTCTTGTCCTGCACTGCAGCACAATCGGGATACTGTTATGCACGTCTTCTAAGTTCTGAGTTGCTTTAGTATTCGTTGATGGAGTAAAGTTTTATGTCAATACAACCATATTAATTTCATTATGTGTATTGTATTGTTTATCACCTGACAAACAAAACACGTGACTAACTCTGACGTATTCGCATCATTCAGGTACCCTGCCTTATCCAGGTGGCTACACATTTACTTCTTCAGAAATAACCCAGTGTGCTATAGCGGAATATCTACAAACGTAATAGTATAAAAACGAAACGCTACTCAAATTAATGTTCAAGAAATAGTTGTATGGATACTGCAGGCTAAGCACGCTACAATCACGGTTACCTGTATTGCTGCTGTATTCCACTGCAATAAAAAGTAGGTTTATAGCTAGGAGTAAACACAATAGTTACCCTGATAGTCGGTGTTAGCGTGGGCACAGATTGTCTTGCAAGTTTACCTGCACATTTACACGGAGCCTTTTAAATGTACTGTGTAATTTTCGAAGAGTTATGGCGTTGAAGTAGAGAAAGTACCAATTATTCAACTCCAGTCGACAGACACGTGGTTAAAAGAAACATGCTTCACCTTCGCCCCATTGACGATCTTGCACTGATTGTCGGCTACGGCAGGTTTGTAGTTTATCATGGCGTGTATTTTTCCACATACATATGATGCACGGTAATACGATATATGTTAAGTCCCTAATTATGTATGTACGATGTATCATAATAGCGATACTGACTAGCATTAATAATGGAGCTGTCATCGTTGTATTAACTCATAGTTTATTCTGGTCAATATATGAAGCAATATGGAAGGTTCATATATATATATATATATATATATATATATATATATATATATATATATATATATATATATATATATATATATTATTATATATATATAAAGCATTTGCATTCATCACGGTCACCTATTTACCTATTATATATATATATATATATATATATATATATATATATATATATATATATATATATATATATATATATATATATATATATATATATTATTTGTATTATATACTAAAGCATTTGCATTCATCACGGTCACTATTTACCTACTTTATATATATATATATATATATATATAATATATATATATATATATATATATATATATATATATATATATATATATATATTATTTGATTATATATATATATATATTATTATTATTATATACTAAAGCATTTGCATTCATCACGGTCACCTATTTTCCTCATCTCAGTCAAACTGAAATCGTCCTTGATGTGTAGTTGTGTATGCTGGTTAGAAGCTTGCGATATCCCTGCGACAACAATATATCACGCTTGTTTACTAAAATTTACCAGTACCTTGTTAGTTCGGTTAACATTTTATAAACTTCCAGTTTTTTGCACAAGACAACGCACGAGTTTCGTCCAAATCTTATTGAAACCTATGTTGTAAATTGTTGTTTCTATGTAGCGTCATTTTAAACTGCGTATGCTCAAGTTAGTGTGTCTACCCGGTGATGACGTAATGTGTTCTACCGAGTTTTTTTATGAAACGCCATTCTTCCTTCCTTCTGTCGGTGGTCGCTCAGCTGGTGCCGTGCAAGGGTGGAGGGGTACTGGCAGGGGTAGCAGTTGCTCTCAAACTGTCACTGGGCTGCCACAACTGCCGGGTATACGGAGTGGAGCCGCATGGTTGTGTGTATATATTTGTTTTAATATAGTCTTAACTCTTAAACATAATTCGAGATTCAGGGGTCAGGCCACTGTTACACTTTCGGTTGAATTTTTAATGAAATGGGTAAACATTCGCAAGTTATCCGATTTTATTTGCCAGAAAGTAACTATATTAAACCAGCAAGGTTGGTGCATTTGAAATGTTGGACATGAGCAGTGAAATGGTGCACTATGAGCTGGACTCGTTTGAAAACACATGGATTTTCACGGTGATATTTCTAAAACACAGGTAGTCATGTTAATATATTGCCATAACTGCCTGTTTTTACGGTAAGTGTGTTTGCGACAGAATTGAGGGATATAGAAGAATGTGATTTTGACCAAAACATGTTCATCATAACATATCAGCTGGAAAAATAAATGTGGTCTGAACCCTTCAAGCAGTCTTGTTCATATCCGTGCTCAATACATAGTTGATTGGAGATACAATAACACAGTCAACAATTCAGATTCGTGGAACATTTCTAAGTAGATGGTGTGTATTTATGTTATGTGTGCAGCTAGGGTGATGTAGGAAAGTGTCAGAAGTGGCCAAGCAGTGACCATGTATGCCAAGTCAGTGGCTTCTGGACTGTCTCCACCTTACGCTGGTCAGTTGACTTTCAATTTGACTATTGAACATTTATCAGGATAGTTCGTTTTCGCGTTCGTGAGCAAACAATTGTTTTATCATACCCCAAATGTTATAAGTTTATATACCTGTAGAGCTTTCGCCACCTAGTCAGGGCTTCATCAGTACTAATAACGATGACATCCTGGTAGGATGACGTCATCGTAGACATGTGGAAGTTCGCCATTGATCACTGCATCCGTCTTCTGTACCCATATCGCCTTTTTCATGTGTCTCCTTCTGTCGGACTCCCTGGCTTCAATTTTTACTCCGTCCATATCTATTAGATGGTTCTCGGTGGTTGTGTGGGATGTGAAGACGGATAAAGTTGATTGTGACCGTTTCTTTATGCTCCTCTTGTTTAGTTCTCTTGACACATTTGCCACGTCTTTCTTGTGTAGTCTTAAAAATCTCCCTGTCCCCCTAGGTAAACTACAACTCTTACACGGAATTTGCTACACTAGTTTACCCAGTTCTTCCAATTCTACCTTTGGAATATGATAAAAGAATTGTTTGATAATTTAAATTTGATGTTTGTCTGCCATGTCGTACATCTCCACTGTGGATATTGTCGACAAGGGTTTTATAGAAAATGTGGAATTGCTTCAATACAAAAGAGATTATTTGATAAAGAAAGAGAAGATGTTACAAAATTTGCAAAAAAAGAAGGATATCTCCACCTGAAAGCAGGACACTAGGCATGTTTTGTGTAATCTGTGCTGATGAACCACTGCAAGTATTTTCCTAAGGTTGTTCGACTGCTGTGGCATATGGCATGTCAGGACAAATACGTGTGGGGGCAATTGAGGGTAATTTCAACACATAAGTTTTGCCAGGTAACATGATTGGTAGCAAACGCATAATTTGCAATACAACGGTTTCAGTATTTTACACACGCCCCCGTCGTTCCTTTTGTGTTCGGTTTTGTATTTGCTAAAATCGTGACAGTTTAAAAGATATTTAGCCTAATTCGTGGACTCTGCCTCTCCGACAGGTCGTACCAACACTGTCGCCAGTTTGTTGACGACATCCTGCTCGTGGAAATTGTCTCGGCTGTCTTCCATCTCTACGAAGGCGGTTTGGTAGTGGAGCCTTCGGAAGCTGCAGCTTTTGCTGCTCTCGTGCACGGGAAGGTGCCAGAGATTGAAGGCAAGAAGGTCGTCACGATTATCACCGGTAGCAACATAGCGCCCGAGGACGTTTATCAACTCTCCAACTGTGTGTCATATTCGTAGCATGAAGAAATGTTATAATTGCTGGAAATAATTAAAGTGCTATTACACCACACTACGTGTCGTAGTGACTTGACATATTGATCCGGCGAGAAGAAACTGACTATGTAAACGAAATATTTCTTTAGCAATTATATACCCTCCAGAAAAAGCAACTTCCGGAGTTCGGATAATATTTCCTGTGGAAAATAATTAAAAAACACACAAAAGACAATATTATTATAATCATCAATTGCCGGCTGGTATCGTTTTCGCATACAGTCAAATCAAGCGGTTGACACAAATTTAACGACAATTGGTAATACTGCACATAAAATGACTGTCGTATTACCCACTTGATTGACTGTAGGGTCCGATTTTGTGAGTAAACAATATTGTCTCTTGTTTTGAAAGTATTCCGACAACTACCCGAAAGGTAATTCAACTTGAAGTTACTTTTGGTGAAGGGTACTATATAAAAACTCGTTGTAACCAATACAGCATAGACAATTTATTTAGCGATGTAACAGAAATGCTATTTCAGTAATTTAAAAAAGTAAACCGCTCTGAATGCGTTCTCTCCCTCCACCGACACCCGAAGGTGCGGAGGAACGTTCTTCAAAGGCCGCCGACACTCAACCAGAGTTGACACTCGACGTCCAGCTTCACGCTCAGGAGAAAACGCTTCGACTCATCATCGCGGTTTACGGTCCGGAGTCAGTTTTACCTGACGTCCTGGCGATGCATACTATAGAAATGATCCCTAAAAGTATGATCTTATCGAGTATAGGTTTACTCACTCTTAATGTATGAATAATGCACTGTTGAAAAATAGGTGTTTGTATAATTCATTATAAAGATTATTAATATTACGTTTTGTACATGGAGTACTTGTTAAAAGTGGTATATTATATGTGTTATATTACAAAATTACATATCAGAATTACTTTCATAACTGACTTTCGTAACGCTTAGTACAAAAATAACGATTTCAGTAATAGTTTTGGAGTTTGATTCAACTACGCCCTCTGGCGGATAATTTTGTAATAAACTGAATAGATCGACGAAATTCCCGGGTTTGCAACAAAACAGCTTTGGCTGCATAGATTACTTTTGTTAAGGTATTTGTCAACACTGAAAATGCATGCACGATTGTTGTAGAAGACATCATCCAATCCCTTTATCGTCGAAAGGGAGTAGTACTCGTTCTACTCGACCCCGGGGGGCGGGGGTGTACTGCCACACCAAAGCGGTGTGGGTGTGCCGCCAGAGCCCCATGCCATGGAGCACATGGATATATATATATATATATATATATATATATATATATATATATATATATATATATATATATATATATATATATATATATATATATATATATATATATATATATATATATATATATATATATATATAGAGAGAGATATATATATATATATATATATATATATATAGAGAGAGAGAGATAGATATATATATATATATATATATATATATATATATAGAGAGAGAGAGAGAGAGAGAGAGAGAGAGAAATCAAGAAATGTATGGTCACCAAGAGAGCATTATTGAACAACAATTTATCTAATATCTATAAGTGTGTAAGGTAAGCCCGGGCGGAACGTTATCATTGGGAAATTTCGATGAAAAGAGAGTTATCCGGTTTAATTGGGACACAAAGAGAGAGAAAAAAAAAATTCTTCGGACAGAGAGAGAAAAATGGCCAAAAACAGGGGCATTTGCGCGGCACATACATGTATACCTCAGTATAGGGAGTACTTTCCCCGGGACTCGACCTTACTGCGGCATTCGACACCGTGGACCACGCCATGTTACTGCAGCAGATATATTCAATCAGCATACGAGGCCCGACACTGGCATGGCTGTCGTCTTACCTGTACAGCAAAACGATAGCGATGCTGTTTGGAGTAAACGTACGTTTAATTCAGAAGCTTGAAATGGTGCTCGCCTAATAACGCGACAGCGACGCTGCGACCATCAGCACTTCACGCCCTCCCTCACTGCGACCATCAGCACTTCACGGCCATCCTCGTTGCGCTTCAATGGCTGCCTGTCCGATGGCAAAATTCGGCGGTTCGCCTAATAACGCAACAGCGACGCTGCGACCATCAGCACATCACGCCCACCCTCATTGGCTTCATTTGCTGCCGGTCCAATAGCGAATGCACTACAGCATTCTACTGTCTCTCTACGATCTCGTCGTACACACCAGGGCGCCGGCTTCGTTCCGCAACCTACTAACTGTACCACATCATTATATAGAACGGTCTGGTCGACGGGGTTTCCCCGTGACAGCACGGCGCCTTTGGAAAGATATACAGATATACATCCGTTATCGCTGACTCACTCGAATTGTAGACAACATCATGCAGGCGCTTGATCGTCGAAAGGGAGTAGTACACGTTCTTCGTGACTTTGACCTACCGCGGCATTCGACACCGTGCATCACGCCATGCTACTGCAGCAGATGCATTCGATCGGCATACGAGGCCCGGCACTGGCATGGCTGGTGTACCGCAGGGGTCGGTTTTTGGACCTCTGTTCATTATCTATTGCATACCAATTAGCGCCATATTCGACAAACACAACGTTAAGTATCATCTATATGCTGACGACACGCAACTGCACGCGAAATTCCCTCATGAACAACCCTGCGAGGTAGAGGATGCTATCCGAATAATCGAGCGATGCACAGTTGACGTCACACGATGGATGATGGACCATCACTTAATGTTAAATGAGGCAAAGACAGAGGCAATTGTTTTCTGTGCGGCCTACTGTAAAGCTCCTCCAACTGTTGATACAATCAACGTCTGTGGGTGTGACATAACACCGCAATCATTTGTAAGAGACATGGGCGTCTTCGTGGACAACACCTTGTGTATGTCCACATAAGTCGCTCGCACGTGTCAGGGGGCGTATTTCCAACTGCACAAGATCGCAAAAATTCGAAAATCTTTATCGACTCATGCGTGCAAGACGATCATTCACGCGCTTGTTACATCCAAAATGGATTATGGGAATTCTGTGTTTTTGGAGTAAACGTGCGTTAATTCAGAAGCGTGAAATGGTGCAAAATTCGGTGGCTCGTCTAATAACGCGATAGCGACCCTGCGACCATTAGCGTATCACGCCCACCCTAATCGGTCCGATGGAAAATGAACTACAAGATTCTATTGTTGACATACGGCGTGTTACAAAATCTCGCGTCCGCATTCATTGTTGACGTGGTCTCGCGTACACACCAGGGCGCCGGCTTCATTCTGCCGACAGCAACCTACTAACTGTACCACGTCATTATATAGAACAGTATGGTCGACGGGGTTTCTCCGTGACAGCACCGCGCCTTTGGGACGATCTTCTGATATATGTCCGTGTCACTGACTCGCTTTAATTGTTTGTCTATTGCTCCTCTTGTATTCGGTTTTCTAAGTTGTGACTTGACAACGAGATACACTTTCGATTATATGATGCGCACGGAGAGTTAAATATCGTAAGTATCAACAAACATTGTGTAGACCAATACAAGACACAATTATTATATTATTGCTTGCAGTGTGACGCTACGAAAATTCGTTGATGTGGCTGGTGCTTTTTACCGTTGTCATCTTTGAATGTTCCATGACGTTTCTATCCCAAGCAGCTAAGATTATACCAACTATGTGCTGCTTTGCAACAGTGTGTATTTGGTGTAGGGGGAGAGGTAGCGAGCAAAGTTCCGGCTAAGTTTTGCTGAATCTTTCATGGTTAGTGGAAGGCAGTGTCAGATGAGCCACTGAGCTTGTCGAGTCACCCATTTTTTCAGAAATCTTCAGCAGCGACAGAGAGGGAAGACCGGGGCTAATTGTTTAAATTTTCAGTTAAAGTAACTTTTGTGAAAAGTATATTAGATGCATTATTTCTGTCAACATACACATTAACCTTACTATTCGTTTTAATAAAATGTATCATATCACTGATTATTCCATATTGTAGTTATGTAGATGTGAAGTTTCCTAGGCGCGGTCGACTATAACAACTAGCCCCGTAAGTGGGGCAAGTTGTTAAATCATACTGTCACTCGTACATGTTACTGTTATTACTTTAATTGGATTATACACATTTATGCATCTTGTACACAGTGTGCATAACAATGTAGGTTTTCGCAGCTTCATGTATTAAATTTTTAATTTTTAGTTACCAAATGAGACTCATTCTCCGGATTCTTACATAACGAACAATTGTGAATGGAATAGGAATTATTGAATAAAGTACGAATATATATATATATATATATATATATATATATATATATATATATATATATATATATATATATATATATATATATATATATATATATATATATATATATACACACACACACATTATTGTGGTATATTAATTTTATAATAATTCTTATTACTAGTAGCTTCTACCTGATTGGATGATGCACACACATGTATACGCACTGCAATATTTATTAATTGCTCAAATAGGGCTGTACCATAAACAATTAACAAGATTTAACAAGATTGCCATCCAGGACAAAACGGAAGGAAGCCATTGGCTTATTGAGTCCACACATTTTTCATCTATGTATAACCCGCCCTTCTGAGATATTTGTTGATTGTGTTTGACGCTGCTAACAGTTACAGTACTGGCTGAAAACCAGAAATCTAGGCTTCACAAGTGAAATAAAGTGTTCACACGTCATGTTTAAATACGTTTTGTTCTTTCAATCAGTGTCTGCACACAACTCGCTGGTTAAGCCATCCAGTGTGATGATCAAATAAGTAAATACCGTTCATGTTGTACATACACTTTCTCAAAAAACAGTTAAAAATGGCAGTTTAACTCAGAATGCAACTTTAATCTCCTTGTCTCTAAGAGTTGTTAAACCACATTCTTTTACGCGTTCTTCATAACTAAGATCTATCAGTTCTGGAATCATTTTAGTTGCTCTCCTATGTATTCGTTCAAAAGTATCTGTATCCTTCTTATGATATGGTCTCCACGCTTGTATATAGTATTTTAAATGTGGTCTAACTATTGCTTTATACAGAAGTATAATTAGTTTTTTCCTTTGGATATATATATATATTTCTTCTAATCAACCCAAGAATTTGATTACCATTTGAAGTTGCAATACAACACAGCTATGAAACTTTCATATCAGCACTTATTATTACTCTTAAGTCCTTTTCTTTTACAGTGGTACCTAGGGCAATATCTCCCATGTTATAGTTTACATCCAAGTTTCCGTGTCCTTATGTAGGCATTTACATTTATTTCTCTTCTCTTGTTATATTGTGCTATGAAATGTATTTTGAAAAGTATTTTCAATTTAAATACATTTTAACCAATATTTGAATGCATACCCTGAACATGTTTTTTTTTAGTTTTCCTCATAAAAAAGTGTGCTCAACTGCCATTGCATAGACAGCTCTTCCTGAATTATATAAATTAATTCGCAATGCTTATTTTTGGAAAATGTTACTATAAGGAGTTTCTATAATATCATGTAAGATGTACCGGTACTCGTACTCAGCTTTGAGCAATGTACTTGTACTCAGTCATCACCAATGTCCTCGTCCTTTACTCATGAAAATGTACTCGGCCCCAGGTCTGGTGTCATTATTACACACGTGCCTCCATCGTTCCTCTTGTATTCGGTTTTGTAAGTTGCTAACAATGTTAGACCCAGTCATCTATTGACCCCAGGCGTACCACCCGTCTGATTGTGTGTAGGGGCCTTATTCTAGCAAACAATAATTACAGTCTGTTGTTTTGAAATTATTTCCGACACCAAGTATTACCCGAAAAGTGATTTACAAACCTGAATGTTACTTCATGTGAAATATGTAGTTGTAAAAAAATGTTTGTTGTGAACGACCAATGCAGTGAGATTACACTATTATTTAGCGAGATAATGGTAATGCTACTTTTGTTATTGGAAAAGTAAACCGCTCTGAATGCGTTCTCTCCCTCCACCGGCACCGGAGGTGCAGAGGAACGTTCTTCAAAGGCTGCCGACACTCAACCAGTGTTGACACTCGACGTCCAGCTTCACGCTCAGGAGAAAACGCTTCGACTCATCATCGAGGTTTACGGTCCGGAGTCAGTTTTACCTGACGTCCTGGCGATGCATACTATAGAAATGATCCCTAAAAGTATGATCTTATCGAGTATACGTTGACTTACTGTTAATGGATGAATGACGCACTGTTGAAAAATGGGTGTTTTTGTAATTAATTATAAAGATTATTAATATAACTTTTTGTACATGGAGTACTTGTTAAAACTGGTATATTATATGTGTTAGACTACAAAATTACATATCAGTATTACTTTCATAACTTACATTCGTAACGCTTAATGCAAAAATAATGATTTCAGTAATAGTTTTGGAGTTTGATTCAAATACGCCCTCTATCGGATAGTATTGTAATACACTGAGTAGATTGACGAAATGCCCGGGTTTGCATTAAGACATCTTTGCATTGATTACTTTTGTTACGGTATTTGCCAACACTGGAAAGAATGCACAATTGTTATAGACGACATCGTTTATGCACTTGATCGTCGAAATGGAGTAGTACTCGTTCTACTCGTCCTTACTGCGGCATTCGACACCGTGGACCACGCCATGCTACTGCAGCAGATGTATTCAATCGGCATACGAGGCCCGGCACTGGCATGGCTGTCGTCTTACCTGTACAACAGAACGATGGCGAAAAAAAAACGGCGATGCCATATCTCGTCAACGACACCTGTGTTGTGTTGTGGTGTCAGAAACCCCTAGTTCATATCCATAGTTGTATTAGTTACCAAATGCTTAAATACAACATTTGTAAAGCATCAATCTATAAATAATCCTTGTATTTGTTTAATTAGGCCAGGAAGTCCAGTAAGCACATATTGAAAGGGTCATTCGTCAGTTAGCCATAAAATGCCTTTGTTGCTCTCACAAGCTGCAGTGCTAAGGACTGCTAGCCGAGTCTTCTTCTGAAGAAGTTTGGAGACTCAAGTCAGACAGCCTGCACCAGTATTGTTTGGTGGCAATTTGTAGTGTGGTATATATATATATATATATATATATATATATATATATATATATATATATATATATACTTAATGGTTATATTTCTTTATTTCTCTTCTATTGTTATATTGTGCTATGAAATGTATTTTGAAAAGTATTTTCAATTTAAATACATTTTAACCAATATTTGAATGCATAACCTGAACATGTTTTTTTTTAGTTTTCCTCATAAAAAAGTGTGCTCAACTGCCATTGCATAGACAGCTCTTCCTGAATTATATAACTTAATTCACAATGCTTATTTTTGGAATATGTTACTTTATAAGGAGTTTCTATAATATCATGTAAGATGTACCGGTACTCGTACTCAGCTTTGAGCAATGTACTTGTACTCAGTCATCACCAATGTCCTCGTCCTTTACTCATGAAAATGTCATTATTACACACATGCCTCCATCGTTCCTCTTGTATTCGGTTTTGTAAGTTGCTAACAATGTTAGACCCAGTCATCTATTGACCCCAGGCGTACCACCCGTCTGATTGTGTGTAGGGGCCTTATTCTAGCAAACAATAATTATAGTCTGTTGTTTTGAAATTATTTCCGACACCAAATATTACCCGAAAAGTGATTTACAAACCTGAATGTTACTTTATGTGAAATATATAGTTGTAAAAAAATGGTTGTTGTGAACGACCAATGCAGTGAGATTACACTATTATTTAGCGAGATAATGGAAATGCTATTTTTGTTATTGGAAAAGTAAACCGCTCTGAATGCGTTCTCTCCCTCCACCGGCACCCGGAGGTGCGGAGGAACATTCTTCAAAGGCCGCCGACACTCAACCAGAGTTTAATAAGATTTAACAAGATTTGCCATCCAAGCCAAAGGCCCAGATTGCAAGTGGACAAGGAAGCCATTGGCTTATCGAGAGTCCAACAATGTTCACCTACTTATAACCCGCCCTCCTGATGTATGTGTCAACCTTGTTTTTAAACATATTCACGCTGCTAGCAGTTACACAATCTGTAGACAATTTGTTCCATTCATTTATTGTCCTCTGTGAGAACGAGTGCTTCCCGATGTCCAATCTACATTGATCTTTTACTAATTTTACCTCATGTCCTCTAGTTCTGCTATCCTTCTTGAGTGAAAAAAACATATTTCTATCAATATTTTCATATCCATTCAATATCTTAAAAACTTCAATCTGATCTCCTCTTAACCTCCTTGTCTCTAGAGTTGTTAAACCACATTCTTTCAGGCGTTCTTCATAACTAAGGTCTCTAAGTTCTGGAATCATTCTAGTTGCTCTCCTTTGTATGCGTTCAAGCGTATCTATATCCTTCTTACGATATGGTCTCCATGCTTGTATACAGTAAAATGAGGTCTAACTATTGCTTTATAAAGAGGTATAATTAACTTTTTTCCCTTGTATGTTATGTTTCTTCTAATCAATCCAAGCATTTGATTACCCTTTGAAGCTGCAATACCACACTGCTCTGAAACTTTCATATCAGCGCTTATTGTAACTCCTAAGTCCTTTTCTTTTACAGTAGCACCCAGAACAGTATCTCCCATTTTATAGTTTACATTCAAGTTCCCATGTCCTGTATGTAGGCATTTACATTTCCCAAAATTGAACAGCATCTGCCATTTCTCAGACCATTTCACTAATCTGTCTAGATCGTTTTGTAAATGTTTTTATCACCATCGGTATTAACCTTTCTAAACAGTGTTGTGTCATCCGCAAATTTCAGTACGTTACTTGTTATACTGTCGTCCAAGTCATTGATATAAATTAAGAATAATATAGGTCCTAATAGTGATCCTTGAGGTACCCCACTCAAAACCGATTTCCAATTTGAAACTTCTCCATCTACTACAACTCGTTGTCTTCTGTCAGTCAGCCATTGTTCTATCCAGTCAGTTATGCTATCCCCCGATACCATGGGCTTTTAATTTAAGTAGCAATCTTTGATGTGGCACTTTGTCAAAAGCTTTCTGAAAATCTAAGTAGATAATATCTACTGGCGATCCCACGTCTATCCACTTAGTGATTTCTTCCAAAAAACATAACATATTTGTTAAGTATGACCTCGCTTTAAGGAATCCATGTTGAGATGAATTTAATAATTTATGCTTAACGAGGAAGTCCACCATATGGTCTTTAATTAACCTTTCTAATAATTTACAAATCACTGACGTTAAACTCACTGGTCTGTAATTCTCTGACTTATTTCTTGAACCCTTTTTAAATAATGGTATGATGTTTGCTTCTTTCCATTCAAACGGAACAACTCCCTCTTTTAATGACAAATTAAATACTCTTGCAAGTGGTATACTGATTTGTTCTACTGTTTCCATTAGTAATTTTGGAGGAATCCCATCCACTCCCGGTGATTTGTTATCCTTCATTGCCTTTATTTTCTTAGCTACCAATTCTGGAGTTACAACTAACTTTCCTAAATATTCAGATTTAGCCCCCGGAAATTTAGCATCAGCAACTGGTAATGAACTAATATCTTCTTTGGTAAACACTGAACTGAAGTAACCATTTAGGTCTTCCGCCATTAAAAACCCCTGTGATATTATATTTCCAGCACTATCTTCTAGAGGTCCAACCTTGTCTTGTACGTTTTGTTTACTCCTGACATATGCATAAAAACTCTTGCTGTCATTTTTTATGTTACATGCCAGTTTTTGCTTATAGCTTCTTTTAGATTGTCTGATTTCAGTTGTAGCTGCATTAAGTGCCTCTTTGTATTTTGCATAGTCTTCTTCCTTTCTGGTACGCCTATAAACCCTCCACATAGTTTGTTTGAGCATTATTTTTCTAATAGCCTCTTTTGACAAGTGTTTCTTTCTACACCGTTTTCCTTGTTTTCGGAAGGGAACAAATTTATCGATGATACTCTCAATTTCATATTTTAGAATATTCCAACATTCAATTGCGGTCTTATTCATTAGCATGTTATTCCAATCTAGCTGTGCTAAGTATTTTCTCATATCTTTGTAGTTACCTTTGTGGAAGTTTCTCTTGTACGTTTTCGTATTTTTACTTTCTGATTTTACATTGATGTCAAAATTTATTTGATTATGGTCACTATTACCCAATGGTTCAAATATTTTTACATTGTCCACTAATTCTTTTTGTGATGACAAAACTATATCTAATACATTTTCTCCCCTGGTTGGTTCTAGTACGTGCTGAGTAAGAAAGCTATACTGGATTAAACATAGAAATTGTTGATCCTCAATCCCTGTGCTCTCTAGAGAATTCCATTGTATGTGTCCATGGTTAAAATCTCCCATTATGATACATGCCCCTTTACTAACTTCCTTTATAGCGTTTTTTATTTTTGTGTTGTCCTCTTCGTTTATGTTTGGACTTCGGTAAACTAATCCAATAGTTAATTTTGAATTTCCTGAAACAATTTTGCACTAAACAGCTTCATCGCAATCTGCTTCCCTTTCTAGTTTTATTTCATAAGCCTGAATAGATTCTTTAACATATAAAATAACTCCCCCGCCCCTTCTTCCTATTCGATCTTTCCTAAACATTACGTATCCTGTCAGTCCTAATTCAGCATCTGTTATATCTATGTTGGCCCATGATTCAGTTATACCAATTATGTGAGGGTCAATATCTTCTACCATAATGTTTAATTCGTTTTTCTTATTTACTATGCTCCTTGCATTTAAACATACGCATCTATAACCTTTTTCAGAGATGTATTTAGGATGATGTGATATTGGTTTATCTGTGCTAGTGGGTCTTGTTCTGCTTGAGACACCTCTAGGTAACCCCCTGCACTTCTAGTTTAAAGAATATTTACTTCCAAAAATATTTGTCGTTGTACCCAAGTCGCTATCTACTGCTGCTGAAAGTTTGTCCGCGAATACTGCCGCCCCCTTTCCACTTAAATGAAGCCCATCCTTCATGTACATATCAGCCCTCCCAACAAAACTTCCCCATAAATCCACAAATCCAACTTCCTCTTCCCTACACAGCCTCTGGACTAACATGTTAATTGCCATCCCCCGACAATTTCGATATTTGTGACCCCTCCTGCCCATTACAGGTAAAATCCCTGACAGTATTACCTGCTCAACCCGTGTCTGTTTTAGAGTTCTGACCAAATGCCTATATTTCCTAACTGTGGCAGTTGTACCCTCCCTCTCTACGTTATTTGTCCCTACGTGTACTAAAACAGATCCACCCTTACCCGAGCCTACGATGTTTTTTACCCTCTCAGTTATCGCCTCTATTTTGGCTCCAGGCAAGCAGACCACCACATCATCTCCCTTGTTTAAGACTCTGTCGGTCTTCCTAACTATCGAATCCCCCACAAACACCCTCGCTCTCTTCCTCACCCCTCTATCACTGCTGTAGAATAACTCTTCCTTTCGATCCCCTCCATCACATTCTGTCCTGACCCCTCCCCTCCTGTCTCCCCCACTTCCCACTCCTTTGCTCTTGTCTCTCACACTCCCCTATCCTCCACTCCGGTTGTTTTCCCTTCCGTCTCCCCCACTCCCTTCTTTTTCCCTCCTGTCTCCCCTACTCTCCTCTCCTTCACTCTGGTTGTTTTCCCTCCCGTCTCCCCCACTCCCTTCTCCTTCCCTCCTATCCCCGCTACTCCCCTCACCTTCACTCCGGTTGTCTTCCCTCCTGTTTCCCCCACTCCCTTCTCCTTCCCTCCTGTCTCCCCTACTCCCCTCTCCTTCACCCCGGTTGTCTTCCCTCCCGTTCCTTTCCTTCCCGTCTCCTTACGTCCTGTCTCCCTATGACCTGTCACCTTCCCTCCTCTCAGCTTCCTCCCAGGCTGAGGTGAGCTCTCCCTAGCATCTCTTGTGTCTTTCCCCACTTTATCGTCTACTGTTCCCCCACCGGAACTACTGGCACAACTCCCCTGTTCCCTTCCCACCATTGCCACAACGAGCAGTCTCAGCTCTTCTAACTTCACGCTCAGGAGAAAACGCTTCGACTCATCATCGAGGTTTACGGTCCGGAGTCAGTTTTACCTGACGTCCTGGCGATGCATACTATAGAAATGATCCCTAAAAGTATGATCTTATCGAGTATACGTTGACTTACTGTTAATGGATGAATGACGCACTGTTGAAAAATGGGTGTTTTTGTAATTAATTATAAAGATTATTAATATAACTTTTTGTACATGGAGTACTTATTAAAACTGGTATATTATATGTGTTAGACTACAAAATTACATATCGGTATTACTTTCATAACTTACATTCGTAACGCTTAATACAAAAATAATGATTTCAGTAATAGTTTTGGAGTTTGATTCAAATACGCCCTCTATCGGATAGTATTGTAATACACTGAGTAGATTGACGAAATGCCCGGGTTTGCATCAAGACATCTTTGCATTGATTACTTTTGTTACGGTATTTGTCAACACTGGAAAGAATGCACAATTGTTATAGACGACATCGGTTATGCACTTGATCGTCGAAATGGAGTAGTACTCGTTCTACTCGTCCTTACTGCGGCATTCGACACCGTGGACCACGCCATGCTACTGCAGCAGATGTATTCAATCGGCATACGAGGCCCGGCACTGGCATGGCTGTCGTCTTACCTGTACAACAGAACGATGGCGAAAAAAAACGGCGATGCCATATCTCGTCAACAACACCTGTGTTGTGTTGTGGTGTCAGAAACCCCTAGTTCATATCCATAGTTGTATTAGTTACCAGATGCTTAAATACAACATTTGTAAAGCATCAATCTATAAATAATCCTTGTATGTGTTTAATTAGGCCAGGAAGTCCAGTAAGCACATAATGAAAGGGTCATTCGTCAGTTAGCCATAAAATGCCTTTGTTGCTCTCACAAGCTGCAGTGCTAAGGACTGCTAGCGAGTCTTCTTCTGAAGAAGTTTGGAGACTCAAGTCAGACAGCCTGCACCAGTATTGTTTGGTGGCAATTTATATATATATATATATATATATATATATATATATATATATATATATATATATATATATATATATATACTTAATGGTTATATTTCTTTATTTCTCTTCTATTGTTATATTGTGCTATGAAATGTATTTTGAAAAGTATTTTCAATTTAACTACATTTTAACCAATATTTTAATTCATAACCTGAACATGTTTTTTTTTAGTTTTCCTCAAAAAAAGTGTGCTCAACTGCCATTGCATAGACAGCTCTTCCTGAATTATATAACTTAATTCACAATGCTTATTTTTGGAATATGTTACTTTATAAGGAGTTTCTATAATATTATGTAAGATGTACCGGTACTCGTACTCAGCTTTGAGCAATGTACTTGTACTCAGTCATCACCAATGTCCTCGTCCTTTACTCATGAAAATGTACTCGGCCCCAGGTCTGGTGTCATTATTACACACATGCCTCCATCGTTCCTCTTGTATTCGGTTTTGTAAGTTGCTAACAATGTTAGACCCAGTCATCTATTGACCCCAGGCTTACCACCCGTCTGATTGTGTGTAGGGGCCTTATTCTAGCAAACAGTAATTATAGTCTGTTGTTTGAAATTATTTCCGACACCAAATATTACCCGAAAAGTGATTTACAAACCTGAATGTTACTTTATGTGAAATATATAGTTGTAAAAAAATGGTTGTTGTGAAAGACCAATGCAGTGAGATTACACTATTATTTAGCGAGATAATGGAAATGCTACTTTTGTTATTGGAAAAGTAAACCGCTCTGAATGCGTTCTCTCCCTCCACCGGCACCCGGAGGTGCGGAGGAACGTTCTTCAAAGGCCGCCGACACTCAACCAGAATTTAATAAGATTTAACAAGATTTGCCATCCAAGCCAAAGGCCCAGATGGCAAGTGGACAAGGAAGCCATTGGCTTATCGAGAGTCCAACAATGTTCACCTACTTATAACCCGCCCTCCTGATGTATGTGTCAACCTTGTTTTTAAACATATTCACGCTGCTAGCAGTTACACAATCTGTAGACAATTTGTTCCATTCATTTATTGTCCTCTGTGAGAACGAGTGCTTCCTGATGTCCAATCTACATTGATCTTTTACTAATTTTACCTAATGTCCTCTAGTTCTGCTATCCTTCTTGAGTGAAAAAAACATATTTCTATCAATATTTTCATATCCATTCAATATCTTAAAAACTTCAATCTGATCTCCTCTTAACCTCCTTGTCTCTAGAGTTGTTAAACCACATTCTTTCAGGCGTTCTTCATAACTAAGGTCTCTAAGTTCTGGAATCATTCTAGTTGCTCTCCTTTGTATGCGTTCAAGCGTATCTATATCCTTCTTACGATATGGTCTCCATGCTTGTATACAGTAAAATGAGGTCTAACTATTGCTTTATAAAGAGGTATAATTAACTTTTTTCCCTTGTATGTTATGTTTCTTCTAATCAATCCATGCATTTGATTACCCTTTGAAGCTGCAATACCACACTGCTCTGAAACTTTCATATCAGCGCTTATTGTAACTCCTAAGTCCTTTTCTTTTACAGTAGCACCCAGAACAGTATCTCCCATTTTATAGTTTACATTCAAGTTCCCATGTCGTGTATGTAGGCATTTACATTTCCCAAAATTGAACAGCATCTGCCATTTCTCAGACCATTTCACTAATCTGTCTAGATCGTTTTGTAAATGTTTTTTATCACCATCAGTATTAACCTTTCTAAACAGTGTTGTGTCATCCGCAAATTTCAGTACGTTACTTGTTATACTGTCGTCCAAGTCATTGATATAAATTAAGAATAATATAGGTCCTAATACTGATCCTTGAGGTACCCCACTCAAAACCGATTTCCAATTTGAAACTTCTCCATCTACTACAACTCGTTGTCTTCTGTCAGTCAGCCATTGTTCTATCCAGTCAGTTATGCTATCCCCCGATACCATGGGCTTTTAATTTAAGTAGCAATCTTTGATGTGGCACTTTGTCAAAAGCTTTCTGAAAATCTAAGTAGATAATATCTACTGGCGATCCCACGTCTATCCACTTAGTGATTTCTTCCAAAAAACATAACATATTTGTTAAGTATGACCTCGCTTTAAGGAATCCATGTTGAGATGAATTTAATAATTTATGCTTAACGAGGAAGTCCACCATATGGTCTTTAATTAACCTTTCTAATAATTTACAAATCACTGACGTTAAACTCACTGGTCTGTAATTCTCTGACTTATTTCTTGAACCCTTTTTAAATAATGGTATGATGTTTGCTTCTTTCCATTCAAACGGAACAACTCCCTCTTTTAATGACAAGTTGAATACTCTTGCAAGTGGTATACTGATTTGTTGTACTGTTTCCATTACTAATTTTGGAGGAATCCCATCCACTCCCGGTGATTTGTTATCCTTCATTGCCTTTATTTTCTTAGCTACCAATTCTGGAGTTACAACTAACCGTCCTAAATATTCAGATTTAGCCCCCGGAAATTTAGCATCAGCAACTGGTAATGAACTAATATCTTCTTTGGTAAACACTGAACTGAAGTAACCATTTAGGTCTTCCGCCATTAAAAACCCCTGTGATATTATATTTCCAGCACTGTCTTGTAGAGGTCCAACCTTGTCTTGTACGTTTTGCTTACTCCTGACATATGCATAACAACTCTTGCTGTCATTGTTTATGTTACATGCCAGGTTTTGCTTATAGCTTCTTTTAGACTGTCTGATTTCAGTTGTAGCTGCATTAAGTGCCTCTTTGTATTTTGCATAGTCTTCTTCCTTTCTGGTACGCCTATAAACCCTCCACATAGTTTGTTTGAGCATTATTTTTCTAATAGCCTCTTTTGACAAGTGTTTCTTTCTACACCGTTTTCCTTGTTTTCGGAAGGGAACAAATTTATCGATGATACTCTCAATTTCATATTTTAGAATATTCCAACATTCAATTGCGGTCTTATTCATTAGCATGTTATTCCAATCTAGCTGTGCTAAGTATTTTCTCATATCTTTGTAGTTACCTTTGTGGAAGTTTCTCTTGTACGTTTTCTTATTTTTACTTTCTGATTTTACATTGATGTCAAAATGTATTTGATTATGGTCACTATTACCCAATGGTTCAAATATTTTTACATTGTCCATTAATTCTTTTTGTGATGACAAAACTATATCTAATACATTTTCTCCCCTGGTTGGTTCTAGTACGTGCTGAGTAAGAAAGCTATCCTGGATTAAACATAGAAATTGTTGATCCTCAATCCCTGTGCTCTCTAGAGAATTCCATTGTATGTGTCCATGGTTAAAATCTCCCATTATGATACATGCCCCTTTACTAACTTCTTTATAGCGTTTTTTTTTTGTGTTGTCCTCTTCGTTTATGTTTGGACTTCGGTAAACTAATCCAATAGTTAATTTTGAATTTCCTGAAACAATTTTGCACTAAACAGCTTCATCGCAATCTGCTTCCCTTTCTAGTTTTATTTCATAAGCCTGAATAGATTCTTTAACATATAAAATAACTCCCCCGCCCCTTCTTCCTATTCGATCTTTCCTAAACATTACGTATCCTGTCAGTCCTAATTCAGCATCTGTTATATCTATGTTGGCCCATGATTCAGTTATACCAATTATGTGAGGGTCAATATCTTCTACCATAATGTTTAATTCGTTTTTCTTATTTACTATGCTCCTTGCATTTAAACATACGCATCTATAACCTTTTTCAGAGATGTATTTAGGATGATGTGATATTGGTTTATCTGTGCTAGTGGGTCTTGTTCTGCTTGAGACACCTCTAGGTAACCCCCTGCACTTCTAGTTTAAAGAATGTTTACTTCCAAAAATATTTGTCGTTGTACCCAAGTCGCTATCTACTGCTGCTGAAAGTTTGTCCGCGAATACTGCCGCCCCTTTCCACTTAAATGAAGCCCATCCTTCATGTACATATCAGCCCTCCCAACAAAACTTCCCCATAAATCCACAAATCCAACTTCCTCTTCCTTACACAGCCTCTGGACTAACATGTTAATTGCCATCCCCCGACAATTTCGATATTTGTGACCCCTCCTGCCCATTACAGGTAAAATCCCTGACAGTATTACCTGCTCAACCCGTGTCTGTTTTAGTGTTCTGACCAAATGCCTATATTTCCTAACTGTGGCAGTTGTACCCTCCCTCTCTACGTTATTTGTCCCTACATGTACTAAAACAGATCCACCCTTACCCGAGCCTACGATGTTTTTTACCCTCTCAGTTATCGCCTCTATTTTGGCTCCAGGCAAGCAGACCACCACATCATCTCCCTTGTTTAAGACTCTGTCGGTCTTCCTAACTATCGAATCCCCCACAAACACCCTCGCTCTCTTCCTCACCCCCTCTATCACTGCTGTAGAATAACTCTTCCTTTCGATCCCCTCCATCACATTCTGTCCTGAACCCTTCCCTCCTGTCTCCCCCACTTCCCACTCCTTTGCTCTTGTCTCTCACACTCCCCTCTCCTCCACTCCGGTTGTTTTCCCTTCCGTCTCCCCCACTCCCTTCTTTTTCCCTCCTGTCTCCCCTACTCTCCTCTCCTTCACTCTGGTTGTTTTCCCTCCCGTCTCCCCCACTCCCTTCTCCTTCCCTCCTATCCCCGCTACTCCCCTCACCTTCACTCCGGTTGTCTTCCCTCCTGTTTCCCCCACTCCCTTCTCCTTCCCTCCTGTCTCCCCTACTCCCCTCTCCTTCACCCCGGTTGTCTTCCCTCCCGTTCCTTTCCTTCCCGTCTCCTTACGTCCTGTCTCCCTATGACCTGTCACCTTCCCTCCTCTCAGCTTCATCCCAGGCTGAGGTGAGCTCTCCCTAGCATCTCTTGTGTCTTTCCCCACTTTATCGTCTACTGTTCCCCCACCGGAACTACTGGCACAACTCCCCTGTTCCCTTCCCACCATTGCCACAACGAGCAGTCTCAGCTCTTCTAACTCCACCTCTAGTTCCTTCATCCTTTACACTCAAAACTAAAACTATCTGCCTGGACTTCAGCCCAGGACTTCTCGCACCCAGACTTGACGAAATCCACCCAGTTACTGCAACTGACACAAATTAAGTGCCTTGTGGCCTTTAAAAGCCATTATACAATTGACACTCGACGTCCAGCTTCACGCTCAGGAGAAAACGCTTCGACTCATCATCGAGGTTTACGGTCCGGAGTCAGTTTTATCTGACGTCCTGGCGATGCATACTATAGAAATGATCCCTAAAAGTATGATCTTATCGAGTATACGTTGACTTACTGTTAATGGATGAATGACGCACTGTTGAAAAATGGGTGTTTTTGTAATTAATTATAAAGATTATTAATATAACTTTTTGTACATGGAGTACTTGTTAAAAGTGGTATATTATATGTGTTAGACTACAAAATTACATATAAGTATTACTTTCATAACTTACATTCGTAACGCTTAATACAAAAATAATGATTTCAGTAATAGTTTTGGAGTTTGATTCAAATACGCCCTCTATCGGATAGTATTGTAATACACTGAGTAGATTGACGAAATGCCCGGGTTTGCATCAAGACATCTTTGCATTGATTACTTTTGTTACGGTATTTGTCAACACTGGAAAGAATGCACAATTGTTATAGACGACATCGTTTATGCACTTGATCGTCGAAATGGAGTAGTACTCGTTCTACTCGTCCTTACTGCGGCATTCGACACCGTGGACCACACCATGCTACTGCAGCAGATGTATTCAATCGGCATACGAGGCCCGGCACTGGCATGGCTGTCGTCTTACCTGTACAACAGAACGATGGCGAAAAAAAAAACGGCGATGCCATATCTCGTCAACGACACCTGTGTTGTGTTGTGGTGTGCTGCAGCGATCGGTTCTTGGGTCCCTGCTGCTTACTATCTATTGCATACCAATTAGCGCCATATTCGCCAAACACAACGTTACGTATTATCTAGATGCTGACGACACAGTACTGTACGCCGAAATCTCTCGTGACCAACCATGCGTGGTGGAGGATGCTGTCCGAAGAATCGAGCGATGCACAGTTGTCTTCAAACGATAGATGATGGACCATCGCTTAATACTAAATGAGACCAAGTCAGAGGCAATAGTTTTCTGTGCGGCCTACTGTAAGGCTCCTCCAAGTGTTGATACAATCAACGTATGTGGGTGTGACAGAATACCGCAGTCACTTGTAAGAGACATGGGCGGCTTCGTGGACAACACCTAGTGTATGTCGACACAAGCCGCTCGCACGTGTCAAATGGCGTATTTCCAATTGCAGAAGATCACCAAAAAAATCCTGAACGATTCATGCGTGCAAGACGATCGTTCACGCACTTGTTACATCCAAAATGGGCTACGGAAATTCTGTGCTGTTTGGAGTAAACGTGTGCTTAATTCAGAAGCGTGAAATGGTGCAAAATTCGGCGGTTCGCCTAATAACGCAACAGCGACGCTGCGACCATCAGCACATCACGCCCACCCTCATTGGCTTCATTTGCTGCCGGTCCAATAGCGAATGCACTACAGCATTCTACTGTCTCTCTACGATCTCGTCGTACACACCAGGGCGCCGGCTTCGTTCCACAACCTACTAACTGTACCACGTCATTATATAGAACGGTCTGGTCGACGGGGTTTCCCCGTGACAGCACGGCGCCTTTGGAAAGATATACAGATATACATCCGTTATCGCTGACTCACTCGAATTGTAGACGACATCATCCAGGCGCTTGATCGTCGAAAGGGAGTAGTACACGTTCTTCGTGACTTTGACCTACCGCGGCATTCGACACCGTGCATCACGCCATGCTACTGCAAGCAGATGCATTCGATTGGCATACGAGGCCCGGCACTGGCATGGCTGGTGTACCGCAGGGGTCGGTTTTTGGACCTCTGTTCATTATCTATGGCATACCAATTAGCGCCATATTCGCCAAACACAACGTTAAGTATCATCTATATGCTGACGACACGCAACTGCACGCGAAATTCCCTCATGAACAACCCTGCGAGGTAGAGGATGCTATCCGAATAATCGAGCCATGCACAGTTGACGTCACACGATGGATGATGGACCATCACTTAATGTTAAATGAGGCAAAGACAGTAGCAATTGTTTTCTGTGCGGCCTACTGTAAAGCTCCTCCAACTGTTGATACAATCAACGTCTGTGGGTGTGACATAACACCGCAATCATTTGTAAGAGACATGGGCGTCTTCGTGGACAACACCTTGTGTATGTCCACATAAGTCGCTCGCACGTGTCAGGGGGCGTATTTCCAACTGCACAAGATCGCAAAAATTCGAAAATCTTTATCGACTCATGCGTGCAAGACGATCATTCACGCGCTTGTTACATCCAAAATGGACTATGGGAATTCTGTGTTTTTGGAGTAAACGTGCGTTAATTCAGAAGCGTGAAATGGTGCAAAATTCGGTGGCTCGTCTAATAACGCGATAGCGACCCTGCGACCATTAGCGTATCACGCCCACCCTAATCGGTCCGATGGAAAATGAACTACAAGATTCTACTGTTGACATACGGCGTGTTACAACATCTCGCGTCCGCATTCATCGTTGACGTGGTCTCGCCGTACACACCAGGGCGCCGGCTTCATTCTGCCGACAGCAACCTACTAACTGTACCACGTCATTATATAGAACAGTATGGTCGACGGGGTTTCTCCGTGACAGCACCGCGCCTTTGGGACGATCTTCTGATATACGTCCGTGTCACTGACTCGCTCTAATTGTTTGTCTATTGCTCCTCTTGCATTCGGTTTTGTAAGTTGTGACTTGACAACGAGTTACACTTTCGATTATACGATGCGCACGGAGAGTTAAATATCGTAAGTATCAACAAACATTGTGTAGACCAATACAAGACACAATTATTATATTATTGCTTGCAGTGTGACGCTACGAAAATTCGTTGATGTGGCTGGTGCTTTTTACCGTTGTCATCTTTGAATGTTCCATGACGTTTCTATCCCAAGCAGCTAAAATTATACCAACTATGTGCTGCTTTGCAACAGTGTGTATTTGGTGTAGGGGGAGAGGTAGCGAGCAAAGTTCCGGCTAAGTTTTGCTGAATCTTTCGTGGTTAGTGGAAGGCAGTGTCAGATGAGCCACTGAGCTTGTCGAGTCACCCATTTTTTCAGAAAACTTCAGCAGCGACAGAGAGGGAAGACCGGGGCTAATTGTTTAAATTTTCAGTTAAAGTAACTTTTGTGAAAAGTATATTAGATGCATTATTTCTGTCAACATACACATTAACCTTACTATTCGTTTTAATAAAATGTATCATATCACTGATTATTCCATATTGTAGTTATGTAGATGTGAAGTTTCCCAGGCGCGGTCGACTATAACAACTAGCCCCGTAAGTGGGGCAAGTTGTTAAATCATACTGTCACTCGTACATGTTACTGTTATTACTTTAATTGGATTATACACACTTATGCATCTTGTACACAGTGTGCATAAAATGTAGGTTTTCGCAGCTTCATGTATTAAATTTTTAATTTTTAGTTACCAAATGAGACTCATTCACAATTGTGAATGGAATAGGAATTATTGAATAAAGTACGAATATATATATATATATATATATATATATATATATACATATATATATATACATATATATATATATATATATACATATATATATATATATACAAATATATATATATATATATATATATATATATATATACATATATATATATATATATATATACAAATATATATATATATATATATATATATATATATATATATATATATATATATATATATATATATATATATATATATATATATATATATATATATATATATATATATATATATATAGATATATATATATATATATATATATATATATATATATATATATATAGATAGATAGATACACACACATTATTGTGCTATATTAATTTTATAATAATTCTTATTACTAGTAGGTTCTACCTGATTGGATGATGCACATACATGTATACGCACTGCAATATTTATTAATTGCTCAAATAGGGCTGTACCATAAACAATTAACAAGATTTAACAAGATTGCCATCCAGGACAAAACGGAAGGAAGCCATTGGCTTATTGAGTCCACACATTTTTCATCTATGTATAACCCGCCATTCTGAGATATTTGTTGATTGTGTTTGACGCTGCTAACAGTTACAGTACTGGCTGAAAACCAGAAATCTAGGCTTCACAAGTGAAATAAAGCGTTCACACGTCATGTTTAAATACGTTTTGTTCTTTCAATCAGTGTCTGCACACAACTCGCTGGTTAAGCCATCCAGTGTGAGCTGCCCGACAGTTGTTGTTGCAGTTGTAACAACTTGCCCCAAACACATTTTTTTGCAGTTGAACGCACGTGATCCATAATAAATCCTGTTTTTTTATTTTTTAACTTCTACTTGGCATAACCCCTTATACTACATAGTAGACATGTTTCAAGTTTCATTCACGAAACCCCAAAAGTGGCAGCCGGATGTGATAATATCAAATATTTTTTTTGGTATGCCCACATAATATGAGCACCTACCGAATTCCTGAACATTGTGCCAATGAACCTGGACCAACACAAAGCAATGGTCATAATCGGTGACTTCAACAGCCACAACTCTCCTTCAACAGTGGCAGGTGGACACGCAGATATAACCCCTATATTGCTTTCATCACCAACAAAATAGCCATTTCCTGCAGCTAAGTTGTGATGGCAAAGTGACATAATTATATAGTAGCAAGTATGATCAAATAAGTAAATATCGTTCATGTTGTACATACACTTTCTCAAAAAACAGTTAAAAATGGCAGTTTAACTCAGAATGCAACTTTAATCTCCTTGTCTCTAAGAGTTGTTAAACCACATTCTTTTAGGCGTTCTTCATAACTAAGATCTATCAGTTCTGGAATCATTTTAGTTGCTCTCCTATGTATTCGTTCAAAAGTATCTGTATCCTTCTTATGATATGGTCTCCACGCTTGTATATAGTATTCTAAATGTGGTCTAACTATTGCTTTATACAGAGGTATAATTAGTTTTTTCCTTGGATATATATATTTCTTCTAATCAACCCAAAAATTTGATTACCATTTGAAGTTGCAATACAACACAGCTATGAAACTTTCATCTCAGCAGTTATTATTATTCTTAAGTCCTTTTCTTTTACAGTGGTACCTAGGGCAGTATCTCCCATATTATAGTTTACATCCAAGTTTCCGTGTCCATATGTAGGCATTTACATTTATTTCTCTTCTCTTGTTATATTGTGCTAAGAAATGTATTTTGAAAAGTATTTTCAATTTAAATACATTTTAACCAATATTTGAATGCATACCCTGAACATGTTTTTTTAGTTTTCCTCATAAAAAAGTGTGCTCAACTGCCATTGCATAGACAGCTCTTCCTGAATTATATAAATTAATTCACAATGCTTATTTTTGGAATATGTTACTATAAGGAGTTTCTATAATATCATGTAAGATGTACCGGTACTCGTACTCAGCTTTGAGCAATGTACTTGTACTCAGTCATCACCAATGTCCTCGTCCTTTACTCATGAAAATGTACTCGGCTCCAGGTCTGGTGTCATTATTACACACATGCCTCCATCGTTCCTCTTGTATTCGGTTTTGTAAGTTGCTAACAATGTTAGACCCAGTCATCTATTGACCCCAGGCGTACCACCCGTCTGATTGTGTGTAGGGGCCTTATTCTAGCAAACAATAATTATAGTCTGTTGTTTTGAAATTATTTCCGACACCAAGTATTACCCGAAAAGTGATTTACAAACCTGAATGTTACTTCATGTGAAATATATAGTTGTAAAAAAATGGTTGTTGTGAACGACCAATGCAGGTGAACGACCAATGCAGTGAGATTACACTATTATTTAGCGAGATAATGGAAATGCTACTTTTGTTATTGGAAAAGTAAACCGCTCTGAATGCGTTCTCTCCCTCCACCGGCACCCGGAGGTGCGGAGGAACGTTCTTCAAAGGCCGCCGACACTCAACCAGAATTGACACTCGACGTCCAACTTCACGCTCAAGAGAAAACGCTTCGACTCATCATCGAGGTTTACGGTCCGGAGTCAGTTTTACCTGACGTCCTGGCGATGCATACTATAGAAATGATCCCTAAAAGTATGATCTTATCGAGTATGCTTTGACTTACTGTTAATGGATGAATGACGCACTGTTGAAAAATGGGTGTTTTTGTAATTAATTATAATGATTATTAATATAACTTTTTGTACATGGAGTACTTGTTAAAAGTGGTATATTATATGTGTTAGACTACAAAATTACATATCAGTATTACTTTCATAACTTACATTCGTAACGCTTAATACAAAAATAATGATTTCAGTAATAGTTTTGGAGTTTGATTCAAATACGCCCTCTATCGGATAGTGTTGTAATACACTGAGTAGATTGACGAAATGCCCGGGTTTGCATCAAGACATCTTTGCATTGATTACTTTAGTTACGGTATTTGTCAAAACTGGAAAGAATGCACAATTGTCATAGACGACATCGTTTATGTACTTGATCGTCGAAATGGAGTAGTACTCGTTCTACTCGTCCTTACTGCGGCATTCGACACCGTGGACCACACCATGCTACTGCAGCAGATGTATTCAATCGGCATACGAGGCCCGACACTGGCATGGCTGTCGTCTTACCTGTACAACAGAACGATGGCGAAAAAAAAACGGCGATGCCATATCTCGTCAACGACACCTGTGTTGTGTTGTGGTGTGCCGCAGGGATCGGTTCTTGGGTCCCTGTTGCTTACTATCTATTGTATACCAATTAGCGCCATATTCGCCAAACACAACGTTACGTGTTATCTAGATGCTGACGACACACTACTGTACGCCGAAATCTCTCGTGACCAACCATGCGTGGTGGAGGATGCTGTCCGAAGAATCGAGCGATGCACAGTTGTCTTCAAACGATAGATGATGGACCATCGCTTAATACTAAATGAGACCAAGTCAGAGGCAATTATTTTCTGTGCGGCCTACTGTAAATCTCCTCCAACTGTTGATACAATCAACGTATGTGGGTGTGACAGAATACCGCAGTCATTTGTAAGAGACATGGGCGGCTTCGTGGACAACACCTTGTGTATGTCGACACAAGCCGCTCGCACGTGTCAAATGGCGTTTTTCCAATTGCAGAAGATCACCAAAAAAATCCTGAACGACTCATGCGTGCAAGACGATCGTTCACGCACTTGTTACATCCAAAATGGGCTACGGAAATTCTGTGCTGTTTGGAGTAAACGTGTGCTTAATTCAGAAGCGTGAAATGGTGCAAAATTCGGCGGTTCGCCTAATAACGCAACAGCGACGCTGCGACCATCAGCACATCACGCCCACCCTCATTGGCTTCATTTGCTGCCGGTCCAATAGCGAATGCACTACAGCATTCTACTGTCTCTCTACGATCTCGTCGTACACACCAGGGTGCCGGCTTCGTTCCGCCGACAGCAACCTACTAACTGTACCACATCATTATATAGAACGGTCTGGTCGACGGGGTTTCCCCGTGACAGCACGGTGCCTTTAGAAAGATATACAGATATACATCCGTTATCGCTGACTCACTCGAATTGTAGACGACATCATCCAGGCGCTTGATCGTCGAAAGGGAGTAGTACTCGTTCTTCGTGACTTAGACCTACCGCGGCATTCGACACCGTGCATCACGCCATGCTACTGCAGCAGATGCATTCGATTGGCATACGAGGCCCGGCACTGGCATGGCTGGTGTATCGCAGGGGTCGGTTTTTGGACCTCTGTTCATTATCTATTGCATACCAATTAGCGCCATATTCGCCAAACACAACGTTAAGTATCATCTATATGCTGACGACACGCAACTGCACGCGAAATTCCCTCATGACCAACCCAGCGAGGTAGAGGATGCTATCCGAATAATCGAGCGATGCACAGTTGACGTCAAACGATGGATGATGGACCATCACTTAATGTTAAATGAGGCAAAGACAGAGGTAATTGTTTTCTGTGCGGCCTACTGTAAAGCTCCTCCAACTGTTGATACAATCAACGTCTGTGGGTGTGACATAACACCGCAATCATTTGTAAGAGACATGGGCGTCTTCGTGGATAGCACCTTGTGTATGTCCACACAAGTCGCTCGCACGTGTCAGGGGGCGTATTTCCAACTGCATAAGATCGCAAAAATTCGAAAATCTTTATCGACTCATGCGTGCAAGACGATCGTTCACGCGCTTGTTACATCCAAAATGGACTATGGGAATTCTGTGTTTTTTGGAGTAAACATGCGTTAATTCAGAAGCGTGAAATGGTGCAAAATTCGGTGGCTCGTCTAATAACGCGATAGCGACCCTGCGACCATTAGCGTATCACGCCCACCCTAATCGGTCCGATGGCGAATGAACTACAAGATTCTACTGTTGACATACGGCGTGTTACAACATCTCGCGTCCGCATTCATTGTTGACGTGGTCTCGCCGTACACACCAGGGCGCCAGCTTCATTCTGCCGACAGCAACCTACTAACTGTTCCACGTCATTATATAGAACAGTATGGTCGACGGGGTTTCTCCGTGACAGCACCGCGCCTTTGGGACGATCTTCTGATATACGTCCGTGTCACTGACTCGCTCGAATTGTTTGTCTATTGCTCCTCTTGTATTCGGTTTTGTAAGTTGTGACTTCGCGAAGACCTCGGAGCAAAATTAACCATGGTCCGATGCCTACAGAGACCAGACTCATGCTACGTTTTTGTTCAAACACAAGCTTACACAGTTTTTTCACGAAGGCACACACGCTTACGATATCAATTAATATTCACTGCATGTCTAGGCTTACGTACGGTCTACTGAAAATGATGGAGGACAAAATGACACGGTTATATGGGTGATATTGTGACGTCATCGGTGGCGGGACTGCTCAGCGAAACTTCCGTCAAGAAACAAACAACTTAAATGAATTAAGTTGAATTAACTTGTGTAACTTGACAACGAGTTACACTTTCGATTATATGATGCGCACGGAGAGTTAAATATCGTAAGTATCAACAAACATTGTGTAGACCAATGCAAGACATACTTATTATATTATTGCTTGCAGTGTGACGCTACGAAAATTCGTTGATGTGGCTGGTGCTTTTTACCGTTGTAATCTTTGAGTGTTCCATGACGTTTCCATACCAAACAGCTAAGATTATACCAACTTATGTGCTGCTTTGCAACAGTGTGTACTTGGTGTAGGGGGAGAGGTAGCGAGCACAGTTCCGGCTAAGTTTTGCTGAATCTTTCGTGGTTAGTGGAAGGCAGTGTCAGATGAGCCACTGAGCTTGTCGAGTCACCCATTTTTTCAGAAAACTTCAGCAGCGACAGAGAGGGAAGACCGGGGCTAGTTGTTTAAATTTTCAGTTAAAGTAACTTTTGTGAAAAGTATATTAGATGCATTATTTCTGTCAACATACACATTAACCTTACTATTCGTGTTAATAAAATGTATCATATCACTGATTATTCCATATTGTAGTTATGTAGATGTGAAGCTTCCCAGGCGCGGTCGACTATAACAACTAGCCCCGTAAGTGGGGCAAGTTGTTAAATCATACTGTCACTCGTACATGTTACTGTTATTACTTTAATTGGATTATACACACTTATGCATCTTGTACACAGTGTGCATAACAATGTAGGTTTTCGCAGCTTCATGTATTAAATTTTTAATTTTTAGTTACCAAATGAGACTCATTCTCCGGATTCTTACATAACAAACAATTGTGAATGGAATAGGAATTATTGAATAAAGTACGAATATATATATATATATATATATATATATATATATATATATATATATATACACAAATATATATATATATATATATATATATATATATATATATATATATATATATATATATATATATATATATATATATATATATATATATATACATATACATATACATACATTATTGTGTATATTAATTTTATAATAATTCTTATTACTAGTAGCTTCTACCTGATTGGATGATGCACATACATGTATACGCACTGCAATATTTATTAATTGCTCAAATAGGGCTGTACCATAAACAATTAAGAAGATTTAACAAGATTGCCATCCAGGACAAAACGGAAGGAAGCCATTGGCTTATTGAGTCCACACATTTTTCATCTATGTATAACCCGCCTTTCTGAGATATTTGTTGATTGTGTTTGACGCTGCTCAAAAGTGGCAGCCGGATGTGATAATATCAAATATTTTTTTTTTGTATGCCCACATAATATGAGCACCTACCGAATTCCTTAACATTGTGCCAATGAACCTGGACCAACACAAAGCAATGGTCATAATCGGTGACTTCAACAGCCACAACTCTCCTTCAACAGTGACAGGTGGACACGCAGATATAACCCCTATATTGCTTTCATCACCAACAAAATAGCCATTTCCTGCAACTAAGTTGTGATGGCAAAGTGACATAATTATATAGTAGCAAGTATGATCAAATAAGTAAATATCGTTCATGTTGTACATACACTTTCTCAAAAAACAGTTAAAAATGGCAGTTTAACTCAGAATGAAACTTTAATCTCCTTGTCTCTAAGAGTTGTTAAACCACATTCTTTTAGGCGTTCTTCGTAACTAAGATCTATCAGTTCTGGAATCATTTTAGTTGCTCTCCTATGTATTCGTTCAAAAGTATCTGTATCCTTCTTATGATATGGTCTCCACGCTTGTATATAGTATTCTAAATGTGGTCTAACTATTGCGTTATACAGAAGTATAATTAGTTTTTTCCTTGGATATATATATATTTCTTCTAATCAAACCAAGAATTTGATTACCATTTGAAGTTGCAATACAACACAGCTATGAAACTTTCATATCAGCACTTATTATTACTTTTAAGTCCTTTTCTTTTACAGTGGTGCCTAGGGCATTATCTCCCATGTTATAGTTTACATCCAAGTTTCCGGTCCTTATGTAGGCATTTACATTTCCCAAAATTGAATAATTTTTTTCCGACCATTTAACTATTTTGTCTAGATCGTTTTGTAAATGTTGTTTATCACCAGCATTGTTAACTTTTCTAAACACTTTGTGGTGTCATCCGCAAATTTCAGTACGTTGTTTGTTATATTATCGTCCAAGTCATTGATATATATTACAAATAATAAAAATCCCAATACTGATCCTTGTGGTACTTCATTCAAAACCGAGTTCAAGTTTGAAACCTCCCCATCTACTAGAACACACTTCTGTCTTCTGTCAGTCAGCCATTGTTCTACCCAGTCGATTATGCCATCCTCGATACAATGGGCTTTTAATTTAAGTAGTAATCTTTGATGTGGCACTTTGTGAAAAGCTTTCTGAAAACCTAAGTAGATAATATCTACTGGTGATCCCTTGTTTATCCACTCAGTGATTTCTTCCAAAAAACATAACATATTTATTAAGCATGACTTCGCTTTTAGGAATCCATGTTGAGATGGAATTAATAATTTATGCCTATCAAGGAAGTCCACCATATGGTCTTTACCTAACCTTTGTAATAATTTACAAATAACTGATGTTAAACTCACTGATTTGTAATTATCTGACTAATTTCTCTAACTTTGTTTTAAATGATGGTATGATGTTTGCTTCTTTTCGTTCAAAAGGAACCACTCCCTCTTTCAACGACAAGTTGAATATTCTTGCAAGTGGTTTACTAACTTGTTCTACTGTTTCATTTATTAGTTTTGGAGGAATTCCACCCACTCCAGGTGATTTATTATCCTCCATTGCTTTTCTTAACTACCATTTCGGGAATTACAATTAACTACCCTAAATAGTAAAATTTAGCCTCCTGAAAGTTGGCATCTAGAACTGGTAATTAACTAATATCCTCTCCGGTAGACATTGAGCTGAAGTCAACACCCGCCATTAAAAACTGTCATTTATGTTACATGCTAATTTGTGCTCATAGCTTCTTTTAGATTGTGTAATTTCAGTCGTAGCCGTATTAAGTGCCTTTTTTAATTTGTGTAGTCTTCATCCTTTCTGGTACGCCTATAAACCTTCCACATAGTTTGCTTGGACACTATTTTCCTATTATCTTCTTTTGACAAATGTTTCTTTCCAGACCGTTTTCCTTTTTTAAACGAACAAATGTATCAATGTTACTCTCAATTTTATATTTTAGAATCAATTGCTGTCCTATTCGTCAGCACGTTATTCCAATCTAGCTCTGCTAAGTATTATATAATTATGTATACATGCTATATATACCTGCTATATATATATATATATATATATATATATATATATATATATATATATATATATATATATATATATATATATATATATATATATATATATATATATATATATATATATATATATATATATATATATATATATATATATATATATATATATATATATATATATATATATATATATATATATATATATATTATCTTGGTCTAAAACAATCTACTAATAATCATAGTTTAGGCGAATAAAAACAATTTGACTTAGGAATAGGATTCTATGTCACATATCAAAAAGAATGAAAAATGGCTCCACCAACACTGTCTTCCTACTCTATGGGCTTATTGCTCTGCAATAAACCAATACTTCACAACAATACAATATTGGATACGTACGTAGAATTTGGCCAATGTAGGCATCATTTTATTTTGATTTTTGGAGTATGCCCAGGTGGCCAAATCTAGTTTTATGGTGCAAATAGACATGGAGTGTTGTAGGTTTGCCTCAAAATAATATCTTTATATAATCTTGTATCACAACCTGGGTGGAAATTTTGTCCACATGTTTGAAGCTAGGTAGTTTGTGCATTGTGCAGTATTACTATAAAGTTGGCAGTTGAAACACTTGAACAAACTGCTGTTAATTTCAGTTAATGCTCACTGTCTGATTCACTGCTACCATTGCTGTCAAAATGTGAAGAATACATGGCATTGTTTCACCGTTCTCTGGCAGTGGCAGCCTATGCAACATGCAGTGTTATTCTTGGCGCTCGTGCAGTTCCTGTTGCATCCTTCAGTAAATCAACATGATATGGTATTGGTTATATGTTGTGGACAGGCAGGTTGTGTTGATGCCACTGGGACAAACGTGTCATTATCTAGAATCCACCCATAGTCTTCATACGGTGGGATGATGGGCTTGCTGTCATGAGCACTCTTATTTATCATAGTCACCAAAGACGCACGTCTCAAACGCAGAAGGTAAACATCTCCTGTTAGTGGTAGCAGCTTTAGCAGCGTTAACTTATTGTTTAGAAAAGTGTGCCGCCTTGCCTGGTTAATGACATCTGGTGTGATGTGATCCTGGTTCTTCAATGCAGAGATGTCCGTTGTCTTGCTGCGATTCAGCCTCACCTTCTTACCAGTAAAGTGTAGCTGGCTGTGTCTTGTCCACTAAGGTTGTGAATGAAGGAAAGTGACCAGCATTGTGTTGGTCCTAGTGCAGCACACATATCATGGATGGGTAGGTAGATATCTGGTGCAGTTTGAACCCACATTTCCAGCAGATATTTCAACAGCGTGGAAGCATAATACATGCACACGACATATCTGTGACTGAACCCAGTGTAATATTAGCACACTCTTACTTTCTTCCTTGAAGCCACCGCCCAAATACAGACGAATCAAACCCATGGTTGGTGCCAGCTGCCCGCCTTATCGGTCGCACAAAAAACTCCTTTGGGTCAGGAGCTCTATACTGCTCTCTGACATCGAACAGCTTCGGGAATTGTACCAATCACAGCAGATGTGCACAATACTTGTACCAGCAGGAACATCTTTAATAAGATTATTATTGTAGCGTCTTGCAATGGCTCCAAATGTTTCATCATTGTGGAATGACAATTGCAAACAGCATACATAGCATCCCCTACCACTGCCGCCTTCCGATGCTCTCTTAGCAGATGTGGAACACTGACAACCTTGGGCTCTTCACTCAAAGTTTTGATCACATAGGCCTTTGTGCCCACTGACCTAAAGGTTCCGTCTTGGTTGAAGTGACTGGGTTGTCTTGCTGCATTCATGGAGGCCAATGATGTTCAAAATGTCAGCTTCGCCACCACTAGGAATGATCTGCGTCATATATATATATATATATATATATATATATATATATATATATATATATATATATATATATATATATATATATATATATATATATATATATATATATATATATATATATATATATAAAGTTGCATTAATGACACTTGGCAAGAAAGAAGAAAGATATGTGTGTGTGCGTGCGTGCGTGCGTGCGTGCGTGCGTGCGTGCGTGTGTGTGTGGTGTTTATGCGTGTGTGTGTTTGTGTGTGTTTGTGTATGTGTGTATGTATGTATGTATGTATGTATGTATGTATGTATATATGTATATATATATATATATATATATATATATATATATATATATATATATATATATATATATATATATATATATATATATATATATATATATATATATATATATATATAAGATGTAAAGTAAACATATACTTTGTTTGAGCTCACGAATGTACAGTACGTCCGTCCCCTTGCCCCCCCCCGCGGACGCACATGGACAAAATATAAATTGATCATCTCTGTTTCAGCCCGTTTAAACCCCGCATGCAACATGGCGACGCCTCCCTTGACGTCTGGCCTGGTATTCTGGCTAAGCGTTACGGCGCTGTACTGTTTACAGTGCACATGCGCGAACACATCGAAACAGGCAGCATCGGCACGCAATGGCAGAGGATTTGCACGGGGGGTGGAATATAACACCATGATAACGCAACATCTCGTAACCAAGTTATTGCAATACGTCATACCGCCTGTTATATATCAACGAACTGAGGGAGAATCCCGTAGAAATACCAATGGCTTGAACGGTAACAGCAATGTGGTGTCCGATAACGATGGAATGATCGGTAGCAGAGCAAAGACCGGAAGTGACGATGACGATGGACCAAACGAACGTGGCACGCGGAAAGTGTCACGTGCACGTAGAGATCTCGTAGACCTCGGCCCATTTGACAACAGAACTGCCGTGTTAGTGAGACAAAGGGAACCGGAAATTGTTTTCCTACGAACTGGCAAAGATTCGTCTTACGTAGATGCAGGCGACGATGAAACTCGACGAAGAACCAACAAAAAACGGAAAGCGTCGAGTGCACGGAGACCGTCTAAACGTCAAACAGTTACTGGAGGTGAAACATTGACTGAGAAACAACCGATTGTAAACACGAAGTACTCCCGCGAAATACGAAAGTTGCAGAAAGTCAGATCGCTAATGGAATCGGCCGAAACTGAAGTCACTAAGAGTGATTCCCCAAAACGAGCAATGAACGCGCATAAAACACGGGTTAACTCTGCATCCGATCACGTCTCAGCGTTCAATGACATCTTCAAACAGCAACTGAAATACACATTTATTTTGTGGGCAATTTTTATTATGGTAGTGGTTCTGGTGACTGTCGGCTACTTTAAATCTCGAGGGTGGCTTATAGAGAAAGAGTATGTTGTTAATTATGTGTAGTAAACAGAAACACGGGGAGGTGTTGCATTAATTGAAACCAACCAGTCTAATGTGCATCAAATTGGTACAACTCTAGGCAAAAAAAATGTCACAATGTGTTAGTCTGCTTTGCAAATTAATGTCTACACAGGCAGCTGAAACACGAAACGGATCCTAAACCGGAATGAGACCTGCTTATTGCCTCGAAATGGACCCGTTAATGTGATTTAAACGGGTCCTCTTTAATTTTGGAATTGCCTCTGAATTATGGAGTTATATCCAAGCAAGTTACAAAAGAAACGAAGTGGTGTTTTATTGTGTACTTTTCTTGTGGAAATACCTGCATGATAAAAAGGTTGCATTAAAGATCGAGAAGTAAAATAAACAGGTAAACTGTTTTCGCTGAAATGGCTTTATGTGTACGTGTGTTCTTTCACAAGCCGTGTACCTTCTTCAGTAGCCATCATGAACCAATGAAGTAAAATTGCACCTTCTTTTATAGCCATCATTGACCAATGAAGTACAATTGCACCTTCTTCTATAGCCATCACTGACCAATGAAGTACGAGTGTACCTTCTTCTATAGCCATCACTGACCAATGAAGTACGAGTGTACCTTCTTCTATAGCCATCACTGACCAATGAAGTACAATTGCACCTTCTTCAATAGCCATCATTGACCCAAATAAGTACAAGTGTATTTTCTTCAATCGTCATCATTGACAAATCAAGTACCAGTGTACCTTCCTCAATTGCTACCATTGGTCAATGAAGCACCAGTGTATTTTCTTCAAACGCCATCATTGACCGATGAAATACCAGTGTATCTTCTTCGGTAGCCATCATTGACCCAAATAAGTACAAGGGTATTTTCTTCAATCACCATCATTGACCAATGAAGTACAGGTGCACCTTCTTCAATAGCCAACATTGCTCAATGAAGCACCAGTGCGATTGCAAGAAACAGATAAATACTATCCAAATAAACACGTACTTACTTACTTACTTACTTACTTAGGCCCTTAACTCCTCCTGGAGCATAGGCCATCCACAACATTTCTCCAGCGCCTCCTGTCTTGGGCAATCCTCTCCAGTTGTTGCCAGCCATTCCCTGTTTGCTTGATGTCTGCTTCGAGGTCACGCCGCCAGGTGTTTTCTGGTCTCCCTCTCTTTCTCTTGCCTTGGGGTTCCACGTCAGGACCTGTCTGTTTATGTTTGTGCTTGGCTTTCTCAAGGTGTGGCCAAGCCATCCCCATCTCCTCTTAAGGATCTCTATCTCTATTTGGGCTTGGTGTGTTCTATCCCAGAGGTCTTTGTTGCTCACCCTGTCCATCCATTGTATTCGCAGAATTATTCGCAGGCAATGGTTGACAAATGTCTGGATCCTTATCAGCGTGGTCGTGTTTATACGCCACGTTTCCGCTCCGTGCAGCAACACGGACTTTACATTTGTGTTAATCAAGCGTATTTTTGTGGTTTCTCCAATTACCTTTGACTTCCACACATTTCTCAACAGGTGGAAAGCTACCCTTGCTTTGCTGATCCTTTTCTTTACGTCAGCCTCTGTCCCTCCATGCTATCCACTAAGCTGCCTAGATGTCTGAAATGTTTAACTTCTTCCAGTGTCTCTCCCTCAAGCATGATTGGTGCTTCGCAAGTAGCATTTGTGCTCAGGTATCTTTGTTTTCCTTTTGTTGATTTTCAACCCAAACCGCGCTGAAATCAATGCCAGTTATGTTGTTTTGTCCTGCATCTGCCTATGGCTGTGAGACAGGAGTGCAAGGTCATCTGCCTATGGATGTGAGACAGGAGTGCAAGGTCATCTGTCTATGGCTGTGAGACAGGAGTGCAAGGTCATCCGCAGAATCCAGGTCATCAAGTTGGGTCAGCATCGTCCACTGGAATCCATTTCGTTTCTCCTTGGTTGCTGTTTTCATGACCCAGTCTATGACTAGAATGAAGAGGAATGGTGACAGTAAGCATCTCTATCTCATCCCCGTCCTAACCTCAAAGTTCTTTGTAAGTTGCCCTTCATGAATTATTCTGCATGACATTCCCTCATAAGATTTTTGGATCATGTTGACTAGTTTCTTGGGCACTCCATAGCATCTTAGCACTGTCCAGAGTGTTTCCCTGCCCACACTGTTAAAGGTGTTCTCGTAATCAACAAAGTTGATGTATAGGGATGAGTTCCATTCGATGGATTGTTCCACTATGATTCGCAGTGTTGCAATTTGGTCAGTACACGATCTGTCCTGCCTGAAGCCTGCTTGCTGTTCACGCAAAGTTTGGTCCACTTTGACTTTCATTCTATCTAGGATTATTATATTTAGAATCTTCCCAGGTACTGACAACAACGTGATTCCTCTGTAGTTATCATAGCGGCTCAGGTCTCTTTTCTTGGGAATCTTGATAAGGTAACCTTCTTTCCATTCTGCTGGAATTTCTTCTTTTTGCCAGATTTCCTCAAAAAGATTGTACAGCATTTCTAATGAAGTATTTACATCAGCCTTTAGTGCTTCTGCAGGGATACCATCAGGGCCTGCTACTTTCCCATTTTTCATATGTGCGATTGCCTTTTTTATCTCTTCTCTAGTGGGTTTATTACAGTTTATTGGGATATCTGTCTCAGCTGGTTGGATGTCTGGTTGATTCTGCGGTGCTGGTCTGTTGAGCAGCTCTTCAAAATGCTCTGCTCAAAATGTTAAGCTGTTTGTCTGCCCCCATCAGGACGCTCCCACTTTTGTCTCTGATTGGCCGCTCTGATTTCTTAAGCTTTCCAGCTAACTTCCTTTTTGTATCGTAAAGTTGATTTATGTTCCTGTTAGCTGCTGCCTTTTCTGCCTCTTGTGCAAGTCCCTCCACGAAGTTTCTTTTGTCTGTTTTGACATATTTCTTCACCTCTCTATTTGCTGTGTGCTCTTTGCCGCTCTTGTGCGGCTGCTGTTGACTGCTTCCTTCTTGTCTCTTCTGGTCTGTATTTTCCTCATTGTTTCTACTGAAATGCAGTCTTTCTTTTGGAGTTTCCTTCTGCCAATTATATCTTCGCATGTGATGTTTACTGCATCCTTGATGTGACTCCATTGGCTGTTGATGTCTACTCCCTTCTTCTTCATGCATTTAATGTTCGTCATACAAGAACATTCTAAAATCTAGATTAGTTAATGTAATTTTACACGAAAGTGCACTTTATTTTTTAATGAAATGTAATTATACGAAATGTCCTATCAAATAGTCCTATCAAAAATAAAACAGCCAGGCACTGAGATTTAGACTATGTATGCTAATGTTATGAATACAGTTTGCAATGGCGGATAAGTTATATTCAGAGTGTAACGTGTTTTACTTACAAAGCAATCGTGATACAGGTACCTGATACCTGTATCACGTTTCACGTGACATTTGTTATCAATGGTTTCGATAATAAGCACGTATACACAATGTATAGACAATGGCTGAGCCGTTATTCAAACAAAATGAAAAAACGAGTGGATGATAATTTGATGCATTCAGAAATGCCTACTCAATGAAACAATGCAGGAGTAGCAAGCCAATTACTAACTGTCGAGATGCCCCATCTGGGTGGCTATGGCTTCACACATTCCTAACACACACAAAGGGCATGGTTTCAGATATGTGCAGGCAGGCAACAAATGTAATCTTAGAGCAGGAGCTTCAACCTGTATTGAATTCAAAGTAATTGTTGATTTGAGCTGGACAAGCATAAGGAAGTCAGTTGCTTAGTAAAGGCCCTAAATGTTTACCACAAATATGCACTCTTTCCATCTACACAGTTAGTGTGTTGCCCACTCCGCATTATTATGTTTAGCGACTATACGTGTATTTGTGGAGTGTAGTGTATTATGTCGCTTAAGTTTGTTTTTACTGTTCGGTAGTCATTGTTGTTAACAGGCCCTAAACATATTCCAATGTTTAACTATTCGTAACTGATCAGCGCCGATATATTCACATAAGCAGAAATGCAGCAAATATAGATCTAACATGGAACATGGTACAGTATTTACACACACGCACACGCACTCAAATCGGATAGCCTAGACTATGCGTGACGTATTAAGGGAGGCTGGCATAAACAGAACCAATGCAAAGTTTCAAACAAACGTGCTATTTCCTCAGAAAGAGGGTTAGTTTAATAAACAAAGGCGAACATATGTTTCTTAGTAAACAAAGGCCAAAATATGTTATGTAAGTTGAGTTTGGACGCAAACAGCATGACCATATCGTATTGGTAAATATAGAAACATGTGTATTCATATATATTATCATTTTTTTAGCGAATTTGATAGACTTTGACACTCGTGACGTATAGGGTTGTCTAACAGTGTGGCGTTGTCTATGAAATTAAGATGCAGTGAGTTCAGTTAGGTTTTCCTGGTAAGCCACTGGCGTGATTGTAGTTGCCAATGGTTATGTTTTAGTAATTATTATAGATACATAGGCCTGAAACCACTTTTGTTTCCCTTTAGATAACATTTAAAGGTACCACCGTAGGCCCTATGCTATGTACTGCCCGATATAATAGGTTATGTTAAATTAGAATAATTGTTCCCAAATTAATCACACAAAAACTTTACCTATATAGATTGAATAGAATTTGAGTTGCGTTACATTAATCTACTAGCCTACATTTCCCATAATTTGGACAGAACGTGACAGGCTGTTTCGGACTAAACGGTCGCCATTTAATGAGAATGAAGCGAATCATTGATCCTACTGCAGATCGGCGGCAATTTGATGGTTTACGGTAAGTCTTTGGAGTGGAACTCTTCACAATAAAGTACGGAAACGTCGCAGCAACGATGGCGGCTAACGCTAAGGGGTTGAGTTGGTTTATTTTTCTCATCGCCATTTTAGCGTATTTATGCGCTGCCAAGGACGAGAAAACAAATGATAAAAAACCAGGTACGTCATATGAATTTTATGGGAGTCGCCGATAACGTTGGTTAAAATGTATTAAAGATAGCGTCACTGGAAGAGGTATCCATCGCTCTTACTCTTTGAAGTTTTGATTCACCAATACTAAAACGCCAGCTCACCCTGTTCAGTCTAGCGTGACCAATGGCAGTTCGATAACGATAGACCGAGTAGACTTGTTTTCAGAAAGTTTATTACAAATGAATATGCAGACACGTATTCACAGGGGTGTACATGACTGTCCACAGCATAGCCATAGGCATAGCAGTACAGTAAAATTAAAATATTTACCAGTACTACACTGTCTACAGTACTCAGTACTAGTGCCAATCAGGGTTGAAAAAAATCATGATTTTTTAAAAAGAATTTTAAAAAATCGGATTTTTTATTTAAATTGAATTTATTTGATTTTTTTTTAATCTGGTATATAGATATTTATATATATGTTTAAATTTGTAAACTCTTTTAAACATGTTCTATTTGAATCAATTTGGGTTCTTGTCTTAACAGAGGGTACATGATTTTTGCTTATATAAAAACATTAGACAATGTCCACAAGGCCTCACCCCTTGTAGTTGCATAATCTGTCTTGGAAAGGAAAGCATGCTGTGTGTCTGTGGCTGTAGCAGTGGTAATTATTATTTGCCTATAGGTTGGATTAGCACCTGTCCAGGGCTCTGTGTACTCTAATGGTATCTAACCAGAATACAAACTTGTACGTTATTAAACAACTGAGTCAACATACTGAATTGGTAACAACTAGCACAAGCTATAAGTGGACTTTAACTCAGGGCTTTTGAGTTAAAAAGATACTTCCTCTGGAAGACAAGTTTGTGTGGATTCGCTGCATTCAGAAAGGGAATAGCTCAAACATACACAATGTCATAAAATATTTGACTATCAGGCTATCTGGTGTCAATACAGCTACACAAGTGTGCGCACTTTGTGTTTTGTATTAAAAAACATACAAAACTTTGTTGATCTCGATGCTTGTAAACAATTATTTGTGTTAAATTCATATAAATCAGCGATTAAAAAAACGGAAGTAAAAAAAAATCATAAATCAATGTTTTTTTTATTTTTTTGGAGTGATTTAAATCATGATTTAAATCAATGATTTAAATCAAACAACCCTGGTGCCAATTAGTGTCATAGTGGCAGTCATAGACATAGTTATAGTCGTATATTAGATATAGACTAGCCCATACTCCGTGACCGTCCATGGAGCATAACATTATTATATTTTTATGCATATTGATAATGATCATCCATAGTAGTTTTTGAAATGTCATTCAAATTTTCTCAGAATATATTTTACGTGGAAACACATTCTAACACAAGAACAGCCAAAGTAATAGTAATATTTAAAAATATTTGTAAATGTTACTGTCGTTATATTTAAGACTAGACAAATTTCTATTACACTTTAGAAATTTAGTACTTACTACTTTATCTATAAGTTTCGAATGTTGTACAGTATTAGACTGGCAGATTGAACTCTTATGATGTAAACCACTGTCCAGAAGCTGTGACCAAAACCTAGTTGCTGTAAATTGCAGTTGATTTTTTTTCCAGCTAATATGGTTAAACATACATTTATTAAAACTGTCATATGTCAATATATGGTTTGCTGCTATATTTGCTGATAACTTACAAATTACAGTTGAACCCTGCCTTGATCTGCTGGTGGCAGGACACATTGTACGTCCTTTGATTGCGATATAATAATAATAAACTTCCATCTTGCCTATATCCTCAGGAACCTGAGCTCAGAGGTACAACCAACCAGAATCATTAAGCCTTATCATGACCAGGGACATGCAAAAGTCATTACCGGAACAAGGAACTAGTAATTAATTAAAGTGAAAATGTGATTTGGAACAAGCATGGGGTAATAGTGATATGTAACAGTAATTGTAATAGGTAACAGACGTTTTTTTCTGTAATAGTAATAGTTGAGATTTTTTCAAAAGTAATAGTAATAGTTATTGATCCTAAAGTGATAGATAATACTCTATTACTTTTCTGTTACATCTTCTGCTGCAAACTTACAAAATATCATGTTTTTTCCATGTTATTCCAACTGCTAGTGATTGTAAACAATGTATAGACAATGGCTGAGCCGTTACTCAAACAAAATGAAAAAACCAGTGGATGATAATTTGATGCATTCAGAAATGCCTACTCAATGAAACAATGCAGGAGTAGCAAGCCAATTACTAACTATTGGGATGCCCCATCTGGGTGTCTATGGCTTCACACATTCCTAACACACACAAAGGGCATGGTTTCAGATATGTGCAGGCAGGCAACAAATGTTATCTTACAACCTGTATTGAATTCAAAGTAATTGTTGATTTGAGCTGGACAAGGATAAGGAAGTCAGTTGCTTATTAAAGGCCCTAAATGTTTACCACAAATATGCACTCTTTCCATCTACACATTTAGTGTGTTGCCCACTCCGTACTATTATGTTTAGCGTCAATACGTATATTTGTGGAGTGCAAGTATTATATATATATATTATATTCACATAAACAGAAATGCAGCAAATATAGATCTAACATGGAACATGGTAGTATTGGTACAGTATTTACACACACGCACACGCACTCAAATCGGGTAGCCTAGACTATGCGTGACGTATTAAGGGAGGCTGGCATAAGCAGAACCAACGTAAAGTTTCAAACAAACATGCTATTTCCTCAGAAAGAGGGCTAGTTTAATAAACAATGGCCAAAACCTGTATTGAATTCAAAGTAAGCGTTGATTTGAGCTGGACTTCCAAGCTATTTTTTCAAATTGCTAGTTGCCACATGGTAACATTGCCACACAGACCCTTTGTCCAAATTTGGACAAATATTCTCACGTCAGATCTTCAAATGGTGTACAAATGTATGTTTAGATAGTACTACAAAGACTGAGTTCGTAGGCAATTCTAGGGTTCACAGACCCATAAAAAATAGTTAATTGACATTCAGCGATATTGATAATGACATAGTAATAGTGATATCCTGGATCGTGGTAATATTAATAGAATTAATGTAATATTAATGGTAATAAAAACAGTAAGAAATAATAGTAATAGATTGTCTGTAATAGAACCCGTGCCTGATTTGGAATAGATTCTTGAGTTTTTATGGAAGGTAGTTATAGTTTCGGGTGATTTCAAAGTGATGGGGAGTTCATGTTGTTATAATTTGAAATTAATCCTTTTTTCTTGCCAGCTGACCGATGGAAACCGTACCTAAAGACAATAGACAAGGCTATAGAGGAATACAAGGACTGTCGACAAGATGACTGCTCATGCTATGCGAGGTATCCATGTTTGAAAAATTATTGCATGTTGCCGCGGTGACGTGCTTAGATGTGATTGTGTAAGAAACAGCTCATGTGCCCCTACATTTCCAGAAACACTTTCTATTCACATAAACAAGTGTTCTGAAATAAGTGTAACAATATTAAATTTGTGTCCACAATTAACATAAGTGTTTCAAGAAAAAATATGTATTTTTTATTGACCTATCAAATGTTTATGTTGTGCTTGTATGCTAAACTTGTATGTTAATGCAGCTAATATTTTGTTTGCAGTGTGATGGATGCAGACTTCTCAGTATGGCAGGGTGGAGTCACAAAAGATCAATTTGAACGGGCCAAGGACCGTGGCGTTTACTATCAGATAATTAATCACAAACTCTACAGAGAGAGTGCATGCATGTTTCCTGCCAGGCAAGTGCACCATATTTTAATATTAACAAAATATGTGTTCATCATTTGCTATGAATTACAGTAAATATACCAATATAAGCTACCTGATTTGATCAATGATGCCTCTGATGGATACCTTTAACATCCGTCAGGCTTCATATCCAAGTCAAATTATAGCTCATTTAAATAATTTAAAAGTGGTCATGCCAATAAGAATCGTAATGTCGAATGTCTCCAAACAAGGAGAAAGATCCAATCGGTTTAGAACAATTATTTATGTAACACATTGCAATGTTTTTTTTTAAATAATAAATCTTGGCCTAATAAAAGTTAAACTGCTAACTTTCTACTTCCCCTGTACTATATATAATTCAGTAAACATTAAATCAATCAACACGACTTATTGTTATGTCTGCAGATGTCAGGGAGTAGAACATTTCATCCTACGTATCATCAAGAAGCTTCCCAACATGGAGATGTCCATCAACGTGCGGGACTGGCCTCAGAGCAGCTCCTATGGCCCTCCCATGCCTATATTCTCCTTCAGCAAAGTGGTACGGCCATCTTCTCTTATCCACGATATAAAAATTCTGCATTTGGAGGGTGGGAAATTATTGAAAAACACTGAGAAGTGACTATGAACAAAATACTGTGAAGTGACTATGAGAAATACTGAAAAATTACTATAGAAGACACTGATAAGTGATTATGGAAAATACTTGGTTATGGAAAATATTGAAGTATACAGCAAAAGCATTAAAGAAATAATTATATAACTTATGGTGTGTTATTAAATGTTAAGAGAAGTGTGATGAAATTGTAATGATACAGATGCATTGTTAAACTATAAATATGTTTTGCATGAATAATCTAAAACTAAAAAACAAGGGTTTCAGGGATTCAATAATCCACTGAGGTTGGTGCGATTAGGGGCTTTTGAAACAATTATGTAATGTGGAAGTACTGAACAACGTTTATTTATACAAATGGATGAATTGATGATACTATGACTGTTTTCAGTATAAAGAACATCATGACATCATGTATCCAGCGTGGACGTTCTGGGAAGGAGGTCCAGCAGTTTGGCCGATCTATCCAACGGGACTGGGACGTTGGGATCAGCAGAGAGAAATTATTCCCAAGCAAGTTTCACTTTCATTCTGTGTCTGTGTAATTGTGAAGTTGTAGCAAAGATGGTTCTCATGGGTAAACTGTCTTGACTTAGCAGATGGCATTTTAAACAGTTACAGTAGTTTATTAATGCATACTTGTTTATGATGTCATTTTAATTTAACAATGTCTATACAGACTTACAGACAAATTCTTAACATTTTGCTTGAATCCATATGCAGTGTTGCATGCCTAAACTTTGTGCATTTTTTGTATTTGTAGTCTACAATTTTTCCTTTTATATTTAACTATAAGGGTGACAGATCTCGTGTCACCAATAACCATCTTTGTGTATACTTCCTATGCAAACATTGTATCAGTTAAAACTTGTTTGAACATAATACTGTACAGTCCAAAAATAGTTCTTGGTGCATGACTTAAGTATAAACCCAGGATCACAACCATTAAACACAACAATCCGACCACAGCTACATGCCTTGATGTATCAACCTATTTTGTATGTGGACAAACCAAACCACAGAAATATTAAATGTATATAAAGACTTATTGTGATTTTGAAATTTTACTATAAATAGTTGCATTAGTTTTTGGGCCATATACATGTAGGGTGACTATACTTACAACATCATAGATGTTGGAACTGGGGAGGGATCTGGTGGGCCAAGCCTCCGAATATTTTGGGCGGGTACATGTTTCCCCATTTTGCAAGCAGAAAACAGCTTCAAACGCATATGAATATGTATGTAATGAATAACATTAACCATGACCGTTATCTGTATACATAGGGCAGCGGCCAAGTGGCCATGGGAGAAGAAAAAAAATGTGGCATTCTTTCTGGGTTCTCGGACAAGTGCCGAGAGGGATCCCTTGGTTCTTCTGTCCCGGAGTAACCCCGAACTTGTTAATGCCAAGTACACCAAAAATCAGGCATGGAAGTCTGACAAGGTAGACAATCTGTTTATGTGTTTGCATATAATGGTTGTGTTTATATTGTTGTTGTTGTGTATTTATAATAATAATGTTTTGTTCTTTTGTATAAAAACAATATGGTCACGGTAAACATTTAGTGATAATTATAAGTGTCAGACGTGCTCATTGATGTGTGTTTGTCATGGTTTGTCCAATGAATATTTAGAGACACTTTTAAAACAAGTTAATCTTATATCTTAAATGTGTTTACTTTTCTTTTGAACACCAAGCTGGTTGCTTTTTGGAGTGCTGCTTCTGGTTGTTATAACTTGTTGAGGTGCTGGTCATATCTATTATTATCTTATCTATTATATTATATGTTATCAGGGAATATGTGTTTGTGTCATGTCTGTTATCAGGACAGCAGGGGAATATGTGTTTGTGTCATGTCTGTTATCAGGACAGCAGGGGAATAGGTGTTTGTGTCATGTCTGTTATCAGCAAAGCAGGGGAATAGGTGTTTGTGTCATGTTTGTTATCAGTACAGCATGGGAAGAGGTGTTGTGTCATGTCTGTTATCAGGAGAACATGTTTCAGGACACTCTGGGACAACCACCAGCAAAAGAGATCAAGTTGGAGGAACATTGCGACTACAAGTGAGTAGATGTAATTTCGTTGTTATTTTGTATTGAATTTGTTATGGAAAAGGGTCTTAATTTTTTTGGCAGTATTTGCCTAAAAAGTATGATAAGCCCACAGTTGCACACTCCATGTTCACGTGATACTGTCAAGTCATTCATCTAACTTACAGCCACTGTGTTTGTAAATAATTAAGTTATTTTATATTTTAAAGAAAGTTGTTTAAATTACCGGTAGTGATGAGATTCAGTTGGTATGTCAGGCTGGTTTTTTCATACAAATAAAACATGAATTAGATTCCACAAATGTAGATGGCTTTTGTAGTTAAGCACCAACATGGTTAATACCAGTGCCAAACAAACACTGTTAATTCAACAATAATTTATATATTTCATAAATAAATCAATAACCATGTTTTACCATGTTTTCTCTTACCATTGTTTCCTATAGATTTCTGTTCAACTTCCGTGGTGTCGCTGCCAGTTTCCGCTTGAAGCACCTCTTCCTGTGTGATTCACTCGTCTTCCATGTCGGCAATGAATGGCTTGAGTTCTTCTATCCTGGTCTCAAGCCCTGGGTGCATTACATTCCTGTCAATCAGGATCTCAGTGATGCTCGGTAAATAAAGCCCTGGGCTGGGCTGTCCTGTCCTGGGTTCTCCTGTCCTGAATTGTCCTGTTGTATTTTTTTAACACTGCTCCCACAATTCATTTAACCAATCATGAGTCAGGTTCGCTGAGGTTCAAATGTGACTAGTTTAAGTAATATGTGCAGTCAGTTTAATAGAAGAATGCATAGTTTTTTAAATAATCGAAGTAATTCAGTTGGATCATTAGATTGGGTAACTTTTTTGTGGTGAAAGTATGAATAGCCACATTTTAAGATGACCAAGTAAGCGAGATATGTACTTTTTATGTTGTTTTTTCTTAATGTGTTGTTTATATTTTACAGGGAGCTCATTGAATTTGCTCAGCAGAATGACAAAGTTGCCAGGAAAATTGCTGAACGGTGAGTGGTTCCTCTGTTGCGTAGTTGTTGTGGACATATCTTGGATAATAGAGTTCAGCATCCTTGTACACCACCAGTGTCTCTACTGCCTCGAGTATTTTACTCCTGCGTTATTCCTTTCAAGCTGTTCACTTAAAAACTTTATTTGAATAAACATTCTGGATTGATTGATTGTATTCAAATTGCACATTTAATATTTACAACACAATGTAGACAAAGTAATTGTATCAACACTCACTTTATCTATATTATGTTGACGTGTTTTTATCATTTTAGCATGACAGAACATTTGTCAAAAATATAAAGTTTCCAAAGTCCCTTTTCTGCAACAGTTATATAAAACCCTGCACAGATGTAATCGTTTTATCTATAATGATTAATTATGTATAAGTGGTCCTGTGGGATAAATGTTCCCAGAATCCACAAATGTACAATAGCACATAATGCTCTTAATGGTTTTACAGGGGAAGACGTTTCATCTGGGAACACCTGAGAATGGAGGATATTTCATGCTACTGGGAGAAGTTACTGAAGCGCTATGCCAAGCTGATGAAATGGAAGCCAGTTCTTAACAAGCAACTCAACGTCATCAATCCAGGGCCTCATGACGAACTTTAACGACATGTTTAGTGTTAACATTGGCGAAAACATATTTAAGTGATTGGATCTGTTACACATTCTCGATCACTTTACTATGTCATGAGAGCAAGTTCCATGGAGTCCCACATAAGACCTGAGAAATGCAACCACTTTTTAAGTTTTTGATATTAATATTGAACCATGGACAGACAACTCTGGATTGGAATCACCTTAGAAATAAGATCACTATTATCTAATTCCACACAGTCTTATTTCCAAAGTTCTGATGTGTCTGCAAAGTATCTGAAACAAAGCTTTCACCATGTCCAGCCACCAAATTTACATTCACTTTTCCTGGTCAAAAATTACACTGTAGTGTGTTCTTGTCACTGTTGAGTCGACCCCCAGGTTTTAAATTGTGATAAGATTTTAAACCTGAACCATTGGTGTATATATCTTCATCTTTTCTAGCAGTTATGAAACCATGTGATTTATGCAGAGGTGCCAAGTCTCTTGCTGTGGGAAGATCGCTTTTTTTGTAATTTTTTTGTAACATCTTTGTCAAGTAATCTTTTTTAAACAATAACCCTTTTTTAAGTGGCTACAGAATGCATAAATTGTCGCCTTGAGAACTTAATTTTCCAACAACAAAATTGTGGTGATGATTATTGTGATAGGGTAGATACTACCTTCCCACGCCCTAATTCCTTTACTTGGTCTCGAACAGGAGACTCTCCTGAAAATGTTAAACAACTTGGCACCTCTGTTTATGTAGATGTGATAATTTCCAGAATGATGATCCAAAGAGAATGATCCATTTTGATATTATTACAGGACCATACCGGTTGTGGTGACCAGGTCAAAAGTGAGACCACTGCATGCATATTTCAGTGAGATTGTGGTCACAAATACACAAGCCTTGCTGTGATTCTGAAATGGGACCATGTTGAACTGATATGATCAGTAGTGTTGTTGACAATGTTGATAAACTGAGCAGAAATTGACCACACTTCTACGACTATGAAAAGTCAAACAAAGATTAATACGTGTAGCACACTTCAGAGAAATTCAGATCTTTTTTTGTTACCACACCAGTAGAATATTTTAATAATAAACCAGTGGCAAGGGGCAATTTTTTACAAGTTGTAATGTATTTGTTATATAAATATGTTTTCCTATGCAATAAATGTGACGAAGCTGGTGTAGAGGATAGGACAGTGCTTTGGTAGCACAAGCATGTGGTGAACCAGGACTTGATGATGAGTTGTTTGATGTATGCACTGCTGCAATAAGGTATAGCTTTAGTTTTGTAGGTTTGAATATAATGTTAGTGGCTTTAGTGTTGCTCTTGGTGGTTTCTGACTACACAAAGCTTTCTGGGAAGTACAAATGTTTTCATTGGTTCTTACATATTAGTGCTAAAAATAGCTTGGGATGCACTGTGTGCTTGTAGGTTTTCCGTTGCTGTAAACAGATGTCACACATAGTAGTTACACATCTAAAATTAGCCATTACAACAACGACGATTGTAGCATACCACCTGAATAGTGTTCGAGGGTGTATTTACCAGTCTGCACTTGTACCTTTTTCAGTGCATGTGTCAGTTTATATGTAATATAAGTGACAGTTTTGTTTACATTCCACTGTTTTGTTAGTTTATTTAAGTACAGTTGTACTTGATGTTACTGTTGGCAAGAATAAAAAATTACTACTAGTAAAATGGTTTTGTTCACTGAAAATTCCTGCAATCAAATAACATAATTATAATTGTGCATTCTGAATACATACAAGGGAAAATTACAATATGAATCACCTAAATTGCCATACGTGGTCAGAGGTGCCCAGTTAAATAATCGAGAGGAAATAAACTCTTCCTGGAGATAAAATAAAGGAAGGAGGTTGTGGGAAGGGGTGTCTCAATTTAGCCACTTTTTATAGAAAATATGGAATTGTTTCAAAAAGAAGAAGTTATTTAAAAGGGAAGAAGAAGCAGGAAATGCTAAAAAAAATCAGCTTGGCACATCTGTACTGCAGTTATTAAACTGAATAAAATGTGTCCGAAGTTATGTGGCACGAAGTTGACTGGAGTCGTAGTGTGTCCCCTCTCGGCAATAGCAGCAACCACAACCGGGGGCTAATATTTCTCTGTGACACCCAATCACGTGAGTCAACAACATGGGGACGGACGCCCAAAATTGGTCTTTTGACGAGTTCGATGAAGACTCTTTAAGTACGTAATTACGTTTATCTGCTTAACATGTTGCTGTTGTATGATTTATTCATGCATGGCGATTAGTTTTTCATCGTTGCACTGTAATTAAAGGTTATGTTACTGTCAGTTGACACTTCCGTAAGTCGGTGTCAGTAGTCGACCACCAACTTCGCGGTGATGACATCTCGAATCGCGGTATTCTGGGTGTCGATCGAAGTGTTCCGCCCAAATCGTGACAAACGACAGTAGTGTGCCACCATACCACGATAAGCTGCGTTCACGTGCATAACCGTTTCTTGCCCCTGTGTAGTAACTATAACTTATCACCAAAGAGAGCCCCTTATCTTATGGCAGTTATGCCTTAAGTCCACCCCCACAGCGGCCAGGAAGCTGACCCAATGGCAATACCCCATTATCCCGTTTTCCAAATTGAATGTTATCACAGAAGGCATTCCAAATCTCCTGGAAAATCTAAACCCTAACAAAGCCATGAGGCCAGACAGGCTTCACCCCAGGGTCCTCAAAGAAACAGCCAGAGCAGTTGCTCCTATTCTACAAATAATATTTTAAAAATCCCTTGAAAAAGGTAAGGTACCAGACGACTGGAAACAAGCGAATATAGCACCAATCTTCAAGAAAGGAGAACGATATTGCCCATCAAATTACCGCCCAGTGTCATTCATGTGTGTGTGCAGCAAACTAATGGAACACATAATCTCAAAACACTTACTAAACCACCTCGAATCCAACAATATTCTCTTCGACAAGCAGCATGGATTTAAAAAAAATGTGAATGTATGTATTCCGACTGGGCTCCGGTTATCAGTGGAGTCCCCCAAGGTTCAGTGATTGCCCCCGTCCTCTTTCTTATCTATATAAACGACCTACCTAATAACCTCAAATCGACTGTTCGACTCTTTACTGACGACACTATTATCTACATGACGATATCCAACAGTGCTGACGCGACAGCCCTTCAACAATATCCAGACAAATTGACCAAGTGGGAAGAAACGTTGCAAATGGAATTTCATCCCCAGAAATGTAGTGCCCTCCACATAACCAGATCCCATAACCCCAAATACAAACATTATACTCTTCACGTCCACATACTCATAAAGGAGGATAACGCAAAATATCTTGGTGTGGTCATAAATAAAACACTGTCCTGGGATGACCATATTAATGGTGTCACAAAAAAGCAAATGCATTCTTAGCTTTTCTACGGAGAAATCTCAAAATTGGCCAGAAAAAATAAAAAAAAGTGTATTTATTTCACATGAGTATGCTGCTACCATATTGGACCCCTACACGCAAACATACAAAAACAAAATAGAGATGATCCAAAGACGGGCAGCATGGTATGTTTGTAACAACTGAAGTAAAGCAAGTGTCGCCACTATGCAGCCTCCAACAAAGGAGAACTAACATCCGCCTTGTCATGTTTTATAAGACCTTGCATGGCATAGTTGCCCTGGACCTCTTCCCCCAACTTATTCCCCTTGTGAGACCCTCTCAACACACGCAGTCTGAAGCTTTTCAACTCCCCCTAAGCAATTCATTCAGTAGAGCTTTTTACCCCATACAATAGCCAACCAGAGCAACCTGCCAGCCAAGTTTGGAGATCTTCAGGCAGAAAAATGCCACCCTATACATACCTTATTTGGCACTATATGGTTATTAGACTTAGACATTGTTGTACCTGTCTATATTCTCCAATAATCGTAGTTAATTTTGGAGCTGTATGTGGCTCCCTCTGACAGGCCAAGTTGTCATCCATTCATATGACAGTTGTGAATTTAGTTGGAATCCTTGCTTCCAAGGATTCTAGATTTTTATCCTGAAGCGTTAGGCCATTGGTTTTCTATGATTAGGTGAATCGATCAGAACCTTAGTTCTCGGGAGCTCAACATGGTATATTATTAGTTAAAATGCCATTATCACCACATAAACCGACCGTAAATAGCCGCCGTGTGCAGCGCCTCAAACCTATCGTAACCGGCTAGTGGCAGTTTCCCCCGAAACAGGCTTGCATATTCAATTCAATAAAACTTGAATGTCCATTTAAAAATGGAAAATTCCCCATTTTTTTTCACAGATATAAAACACAGTTACTATATCTGTGGATATGCACAAAGTTTATGCATATTCAGCGGGGAAAAAACTGAAATACTTGGCGATCCACGTAGTTTACTAAGCCTAAGGATGCCTTCACGTTGAGTCAAACAATTTTGCTTCAGCGCTAAAAATAGACATATACTAGTGACTTTTTCACACTATACTATAATTTGTTTTGAACAATTTGCCCCCATTATTAAATTTGACTGATTTGTCACCCTATATTGTTATTTGGCCTATACGATTATTTGGTGCTCAAGAGTAATTGATATTGCTGTTTTCATGCTGTCAACTTTTCCTCTGCTTAAATTGCAGTTCTACGCGCACAAAGTCGCACATTATCATCTTTTCTCTCTTACATCACTTTAGCATGTGTGCACACACACCGAGTCTATAAGCCTTGAAGAGACGGTTGACTCGTACCCGGAAAAAGGGGCAAGAAACTGTTATGGCCATTAGTTGCCCTGGTAAACATAAGAAAAGCTTAGCTGTAGGCATATAAAAATTTTAAACGTAAAGCCCAGTAAGGGAGTGTAGTTCATTTTTATACGTTTTTCTCCTAGTCCTGTGCCAGGGTACCGTTTCACTAACATTTTTATGAGCTCATAAGAATGATTTCAATGAGCAAAACATATCCATCATAAAAAATCAAATTTACATAACTGGGTATTGCCTTTACTCCAGTTTTACGCAGAGATCCAGTTTTTCACGATCAAATAAGTTTTCAGAATGTGAGCGATGAATAGTTTGCAAATTATGGCTTTTGTTTACAGTGTGTATTTTACACCACTGACGTTGAGAAGTCATTTTACGTGCTGTTTTATGGCATTGCGAAGGTCAAGGTTGTTTGCAAAACATTTGCTATAAAATTTTGACCAAATTTTAAGCTGTACCTAGTAAAAACATGTCCACCCCTAACCTTCATATTGGTATGCTTGATGACACGTGTCGCTGGTGCGTCATGGGAATAGTTGATAAATTTTTTTCTTCACCTAGTGAATAAATCAAATGTGGTTTAAAAGTGTTCTCTTATGATGGCAATTTCAGTGATTAGCTTATGTTGGATTTTAAAATGTGAATGTGAAATGGTCCCCAGGTCCAGAGGCATGGCCATGCTAAAATAAAAAAAATTTGGGGGTAGCTATAGTAGGTACTCACTGGCCCTATGCAAGCCTGGCTATAACACTATCGACAATCTTGGCTTTCTATCTGCTGGTGGGTCTATGTGATTTCTACAGTAATATTGGCATTTTATTTATGATATCCCCAAATTCGAGTCTTTATGAGTATTTGGTTTGGCAACTCCATGTATGTATACCTTACTTGCACAGCTTGAGTGGAATCTGAATAACTACTTCTGATAAAGTGTGTCCGCCCAACTCGACGAACAGTATTATGAGGGTTTTGGAACACGTTTTATGTCACAATCACTAACATAATCCTTGAAATGAAAAACAAATCTTTATTTACAAAAAAAATTTTTACCAAATATAAAGCTTATTTGTATGTTTTTCATGTATAATGAAAAAATAAAATGTTGATGGGTAAGACAAATCACATCAACTTTTTTGGCAAAATAAAAACTTGGCAAGTCTGCCATTGTACCTAAAACCAACTTTCTTGTTACAGAGATTGCAGGAAAAGTGCAGCTGAAGAAATATGGCCAGTTTCTCAACGAATACGCAAGTCAACTGAAAGAGATAGAGGGGGCATTGGGCGAGTCAATCGGTGATGCATGGGACTCGACCCTTGACCCTGTGTCACTTGAGGTATGGAGGTTGCAACAGTTGTCGAACAGTTATTTTCTCGTATTTTATTTCTACCTGGCATTTTTATGATGTTTAATGAGGTGTGACTGCCAACAATTTAAGGTAACTTGTCCAATTATTTGTGCTACTCCGGCACGGTCTCATATGATTTCTGGGCGATGCACTTCGCAAAGGCACATTTAATATAATAATTACACATTAAGATAATAGTTAAAATTTTAAAGCATTAACTTACAATTCTGAAATATTAATTTATGAATACTAATACATGAACATTAAAATAGTAAATGATAAATTTAATACTTACGCATTAGCTACAATTCTAAAACATTGATTTAGAAATTCTGAAACATCAGTTTAGATATTCTGAAAAAAACATCAATTAAAAAAATCTTAAGAAATTTGTATGGTTTATATTTTGGGGCAGTCAACATGGCAGAGCAAGTTTGAAATGTTTCCAGTCATATACATTAAGTATATCTTACAACTGCAGTTCACACCATATGAGCAGACTACACTGCTTCAACTGGTGAGAACGGACAACAAAGTCCTCAATAAGGTCGTTGCTGTGCTAGCCACCCTCTGTGCCGAGTGTGACATCCTTAAATATGAGGCAGAGAACAAGTTCTATACCTCACTGCTCTTCTATGGAGAGGGAGGTATGTTGTTCTGTTCTTCCGGCAAATCCAGAATCATTCCAAGATGTGATTTTTTTTTAATATCACTTGTTCAGAATGCTGCTAATTTAATAATCTTGTAATTTGGCAGGTTTGTAAGAAAACACAATTTTTTGTTGAATTATTAGTGTCAGTTTCAATATTTGTTCACAGATGACAGTGCACAGTTAATTCTTAATAATTAATTCATTTGAGTTTCATTGCACCAAAAATAGGCCCATATCCAAAATTGAATGTCCAAATGCAAAGACAACTTAGTGTGCAAAGTAAAAAATTTTATTCTGATAATTGTTGGATGAGTGGTATTTTTTGTTTGACTGGACAATCACACAAGCTTTGTGCCATTACATCAATTGACATAGAATAATTTGATATTTATTGCAACATTAAATCATACATTAATGTTATATTAATTAATCTTCTTTATTAAATTTGAATGTAGTTATATTGTTAGTGTAGAGTGGTTTGTTTGTTTCTTCGTCAGTGGGCGAGGACTTGGAAGAAGGAGAAGCCCAGATAATGATGGGACGTATGGTGCCCTTGCTGCAGGTTAGCCTCCCAGTCTCTTCCCATTCTTCCATGCTATCATGTCTCGTCTCCCAGAAATAACCATCCGCTAGATTCTGCTGTCCTAAAGTTTTGGTGTAATTTTTTACCATTTTAACTGCAAATGTGGTTCTTATCTTTATATTCTAATCAGTGTCAATTTTTATACTGTATTCATACTGAGATGACTAGAAATACTAGTTATAAAAAACAAAAATAATTTCAATAAATATGTCATGATTGAGTCTTTCTGTGTTCATATCAATGCTTTTGTCATCCCACATGACATTTCTAAATGATCTAGGCAAAGTAACATAAAATGTTTATGCAACTGATTCTTGCACTGCGAGTCACTGGTGGCCGACCAACTTGGTGAATAATCGCTCGTACGAACTAGCCTTAAAGTTAAAGAACACACAGGGTGCTGGAAAGTAAGTAGAACTGCTGCTGTCTGTAGGAGTTGTCATGCTTTGTGACGCGATGTTACGAGGTCGTGAAACACATTCTGCAGCAACTATCCTCTCTCTACACATCAGGGCGGTATGTAGTCATTTCCACACTTCTACATATCACAGTGATTGTCAATATGTGAGTAACAATTTTCTTTCTAACACAACTATTAAACTCACTTCAATGATTCAGCAACTGACTTCTGGGACATAGTTTTTCTGCTCACTAGCTGGTATAGCAAACAGTCTGTCCCATACATGGCTGGTGCTCCCTTCTCATCTCTCTTCTCATCTCCATTCTCATCCAGATAGCTTCCTTTATCCAGCTCACCCTTCTATTGCTTTCTCTGTCAGTCACCTTGTCTCCCCCCCCAGTAAGTGCTGTTGTTTCTGTTGGCAGGGTCCGTCATTGCTGATCATAGTCAAATAACAAATCATTTATAAAGGGGAGGTAACAGTGACGATGAAAGTGATTTTGAAGGATTTTAACTATGACATGACTTGACGTGTTTGATCTTAGTTTTTGAACACTATGGACAGGTTTTTATGTTTTATGTAATTATTTGTCATGCACCAGTGGCAGTTATATATAATACAATGTTTTATTGATGCATCCAACTTAGTTTTTTTACTGATTATAAACTGTTATTTATTGCACTAATAACCGTTACTGCTGACAACCCAATGGGCCAACTTTCACAATTTGTTTCGGCAAATTACTGTATTTGAATCCGCACCCCAACTTTGCCGTCTTCATCATCAATTCAGCTACACACTTGTAATTGAAGCCACAGTTACAAATAGAGAATTTATGGTAATGATAATGCGGTTTTTCAGGTCCATTACTAAGGTGATGAATGTTTCAGATGTGCACTTCCAGGTTTGTGTTTCACTAGTTTTTGTTATTAATAGTAATGCTGTTTTTCAGATCCATTCCCAAGGTGATGAATGTTTCAGATGTGCACTTCCAGGTTTGTGTTTCACTCTTTTCATATGTCAATGGCTTCCTTGTCCACTGGCCACCTGGGGTTTTTGATGGCAATCTTGTTAAAATATCTCGTTAAATATATAGTTCAATAAATAAGTTGTTTTCTGCAACTGAAAATTATCGAGAATTGATGTTGATACCTGAAATTTCCAAGTTCTATAAATGTGGCACAGTTAGACAGCATGCAGATTTATGATTTTACTGTTGTTTCTTGCTTTTACAATAACATGCACATATGACCATCAGATTTAGGAAAATCTATAAGTGTTACAGGTAAACTGTAAAAGTCGACACGTAACAATTTGTTTTCAGATGATCTACGAGCATCTGGGTCAAGTCCTTGGTGTTTTGATTACCCTCGATGAGATCGTAGAGAGCCAGAATCTGATGCGGGAACACTGGACACTCTATAAGCGGTCAGTCAGTGTAGAGTGCAGAGTGACTAGGTTGATATTCATTAACAAGTAGCGGTCAAATTATATTTAAAAATTGTGGTTCATTAAAACACAATTGGTTGGAATAGATATCGTTTCTAATATATAGCATGACATTACAATAAAACTGATCAAAAACTGATTGTACCTTCTAAAGCCTGGTAAAAACCATGCAAGAATCAGGCTACGAGTGAACGTAACATTCACATAGTGATAGCTAGTGAGGTGTATATGGTGAATGCTGGATCAGGGTAGTGTCACACATTGATGACAATGCTAAACATAACCACTGCTAACTCCCACCTCCCACCATAAACCAATGTGTGTAGTGTCACACATTGATGTGTTGAGATCACCCCTTACTCAATAGCTGTTTATTCCTGTAGGATGTTGACGAGTGTGAAACATGATCCACAGAGGTTTTCCCTGCCGCGGGAGAAGATCCGACCATTTGAGCATTTCCTTTCAAACCTGGACAGTCAGGTTCTGGCAGGAGACATCTTCCAGGTGAGGCCTCAGTCACACGAGTTATGGACAGCCAGTGTATACTGGTCATTGCACCAGTCGCTATACTTAACATAATATGCCTCTTTACAAAAATACAAAGAAACTTGTGCAAGAGATCCATATTCTAAATCTCTGACAGTTATTTCATCGATACAGTGCAAACAAATTGTTGGAAAAGTTGTTTTAGTGAAAAACTTACAATTATTAAACGAGAAGATGCTCGCTTCACCAGTTGTGATGCATGTATTATCCAGACAACGACCGTTGTTACAGTTTGACCGTCTATGTATGTGACGTGAAGGTCACATATCTAGACAGGCAATCCACCACAATCTACCACAATGGTCACTGATTGAACACTCTAGAGTCACTAATGGCAGAGAGCAACAACTGGTGTCACTGTGAGTGTGCTACTAGGCTGGTGCCACTGTGAATGTGCTACCAGACTGGTCCCAATTGGAGTGTGCTACCAGACTGGTGCCACTGTGAGTGTGCTACCAGACTGATGCCACTGTGAGTGTGCTACCAGACTGGTGCCACTGTGAGTGTGCTACCAGACTGGTGCCACTGTGAGTGTGCTACCAGACTGGTGCCACTGTGAGTGTGCTACCAGACTGGTGCCACTGTGAGTGTGCTACCAGACTGGTGCCACTGTGAGTGTGCTACCAGACTGGTGCCACTGTGAGTGTGCTACCAGACTGGTGCCACTGTGAGTGTGCTACCAGACTGGTGCCACTGTGAGTGTGCTACCAGACTGGTGCCACTGTGAGTGTGCTACCAGACTGGTGCCACTGTGAGTGTGCTACCAGACTGGTGCCACTTGGAGTGTGCTACCAGACTGGTGCCACTGTGAGTGTGCTACCAGACTGGTGCCACTGTGAGTGTGCTACCAGACTGGTGCCACTGTGAGTGTGCTACCAGACTGGTGTCACTGTGAGTGTGCTACCAGACTGGTGCCACTGTGAGTGTGCTACCAGACTGGTGCCACTGTGAGTGTGCTACCAGACTGGTGCCACTGTGAGTGTGCTACCAGACTGGTGCCACTGTGAGTGTGCTACCAGACTGGTGCCACTTGGAGTGTGCTACCAGACTGGTGTCGCTGTGAGTGTGCTACCAGACTGGTGTCGCTGTGAGTGTGCTACCAGACTGGTGCCACTGTGAGTGTGCTACCAGACTGGTGCCACTGTGAGTGTGCCACCAGACTGGTGCCACTTGGAGTGTGCTACCAGACTGGTGCCACTGTGAGTGTGCTACCAGACTGGTGCCACTTGGAGTGTGCTACCAGTCTGGTGCCACTGTGAGTGTGCTACCAGTCTGGTGCCACTGTGAGTGTGCTACCAGTCTGGTGCCACTGTGAGTGTGCTACCAGACTGGTGCCACTGTGAGTGTGCTACCAGTCTGGTGCCACTGTGAGTGTGCTACCAGTCTGGTGCCACTGTGAATGTGCTACCAGTCTGGTGCCAATGTGAGTGTGCTACCAGTCTGGTGCCAATGTGAGTGTGCTACAAGTCTGGTGCCACTGTGAGTGTGCTATCAGTCTGGTGCCACTGTGAATATTCTATCAGACTGGTGCCACAGTCATGTGTTTTGATCCCTTCTTCTGAACTAGTTCAGGAATTCCTATTGAGCATTTGTTAACTGAGCTCATTTATAACTTCATCTACTGTCAGTTTTCACATAACTTTAAAATCCACGTGAACTTTGTTTCATAAGATTCATAAACACACACCAAAGTTCTATGTGTGTGTATTTTATGTAGGAGAGACCGGGGCTAGTTGTAACACAGGTAAGTTGTAACACAGGTAAGTTGTAACACAGGTAAGTTGTAACAGACGTACTACAGACAAAGCTACTAATGCAAATTATTTCCGAAGGTAGCAGTTTGTTCATATTATGTGGATCTGATGAAAATGTAAAAATGGTGTGATTTTAGCCCATTAGAGCCGCAATGGCCGCGGCCGGACACTGTGCAGTCCTGGAACAGCCGCATACAGGACCCTCTATTAAAAAAATCCTGGCGATTAACTACTGAACTAAACACTGCCAAATTTTGCTACACCCTAGCGGATACATTTTGCAACAACATTAGCTCATCACGTGCATGTGTTGCCCTTTTGGAAATCTTGATTTTCATCGGTTTAACCAATTCAAAGCTATTAATTGCTTATACTTTTATGTTATATTTTGTCGCAATTATAAAACATGTTACAACTTGCCTCGCATCAGGGTAAATTGTAGCACTTTAGGAAACCTCAGAAAACTCATAATTATGTAAATATGTATTGCATTAAGCATTTAGTTTTGTTACTTTGGATATTTGTGGAAACGCTGGCATTCGATCGGGTAACAATTCAAAGCGCAATCTTGAATATATATTATTTTTGTTACAAGTAGCCCCGTTCTCATAATTCAGAGTGAATGCTGGAAATCAGTGTTCACTTGGAGCGTGTTGCTTTGGTTGGCCATATCTTGTTGAATGTAAATAACACATAACACTGCTTGTGGTGTCGCAGGAATGTATCCAGCAGATGTTTGACGACGACGCAGTGAATGTGTCCAAGAACAGTCTCTTTGCTGACGAGTTTATGTTCAACATCCGCAGCTATCTGTCACTGCTGCAGCAGCGAGTAGGTAAGCTTCAGCACACCAGGTGGTGCGGACCCCTGATGGTGGCTAAATGCAAATCTGAACACCCAATTTATAGTTGTGTTCGTTATGGCTTTGAAACATGAAATAGATTTTGGCAAAATGATACAGTGCTGTAGGTTTAGAACGTGTTTGTGAAAGCCTGTTGGAGATGTTGGAACTAAGGCTCACAGTTAGTGGCCACAGTTAGTTTGAATCAGACAGTTACAGATAACTAATATTACAGCATTACTTCATGTGTTATTATAAATAATTTCACATCCACCTTTTGTGTCACCACACATTAATTGCATGGCTGAATGCTTCCCAGAGAAGTCGAGTTGGTGTTGTAATGAACAATTCTGCCGGGGATGAAGTATAAAGTGCTTTGATTAGTAGTAAGAACTGGATACAGTGCTATATATAAGCTTCCCTTTATTAAAAATGTGTAATTCGTATTATGTCATATCGTGAATCATTCTACTTACATAAAACCCGCCGCCAATGTCTTGGCGTAGGCCAACTCAGACACCCTTGGGTGATGGTGCTGCCACCTTGTTGTTGTCAGGAGAAACAAATGAGCAGGACCAGCGACTGAAGTGGGTTGACGTATGTGGCCTCTATCTGCTTCACTATCACATCTACCGAGTGGCTGACAAGAAGATATTCAAGTCACTGTGGGATGTTCATAAGAAGGTAGCTTTTCTCTTGAGACATTTCAAATTAAAGGTTCTGCTTCAATTCAGTGTTTTTACCTGTCTCGCTTCAGACACGCTTCACAAAAGATGTAAACAATCTAGCATCCGCTACATGTTCATTCATTTGTACCAATTTTTATTTAGTTTTGGTGAAATCATCAGACAAACTATTATTGTATTTTTTACAGAAGGCTGCCAAAATTCTCTGGAAAAAAATGTACATAATTGTTTGAATCCATCTGCTGCCATTTTGAAACTTCGGCAATTTCGTTCACTCCACATTGCTCCAGTTCACTCGGCGGTATAAATGAGTACTTGTACAGGTCTGCCATGGGTGGAGTGTAAGGTCTCCCAGGGGGTGGAGTGTAAGGTCTGCCAAGGGTGGAGTGTAAGGTCTGCCAGGGGTGGAGTGTGAGGTCTGCCAGGGGTGGAGTGTAAGGTCTGCCAGGGGGTGGAGTGTGAGGTCTGCCAGGGGTGGAGTGTAAGGTCTGCCAGGGGGTGGAGTGTGAGGTCTGCCAGGGGGTGGAGTGTAAGGTCTGCCAGGGATGGAGTGTAAGGTCTGCCAGGGGGTGGCGTGTTAGGTGCCAGGGGGTTGAGTATATGGTTTGCCAGGGGGTGGAGTGTAAGGTCTTCGAGAGGTGGAGTGTAAGGTCTGCCTGGGGGTGGAGTGTAAGGTCTGCCAGGGGATGGCGTGTTAGGTCTGCCAGGGGTGGAGTATATGGTTTGCCAGGGGGTGGAGTGTAAAGTCTGCCAGGGGGTGGAGTGTAAGGTCTTCCAAGGGTGGAGTGTAAGATCTGCCGGGGGGTGGCGTGTTAGGTCTGCCAGGGAATGGAGTATATGGTTTACCAGGGGGTGGAATGTAAGGTCTACCAGGGGGTAGAGTGTAAGGTTTGCCAGGGGGCAAATTGTAAGGTCTGTCAGGGGGTGGAGTGTAAGGTTTGCCAGCGGATGGAGTGTAAGGTCTGCCAGGGGGTGGAGTGTAAAGGGTTTTGAGTGGTCCCAAGGACTGGATACTGCGCTACGTAAGTTACCTTTACCTTGTCTTCTACTGCAGCTTCCAGCTGTCAATCTGACGGGCAGTGTGACGTGGTTCCCCAACGAGTTTCTCATGCAGAAGTTGCCTAACATGGCGAAGGCGCTCGACAAGAAGGCGATGGTGGCCGTGGTGACGTCACGCCAGACATGGCTGCAAAACAGGAACCAGGTTCTTATGAGGTGAGTTCACTTGCGAGACTTTGAGTTCTGTCCATCTATTCATGTTGTCAATTCATTCCATTTTCTTCTGATCGTTCAGTATTTTCCTGGTGGTGTTAAGCACCAGCTGCTATTGTGTTATTTTATTCCGCTGAACAAAGTTAGATGTTCCCATCAAACATTTGATTACAGAAGTTATTCCAATAAAATTGTAATAAATAAATAATTTATACTATGCAGCATGATTTTATGATTAAATCAATTAGACTTTGTAATATTAATAGTATACTGTGCCCGGGTTACAGAGAGACGCAGGTGATCTACCAGCAGGTGGCAGCATGGATGGTGAAGATGGAGTCGAACCTAATGAACAATGCCACACTGCCTGACGAACTCAATGGGCGTTGTCTTCTCTTTGTTCAGGTCCGTCGAGTACAATGATTAGATGGTCAAATACTGTTTACTACTCAACAATTCTCTACACGGTGATCCCTGAGCCATTGCCATGGACACAACTATACATTTTGGGTTTGTGGTTTAACACGGTTAATTTAGATTTATTTTGAGAACCAAAAATTCTGAGAATAGGGGCATTTTAATTATATGAAGCCCTCAACTGGCTGTGTTTAAGTTAACCGATGAAAACATTCCCTTATAATAGTTGTGCTGTATTTGTCCTCCAGGGTTTGCTGTACGCATACAACATCAGCCACCTGGTGAAGACCATCATGAACCTACACGTGGCACTCGCGAAGCCGATGACAAAGACGGCCGTCCATGCCCTGTGTCGCCTCATTGAACTACTCAAGGCCATAGAACATACGTACCACCGGCGCTCAATGCTCATAGCATCAACCATCAATGACGTTCAGTGCCACCTGTGTTTCACAGCGCTCACCGCTATCGGAGTGGCGAAGGTTGGTTGACGTGATGGGAATAATTAACTTTTGTTTTTATCTATCTTTTGCAAAAACAGCTGTTGCACTAGGAATTTAGCTGATCTTTTTTTCTTATTTACTTTTTTTTTCACGAATGTTGCTTTGACCTAACCATAACAACATTTGCTTGTTTTTCTTATTTTGTACAGGTATGGATTTTAATAGAGAATATATTCCATGTAGTTTAGTTATTTTTTATTGTTTTGAACTTTTTTGTACACTAGTTTCTGATTTGTTAATAGTTAATGTCATTGAGATTACTTTTAGACAGTGGTTAAATGTGGCTATACTAATACTAAATAACATGAAAAATGAGTAACACTAACAAAGGAGCCGTTTAGATTGGACATCAGACAGTATTAATTCCCACCGAGGACAGTAAATGTATGGAACAAATTATCTAATGATTGTGAAAAAATTGTAGCGTGAATACGTTTAAAAACAAAATTGACAAATATCTGTGAATAGTGTGTTACATGTAGATATTCTTTGTCCACTTGCCATCTGGGTTTTTTGTTTTGGATGGCAATCGTGTTCAGTCTTTTTGAGGTAACATTAACAAAATGGTGAGTTAACTTCATGAACTTGCTCTCTGCTGACTAAAACCAACAAGTCATGCTACGCAGCTATGGTAATAACTGTAGTGCTTATCACTTGGCTGAAATGAAATTGGTATCATGTGTGATAGAATGCCAACATGATGACACTCCTCAAAAGCTAAAGGTCTGAGACAGCCAGTCATGGTAAGCTGTGAATAGGGTCTTGAGTCTATATCAGGGCATGTGCAGTCTTAACAAATATTAAATTGGATCTTTTTTAAGACCTTGAAAAGGTCTTAAGATTGATATCTTTTCCAAAAAAGTTCTTGTATTTTTGAAATGGCTCGTAGATGGTATTTGAATGGAATTCCTTTTTATTGTGTATTGATTTTTATGAGAAAAAATTTTTTTTTTTAGGTATTGGTCTTAGGGAGATTTTCAAAGGGTCTTAAAAAAGCTGCACACCTAAATATAAGTAATGTCACAAACAAACAGTTTTTAAGTACAATCTCTAGACTGATCGGTGATTTCTCTTTCTGTAGAAGCGCATAATTTCAAGCCAGAAATACAGCGAGCGCAGGTTGGATGTACTCTCTGCCTTGGTGCTTGCTGAGAACACCCTCCATGGCCCATGTAAGTCATCTCAAGCAGAACAAAACATTAGACTGAGAATAGGTCAATATTTGCCGTGTTTACTACAGAATCAATCCGTTATTTAGACAGATGGGTTTATAGAGTTCTTCTTTCAACCAGCTGTATTTAGCATGTGGAAGAATGCCGCAGTCCAGGTGTAATTAATAAAGAAATTCCAGTTCCAATTACCAGGGTTGGGAGCAATTGTAATTGTGTCATATTAACTATTTGTTTAGAACACTGTAATAATATTGTAACTGAACTTTTGTAATGCATTGTAATTAACCATTGTGATTGACCATTGCAATTGACCATTGTGATTGACCATTGTGATTGACCATCGCTATTGACCATTGTAATTGAACCCATCCCTGGACATGTAGGAATGCATGAATTCACCGAAAAACCCGTTTTTATATAATTGACCATCAATGAAGTATTGTAATTGTAATTGAGTTTTTATGATGGTATGTTTTTGTAATTGACTATTGTAATTGTCCATTGTAATTGATCACCGTAATTGACCACCGTAATTGACCATCGTAATTGACCATTGTAGTTGAAGCCCTCCCTGTCTTTTATTCATCCTTGACTCCTGGTCCTGGTGTTGTTACAGGCTCCAAGGAGAGACGACTGGTTGTACAGCTGGCCCTGTCAGTCGGAGCACAACTGGTAACTGTCGTACTACTAGGATTGCTACCCTCAGTAACAGTATTCAATATTGACAAATACAAGTTGTGTTTATTTTGAAGAATAGTAATTTCTCCACATGCATGTATACATAGACATAGGATATATTAATAAAATGTTGACATTTGATCACAATTTGCAAAAACAAAATAGTAAATTTGTTAAAACTTTGAAAGTTGCGAGTGACATTTGACAATGGGCCCATGTTATAACCCTATGCAACCCAGCGAAGAAAATGTAGCTATACGTGTTAGCTTTGTACCACTGAAAAACATATCAAATTCTGACGGTTATTTTTCAGGTTACACCATATTTTATCTTGACAAATATAGAAATAAAAATCAAAGATTTCCGAAAGGGCAACACATGCGCATAACGAGCTGTTGTTGTTGCAAAATGTATCCGCTAGGGTGTGGCAAAATTTGGTGGCGTTTAGTTCAGTAGTTATTCGCCAGGTTTTTTATAGAGGTTCCTGTATGCGGCCGGTGGCGGCCGTACCAGCACTGCATAGAGCGGTCGGCCGCAGCCATTGTGGGGTCTAATGGGTTAACCAATTAAAACCATTGTACATTGTACAAACCTCTCTAGGGTGCATGTCTCCTCAATGATGTTGTTTACCTGTTCTGTCTGCAGAAGTCCTTCCGTGAGGAAGAGCTGGCGAGTCTACTGAATGTGTTGAAAAAAATAGATGTGATCAGTGACATGAGAACAAGGTACATCTAATCTCAAACCAATCTGACATCTCTGGGAAGCATTCAGATACGATGCAGTTACATCACAAAAGCTGTTCATTCAAATAATTCCACCACTGTGCTCATGTTTACAGCTGAATGAACTGAAGCAGTGTGGAGTAAACAAAATGACCCAGGTTTTGAATAACAGCAACAAGAATTTACTAAATGACCAGAGTCCAATTTTCTTTATGTAGTAGGTACCCCACTGGAACGTGCTATAGTTGTGGCTTTCTACAGTAATAGGCTGGGTTTTGATGTATAGTAGTTGTCATGGTTCTGTATTGATGATGGTTTGTCTAAAGCTTAGCAGCAGTGTCTACATCTAACTGTGCTACTGAGGGGCATCCCACAGCAGCAGTGTCTATATCTAACTGTGCTACTGAGGGGCATCCCACAGCAGCAGTGTCTACATCTAACTGTGCTACTGAGAGGTCATCCCACAGCAGCAGTGTCTACATCTAACTGTGCTACTGAGGGGCATCCCACAGCAGCAGTGTCTACATCTAACTGTGCTACTGAGAGGTCATCCCACAGCAGCAGTGTCTACATCTAACTGTGCTACTGAGGGGCATCCCACAGCAGCAGTGTCTACATCTAACTGTGCTGCTGAGGGGCATCCCACAGCAGCAGTGTCTACATCTAACTGTGCTACTGAGGGGCATCCCACAGCAGCAGTGTCTACATCTAATTGTGCTACTGCAGGGGACTAGTGTGTGGATATGGTTGAAAAGTGAATGAATGAAGGAAATGACCCCTGTAGTCATTTGAAGAGTTGTAAATATGTAAATGTAGATTGGTGTTGGTTGCAGACTGCGCCAAGCGTGTGACTGTAGTTTCCTCTACTGGCATCGTGTCATCTTCCCTATCTACCTCTCAGACATCTTTGAGAACCCTCACGAGGCACACAGACTGCATGTAAGCTCCTCACTGTCGTCTCCACCTTTAGTTTCCAAATACTGAATAAAAACTACATTCTGACAAAGCGTGAAAACAGTTTACAAGTGTAAACATGTTTTGACTTTAAGGCCTTCAGCATGCAAGTCTTGTGCAAGCCAGGTTAAGCTCAGTTATGAAAAAATCAGTGTAGATTGGATATCAGAAAGAACTCGTTCTCACAGAAGGTAATAGATGTTATTAAATTATATACTGATTGTGTATCTGCTAGCAGTGTGAATATGTTTAAAAACAAAAATTGACAAATATCTGCGAGTGGTGGGCTACACATAGATGAATAATCATTGGCCTCTTGATAAGCCAGTGACTTGTCCACTTGCCATCTGAGGTTTGTGCTTTGGATAGAAATCTTGTTAAAGTCAGTGTAATGTGTTACAGTACATGTTTGGGGCCCTGCGAGACTGCATTCGGTCGACCCAAGTAGTCCGCCACTTGTCTTCGCCTGATGACCTGAGGGACGCGTTTGACAACGAGATCATGGCAGCACTGAAAGAGGTCTGACCAGAACACTTACTGTTATATCCTAACTTGAGATTGTTAACTTGCCAAAAGATGAAGGCTTGGCCAGATTTACAACAATCTGTGCAGTTGGGAATGGATTTACAGACGAGGCAATTTGGATATTAAAACTGATTTGACATTGAGACAGATAACATTATGTCTTCATGTACTGTTGTAGTGTCTGCTAGAGTTATTGTGTCGAGACATTGAGACTTGACATTGAATGTCTCCATGTACTGTTGTAGTGTCTGCTAGAGTTATTGTGTTGAGACACAGAGACTTGACATTGAATGTCTTCATGTACTGTTGTAGTGTCTGTTAGAGTTATTGTGTCGAGACATTGAGACTTGACATTGAATGTCTTCATGTACTGCTATAGTGTCTGCTGGAGTCACTGTGTCGAGACATTGAGACTTGACATTGAATGTCTTCACGTAATGTTGTAGTGTCTGTTGGAGTCATTGTGTCGAGACATTGAGACTTGACATTGAATGTCTTCACATACTGTTGTAGTGTCTGTTGGAGTCATTTTGTCGAGACATTGAGATTTGACATTGAATGTCTTCATGTACTGCTGTAGTGTCTGCTGGAGTCACTGTGTCAAGACATTGATACTTGACATTGAATGTCTTCATGTACTGGTGTAGTGTTTGTTGGAGTTATTGTGTCGAGACATTGAGACTTGACATTGAATGTCTTCATGTACTGCTGTAGTGTCTGCTGGAGTCACTGTGTCAAGACATTGAGACTTGACATTGAATGTCTTCATGTACTGCTGTAGTGTCTGTTGGAGTTATTGTGTTGAGACTTGACATTGAATGTCTTCATGTACTGCTGTAGTGTCTGTTGGAGTTATTGTGTTGAGACTTGACATTGAATGTCTTCATGTACTGCTGTAGTGCTGTTGGAGTCATTGTGTCGAGACATTGAGACTTGACATTGAATGTCTTCATGTACTGTTGTAGTGTCTTTTGGAATCATTGTGTCGAGACATTGAGACTTGACATTGAATGTCTTCATGTACTGCTGTAGTGTCTGCTGGAACCGTTGTGTCGAGACATCGAGACAGACCTGCGTCTACACATCCACAAACATCTCCAGCTTCAGGACCGTAATCCATTTAAGGTCAACCTCAAGGACTTGGCAAACTTCCTCAAGCTGCAGCCAATTCGCTTCATGGATCGCTTCATCAACGTCAAAGGTGAGCTCAGCCCTGAACACTCGGCTGATGGACCTGTAGTGGCATTTGTATGGAACATTGGCTTAGCATGATGTCAGTTTGTTTTGTCTGCATATCTTTGTAAATATGTCCTTTCTGTCACATGTTAAAATTGTTGATGTTAGTGTAACGTATCTTTAGGCAGGGTTTGTAAATGGACCAGTAAAATTCATCGTGCCTTTGATTTTCTTAGGCTCACAACAGAGCAAATATACTTTTTCTTGTATCAGTAAAATATCTCTCCTCTAGGATTAATGGCAACAATCTTAAACATCAATAATGGTAGCTTTGACAACAATATATCTTGTAAATGTTACAGCTAGTTATGCATGCTAATATCATGTATCTTTTATGTCTTAAGTGGCCACACCAGTATATTTTATTACAGTTACAATGTGAATGATATATGACAACGACTTAGCTATTGCAACACATACGACACTGTCTCTTGATACTCATGTGACACTCTCTCTCGAGTGACAATGTCCAAGTCTGTGACAGCATATGTTGAGCACTACCTGGACATGACGTTCTACAACCTGACGACTGTGGCGCTGCACGACTGGAAGACATACGGGGACATGAAGAACCTCGCTCAGCAAAAGTACAGCCTCACTCTGACGGAGCCCCACTTGCCAAGTCAGACCCTTGAACAGGTTGGTCCATCTAGTTGTCAGGTTACTTGCCTGGACCCTGAATGTGCAGACCCGATAAAAATAAAACAATGGGAAAAGCTAGTTGCTGGGAGAATAGCGGTGTTCCTTTTAAATAATGGTCACCATAGCCAATATGTTTCTTATTTGAAACAATAAGAAATTATGCAGAGATGTTAGTGTGTTAAATAATATGGTCTGCTATTATGCTAATGTTTTGCTGTTAGCACCGTAGTGTGGCCCCAGGCGAATGCTTTAAAACACAGCTGATTAGCGACGTTGTGTCTGTTGTTCTTAGGGCTTGGATGTGCTGGAGATTATGCGCAACATTCACGTGTTTGTCTCCAAATACCTGTACAATGTCAACAACCAGGTATGTCTTCTCATTCTGACTCACCTGTACAATGTTAACAACCATGTACATCTTCTCATTCTGTGTCACCTGTACAATGTCAACAACCAGGTACGTCTTCTCACACTGTGTCACCTGTACAATGTCAACTACCAGGTACGTCTTCTCACACTGTGTCACCTGTACAATGTCAACAACCAGGTATGTCTTCTCACACTGTGTCACCTGTACAATGTCAACTACCAGGTACGTCTTCTCACACTGTGTCACCTGTACAATGTCAACAACCAGGTACGTCTTCTCACACTGTGTCACCTGTACAATGTCAACTACCAGGTACGTCTTCTCACACTGTGTCACCTGTACAATGTCAACAACCAGGTACGTCTTCTCACACTGTGTCACCTGTACAATGTCAACTACCAGGTATGTCTTCTCACACTGTGTCACCTGTACAATGTCAACAACCAGGTACGTCTTCTCACACTGTGTCACCTGTACAACGTCAACAACCAGGTACGTCTTCTCACACTGTGTCACCTGTACAACGTCAACAACCAGGTACGTCTTCTCATTCTGTGTCACCTGTACAATGTCAACTACCAGGTACGTCTTCTCATTCTGTGTCACCTGTACAATGTCAACTACCAGGTACGTCTTCTCATTCTGTGTCACCTGTACAATGTCAACAACCAGGCACGTCTTCTAACACTGTGTCACCTGTACAATGTCAAAAACCAGGTACGTCTTCTCACACTGTGTCACTTGTACAACGTCAACAACCAGGTACGTCTTCTCACACTGTGTCACAGTTCTTACAAGTTGTATATAGAATGAACAAACAGCACTGTAAACTATGTTTTACGTTGATGTTGTAACTATGGATATTTTATTTCTGATTTAAAACTTGGCCATTATTATATTTTAGGTTATTATCAGATTTACATAAAAGTGTTAATAGCTTAAGTTTAAATAATAATATTAATGTTTAATAATAACAACTTCAGTACTAATTTTATTTTATAATAATGATTTTTAATAAAAATGTTCAGCAAAGAAAATATTGAATAAAGATACAATAAGTACAATATATTCTTGAGTGCCTAATAAGCGTCCCTATACGCGTATTTATTTGATGAAAAATGCCACCCTATATGCATCTTATTTGGCACTATATTATTATTAAATTTAAACATTTGTGCCAGCCTATATTCTCTGATAATCGTGGCAAATTGTGCAGGGTATAATTTTTAGGAGAGCAATCACTCTCATTCCCTATTGCTAGTTATAATCAATCATCCATGGAGCGGTTTACCGCTCTCGCTAAAATCACTTGCTCCCAACTAGAGTTGCATGTGGCTCCCTCTGACGGCTAAGTTTTCATCCTTTTGAACAACAGTCGTGAATTTAGCGGGATCCCGTGCTTCTGAGGATCCTAGATTTTGTTCCCGACGTATTAGACCGTTAGATTTACATGATTAGATGAATTGGTCAGAATCCTTAGTTTTCGGGAGCACGACATGGTATATTATTAGTTTAAACGCCATTATCACAGCGTAAACTGACCATAAATAGATGCCATGCGCAGCGCCTAGTTTTCTAGACTAGGGACGCCTTGACTTCACGTCGAGTAAAACAATTGCTTCGGCGTTAAAAAGACAAATATACTAGTTACTTTTTCGCACTGTACTATTATTTGTTTTTAACAATTTGCCCCCCATACTGTTATTCGGCACTATACTATTATTAAATTTGACCGATTTGCCAACCTATACGGTTATTTGGCCTATACGTTTATTTGGCACTCGAGAGTATGTGCTTGTTAAAATTGTACCACATTTCCAACGAAAAAATTAAATGAACGTAAATCACCCTCAGTTATCAATATCTGCATAACATAAAACAGTAACTAGAAAATAGTTAACATTATTTTGCTTGTATCTCGCGTAGTCTAAATGTGATAGTTTAGCTACATAATGAGACGACACATAGTATTGATATATATTTTGCATTGATGAAACTCAGGATTCTTTCCCATTGTTTACAATGATAGCTTATTTATTTTCCCTGTATTGCTATATTCCAGATCTTTGTCGAGCAGTCGAGCAACAACAAGCATCTGAACACGATCAACATTCGCCACATAGCAAACTCGATCCGCACGCACGGTATCGGCATCATGAACACAACGGTGAGTTGTTGTGGCACGAATGTAACTGTGAGCTAGTTATTCTTTGTATTACGAACACGGCTGTGGGTTAACATAGTATCATGAACATGGTGGTGGGGCTGTGTAGTATCAAGTGAGTTGCAGTAGCTCATCAGTTAGAGTGCCAGATTGTCAACCAAGAGGACCCAGGTTGGAACCCACCTTCTGCTGTGTCCAATCTTTTTTCATTCACCTCACTTGGCCCGTGTCTTTCAGATGAGACACTAACAGCTGTAGGTACCTTCTACCTGGTGTCTGTGCCAGGGGAGGTAAAAGATCTCACACGGGGGGTACATGTGCACCCTTCCGTGGACTCCATATCTCATGATTCAGGACAGAAGCATCCTTGCATGAGGTCACGATTGAATGAATGAATGTACTGTACATTATCTGTGTCTTTGCAGGTGAACTTTACGTATCAGTTTCTGAGGAAGAAGTTCTACATATTCTCTCAGTTCATGTATGATGAACACATCAAGTCACGACTCATCAAGGTATGGTTCTCTTTCATCTGTCAGTGGGATCAAACTGTTGATGACCTCTCCCAAATCCATGCCATGAATGTAAGAAACCTTTTACTTGTCCACTCTAAATCAGCCTGTCAACTTACAATATTTTTATTGTTAAGAAACGATTTAGGTTTAAGAACATTTAGCAAGATTGCCATCCAAAGCAACAAAGTTCCAGATGGCAAGTAGAGAAAACCACTCTGTTAACGAGAGTCCAGAAATGTTTCATCGTTGTGTGTCCCGCCATGTAAAATTTCTGTCGATGCAAGACACTATGTCAGCATTGACACTGTTGGTTCCGTTGATATTTCATGAAGGTTTATTTGGTTAACTTAGCTGCTGATATAGCTAGAAAATATTATTTCTTATTATGCTACAGTGTAGTTAGTTTCATCTACATAGTAATTCTTCATGGAACATGATGAGCTAATTTATTGTATCCCTTCCAGGATTGGCGCTACTTCAAAGACAACCATTTACAAACTGATCAGAAGGTATATATTCTAAAATTTTTCACTATTCAATTTTAATAGTTGTTTCTGTGAAATATCTGTGCTGCATGTAAAAGATTTGCCATAATAAATTTTAATATTGGAACAGTGGTTTCTGATAAATATCTGTCTGTTATTTCCAAGTTCGTTATTGGAACAAATTTTGTGAATTATTACCTGCTGTTGCTTGCAAATCTTTGTAGCATTCTTGATATATTTATTTGTAGCCAGTCAAATGTAAACTTTTTGTAGTACCCGTTTGAGAAAGCCGACAAGTTCAACCGTGGTATCCGCAAGCTGGGACTGACTCCAGATGGATCCAGCTACCTGGATCAGTTCAGGATGCTTATCAGTCAGATAGGTTAGTAGTGGTGTCATCTTTGTTGATGTCAGCAATGTCACCAGCGTCACTAATGTCAGTGGTACGACCAGTGTTTGCTTTGTACTCTTGTTTCTCAGATTGTTTAACTTCTCTTTTGAAAAAAATTTGAAGAGCTGAAAATAATATACCTTCAAAGAAAACAATGATGTCCTTGGCGCTTCTTCATGAAAACAATGATGTCCTTGACACTTCTTCATGAAAACAGTGATGTCCTTGGCGCTTCTTCATGAAAACGATGTCCTTGGCACTTCTTCATGAAAACAATGATGTCCTTGGCGCTTCTTCATGAAAACTTAAATTTATATTGTTCTCTCCTCTAAAGAAACCTTATTATATTTGGAGTTAATAAAACAGTATGGTATAAATGATGTTAATTTAATGTGGCATCTATAAAATCTGTGTTGAACTGCTGAGATAGTGTTTAGGGTTACATTCGAACCCGCTTTTCTGTTGAAACCCTCCCGATTCACACATCCTAAAAATTACTTCTTTTTCATATTAAAAATTATTTATACAATTGTTCAAAGGATACCCTGATTTCCTTCCTCTGCTATAGAGGCTCCATACAAACCACCACTAACTAAATTGTGGACCCACCCCCTGTGGCCATGGCTCACAGTCCCACTATCTCTTGTATCCAGGCAATGCAATGGGATACATTCGCATGATCCGGTCTGGAGGACTCCACTGCTGCAGCAACGCGATCCGCTTCATTCCGGATCTTGAGGACATTGTTAACTTTGAGGAGCTGTGCAAGGAAGAAGGTTTGTCTGTGGAGTGCATCAGGGCCGGCAGGTGGGTTGGTGGGAGCTTCATGGGGGGTGGGGGTGCTCTTCTTTCTCTTTATTTCTCATACACTGTGTTGTGACTTTTTAAGTTTATATCACTGTTACTGGTGCAATTACATATTATATGGTTAGTATGAATTAAGACCCTGTAAAGTGACTGAAAATAATATTGTTGTATTTGTAGCACTGTATCTATTATCTATTATGTTGCAAGTGAATGTGAGTATTTATATACCATGTGTGTTGCAAAAGTTTGTATTTCATATATTTGCGATACATTTAGAAGTTCTGCAGGATTGTGTGATTTACTGTTTTCGTGTGTTACAATAAAGCACAAGATGTTCCTCCATTATGTCATGGTTGCTTTCTTTTTTAGACTCCTAGATGAGGTCATTAGCAACTTGACCAAGAACTTTGCTGAGGGAACAGAATACTTCAAGGTAAGGTCATCTTTGTAATGTAGTAGTGACGTTGATTTTATAACTCTTCTATTTACTGTCAGAAACTGTCCAGAATCTTACAAATAACTCCCACTTTTTCACACATGGCTATGACATTTGTTAAACCATCATTCGTATGATGTGAGTATAATTGCTGAAACTGGCCATTTTATTTAATTTGTGCTGCAGTTTATGGGCTAATTTTGGCAGATGTTATTAATTAAGGGAAGTCAGTTGATCTTTACAATGCACATTCATCTTCTAATACAGATGTTGGTCGATGTGTTTGCACCGGAATTTCGCAACCCCAAGAACATGCACCTGAAGAACTTCTTTGTCATACTGCCTGCTCTGGTGAGGTCTTCATTTTATGAATTCCAATGATTACTCAGAAGAAAACTAAATATTATGTATAATTTTATTTACCTTATCTATGATATTACAAAATTAATATTGTTTTAGAAATTTTTTTTTACAAACATTTAAAAATAATAATTACATTTATTTGTTATTTTTATTGTACAATTTTAATCAGGTTTTCTGTAAAGTGCTATAAACTAGTGCAAAATAAATATTTTATTATTAAGACAACCTGGGAAATTCAGGAGGTAAGACAATAATTTCAAGACAGGTTTTGACTGCAAAATTGTACTGAACAGTTGTTTAGTACCTAGCGGTGCTGTAAATGCAGACAAGTTGTATGTTAGTAACTTGTTTCCATCCTGTCTGATCATCCTAAATATAATAATTGTATTTTAGGACGATTGATTTGTTTATATTTTACGATATAGTGGACAAGCAAATAAAACCTTCGTTACTGTCTATATACAGTTTGTAGCAACATTAACTGTGTTTAATGATGTGTTGCATACAGCCATTCAACTATGTTGAGTACATGAGCATAAGTAAAGAGAAACTGAAACATTAACTGTGTTGAATGATGTGTTGTGTATAGACATTGAACTACGTTGAGTACACGATCATGAGTAAAGAGAAACTGTTACATTAACTGTGTTGAATGATGTGTTGTGTACAGACGTTGAACTATGTTGAGTACATGATTATGAGTAAAGAGAAGCTGTTACATTAACTGTGTTGAATGATGTGTTGTGTACAGACATTTAACTACATTGAGTACACGATCATGAGTAAAGAGAAGCTGTAACAGTAACGTTGTTGAATGATGTGTTGTGTACAGACATTGAACTACATTGAGTAAATAATTATGAGTAAAGAGAAGCTGTTACATTAACTGTGTTGAATGATGTGTTAAGTTTCAGAAATGCCAATCCAGGAGATTTATACATAAATCAGAGGGTCTAAAAAAATGGGGATTTATACATAAATCGGAATGTCTCAGAAAATCGGGGATTTATACGTAAATCGGGTAGTCTCAGAAAATCAGGGACTTGTATGGAAATCGGAGAGTCTAAGAGAACAAAATATTACAAAAAGAATACTTTCCATGACAGTAACAACCATGTTTTATTATCACCAATCACAAACAGTTCATATATGATACAAAAGCACATGATATATATATATATCCACAAGTAACTCATCAGCTCTAGACATTTGGCACAGAAGAATGGCGCCATGTCGATCTCACATAGAGCATGCAGGGTGACTTTACCATGCATGACAGGCACACGCCTATAATTGATGAAAACCCCCACACATATATCGCAAATCTACAAGAAAAGAATAACGTCCATGTCGATGTGTTGACCCAGAAAAACATACTCGAGTCAGCCGGAAATAAAACCCAATTAGGCCATGCCGAGTTCGGAAAATAATATATAAAGAAAAATTTGTTTTGGTTTTCACTGAAAATCCAGGAGATTGGTTCTCCTTTCCAGGAGATTTGGTGGATTTCCAGGAGTCTCCTGGTGAATGCAGGAGACTTAACATTTATGTGTTGTGTACAAACATTGAACTACGTTGAGTATATGATCATGAGTAAAAAGAAACTGTTACATTAACTGTGTTGAATGATATGTTGTGTACAGACATTGAACTACGTTGAGTACATAATTATGAGTAAGGAGAAACTGTTACATTAACTGTGTTAAATGATGTGTTGTGTACAGACATTGAACTACGTTGAGTACATGATCATGAGTAAAGAGAAGCTGAACAGGAAGAACAAGATTGGTGCTGCTTTCACGGACGATGGCTTTGCAATGGGTCAGCTAATAATACTTCTTGTGTTGATCACTCATTTAGAATTGGACATTCCACAGGGGAAGAAATAATTGATTATTTGACCTAATCATCAACTTTACAACATAATAATTGGCATTTTCATATCACTCTGAAACACCAATAATACCTGCTTGTTTGAATAAACTCTTTGTAATAATCAAGATGAAATAACTCTTTATGTTGTGTAACTTGGTAACTTTAAAAATTACATAGCAGTTTTTATTTAATAAACAATTTAAATATCTATTTTTTATCATCACATTTTAAAATCTTGTACCAACATGTTAACTGAGCAGTCAGTATGTTAGAAACTGTGGTTGACATGAGGTTTATTTATTTATTTCATGTTTGACAGGCCTCGCCTACATCCTCAAATTGCTGGACCAATACCATGAGTTTGACTCCCTTCACTGGTTCCTGTCCGTGGCTGACAAGTACCGCAAGGAGAGGGTGGGGGTTATATTATATTACTTCATGATGCTTTTATCTGGATTTTGTGTTGCTGTAAAACTTGCACATGTACCAACAGTGCAAACCTTTGTGGCTTTATATAGAGGGCATATTTTTCAAAAAACAAGAGAGTACACTGTAGAAGAACAAACTGTTATTACACTGTAGAAGTACTAACTGTTATTACGCTGTAGAAGTACAAACTGTTATTACACTGTAGAAGTACAAACTGTTATCATTTATTTTATTTAAAACATATTTCATTATAGCGCATCTTCTATAATTGGCCCCTGTTTGTGTTGAATGAACTTGCCATCTGGAGCTAGCAGGCAGTCTGGTTAAATCTTGTTGTTTTGCTGCAGGAGCAAGTTCTTAGGAGCTCCAGCAGCAGGAAAACAGACGAGAAACTCCAACAGACGATGACACTGACAGTGAAGAGACTTGACATCTACCTACAGGTCAGTTTGTGTCATCAGACAATATCACTGTGAGTTAACAGACAGTGACACTGACGGTGAAAGACTTGACATCTACATGCAGGTCAGTTTGTGTCAACAGATAATTACACTGCAGGTGAAACAACTCGACAGGTCAGTTTGTGTCAACAGATGATGACACTGTCAGTCAACAGATGATTACACTGAAGGTGAAACAACTCGACAGGTCAGTTTGAGTAAAAAAATTATGACATGACAGTGTAGGTACTGTGCAGTTTCTTCCCTGAGGTATGGGTTTTAACTTCATTTTCACACACGCACGCACACACGCGCACAGACACATTGTCATGTCATTTTGGTAAGTGTGAATTTTAATCTACTGATGATCTGGTGAACCATGTAGTTTGTTATGCAACATTATATGTTATCCCTGTTTCTTACCACAGGAGTTTGAGCTGTTGAACTACTCCCTCAGTAGTGCCAGGATCTTCTTCCGTGCAGACAAGACTGCCGCAGAGGAAAAGGAGGAAGAAAAAGAGAAATCCAAGCACAATCCACAGATCACTGGTAACCTAAAACCTTCCTATTTTAGGGGTGGTCAGTAACAGTTGTGCAGTCTCCTTCAACATGATTTTTTATTATACAGTGGAACCTCATTAATCCGAACACTGATGATCCAGAAACCTCAATGAGTGCGATTTTTTCTAAATAATGAAACTTCATTTTTAGCATGAATTACGCAGTCAGCCACTGCAAACGTTGATGTTACCGTCCATCTTGATGAACAGTTGATCTTTATGGAACCAACTCCTCAATGCTTTGGCTCTGGCTGACCAGTGATGATGATGACTTAGGGTCACAAATTTATTTGTTTTTACTTTCATTTGCAGATGTGAAGTTGGATGAAGAGAAACAAGAGCCACTTGAGAGCACAGGTAAGATCGTCTCATCATTTGCTCAGCTATGTAGATTTGTGTTGAACAGAACCAGTGATAAATTTGTAGAAATCTTTGTTTTCTGTAAATAATGTTAATGAGTTCCGTGTTTACTAATTCGTTTTAACAAGTTAACAATATCTTCAACGAAATGATCAATACCTAATAACAACACGCACGCACGCACGCACGCACGCACGCACGCACGCACACACAATATATGGAGTTATGAATTAGTTATTTTTTCTTGTTGATGAGAATGACGAAAACAGCAAATAAGACAACTTAACAAATTTGTTTGTTTTGTTTAAATGATACAATCTTCATTTCAGCCTAGCTCTGCAGTGTACGTATGGACAATTTATATGTTTGCATGCTAACATCTTCTTTCTTATGCATGTTGCATCAGATCTTGCTGCACTTTCTAAATTAATGTCTAAAGACAAATCTTTGTGACAAATCACAAATGGCTGCCATCTTTAGTTGCATGATCTAACATACTTGGTATGTCTCTTGTAGTGTGCTATTAATTAATTAGTATGGAAAGAAGACCAGACGGTATACCGGCATGGTCTGTGTTGTACTCTGCATGATTTACTAATACATCCAATATCTGACAGGCTTTTACTAATGTTACTGCTATAGCTTGATTGGTGTCTCAAAGTTAGCTTTAATGATATACCGGTACCTAGTTAAACACCGCACCATGCGTGTTGTAATTGTGCTATAAAGTAAGTGCATTCTAATTATGGGTAGTGTGTATTTGTTAGGCTAGGATTATTTTCGATTTTTTTTCTTCCATCACCGATCTTCGTCTCCTAAATGGTTTGTAAATAATAAATATGGCTAAGACATCTGTCTAATGATGCGGTCAACAAATTTGATTACTGTTGCCAGTGAATTTAAGTTTGTTCAGTTGAAAGCGTGACATTTGATGCTTATTGATCATCTGACATCTAATGAATGGTGCAAGTGTTTCGACATACTAACCCGTCACATATACTAACTAAATGAATCACTTTCAGATTGTACCACTGATACCAAATATTAAATGGACACTAGTATTAAGCAACTTGCTTGAGAAAATGTGAATTATTATTCCATCTTGTAATAAAATAACATGATTAATCTTGACACAAATGTTTGTTGGAGTAAGCTTTTTAAAAATATTTTTAAACACAAAAAGTGTAGGTTGATATCGTATATTGTATGTAACACAGAATGAATTATCTCCTTGTCAGTCATGATAATTATATTCATGTAGAGGTGTTTGATGACATGTCTCTGTTTCAGCAGCACAGGGATCGGGGACAGTTGACTCACCAGTGCCACCTATACCATTCTGACGCACGAGAGAGAGCGGACCAATAGTAGACGTCATGACAGTGTAGCTAATACTGCCACAATTGGCAAATGATATACACCGTAGGATGCACCAATCATAGGCGTCAAACCAATGGCTGACATTTTTCATTGTGCCAAATATTATGTGACCAATTTCAGCATCTGCGCATGAAAGGTTTGATTTTCAAGGTCTTGCCTATTCATAAAACTGACATAAAATTTGTTTCTTTTTGCACAACCGCAAATACAATGTCAGTCAGAATTTATGAAGTGAAATTTAAATATTAATGTACAATGTTTGTAAACAATCATATTTATGGGAAATTTGCTTAAATACCATGCTATTTGCATATTGTGGAGGACATTTGACACAACTTTGATATCGTCGTCACACGGACAAATACCAGGAGTGCAACATGTGCAGATGTAATCTACGCAGTCGAGGAAATAATTTGTTTGAGAAATTGTATGGAAGCAAACTGTAGTGAACACTGTACATATGAAAATTGTATAATAAAATGTTATGGAAATTAACTAAATGCCTTCCTGAATAAGATTTATAATGTAATCTATTCCAGATATTCATGACTATGGTGTGCGTGCGTGCGTGCGTGCGTGCGTGCGTGCGTGTGTGTGTGCGTGCGCATAGAACATAAATTGTAAAAATGTCCTCTAGCGTCGACCTGGTTGCTGAATGCTTACACGAAACCTGTTTTCCAGTCTAACTTGCGTTTCTCCATCTACGTTCCTTTATTTATGTTTGAAGATACCCCAAATATCTAGGAATAAACTCTACATGAGGATAGAGTGTGGAGGGAGCACCGAGTCTCGATGGACTTTTTTAGGTGATCGAAAGGCAATGTTCAAAGTTACATTAAAAGTTAAACACAAAATACTAATAATAATGTAAACAGTTACAAACTCATAAAAAGAGACAATGCTCTATCTGGTGATTAGATGTGGTGCTCCATGATGCAACTACACGTACGCTATTCCAGAGTCGGGTTGACTGCAGGGAGGAGTGTATCTACCGAATTTGACCTAATAAGCGTTCATGCCCTAAATAGCGCACACCCCTTTTTTAATCAGCAGGATCCATAATTGTAATTTAAATAATGTGGAATAACCGAAAGTGTCGCCACCGGGTTTTAAACAGTTGGCACCACTTTACAGTTGTTCAACGCTAGTCGCCAAATGACACCACTAGAGTTGAGCATTTATCTTATTGTCTGGAGAAAAAAAAATTGGTGTACACTTATAAGAACAGATTCCTTGACATTTTTCCATAGCCCATTTTTTTTAAAGAATACTTTGCTTATTAGGTCGAATACAGTATGTGTCAGTTCTGGAGTGGGGAATTTGGAGCTTAGTTTTGTGTCCTCTACAGCTGCGGTTGCTGGATTCAAGTAAACATGCAGCAGGATTCACATTGATGAGTCCGTTTATGATTTTGTACATCATGATTTATCAGTCTGGTGTGCTCCTGGAGTGCAGGTCTCGGAGCTGAAGTCGTGAAGGATGCGGCGAGCTGAGCATCGTTGCACCATCTCCAGTGAGGATTTAAGGTGTTGCTGATGGTGATCCCACACCAATGCTGCGTATTCTAGCTGGTCGTACGAGGGTTTTGTAGAAGTGTGTTTGGCAGCTGCCGGGTATCCCTTGAGGTTTCTGTAGGTGAAGGTGCTCACTTTGTTTGCAGTGGTTGCTTGGATATGTTTTCCCCAGTGAAGATCCTCAGTGATCTCAATGCCTAGGTTGTTAGCATGTTACTTTTTTCAAGGTTTAGTCTTGTAGAGTGTAGCAGGTGGTGATCTTGTTTCCTTCCTTTTCTTTCTGAGGTCATTTTGTAGTTGGGTGGAGTCAGTGGCAGTCTTGATGGTGTTGTGGAGTATGGTGTGAGAAGAGGCATTGATGTAGTTCAGGAAGAGTGTAAGTTCCCATTTTTAAAAAGTGTATAATCCACATTACGCTTGTTATCATGGATTAAGAGATGGTAAGCAAAATGTAGACATGTAATTCCTAAAATATTACTTTTTGGCTAGGAATATAATTTCCTTTGGTACGTTTGATGAATTGCTGCATTTTCTTTTGATGGTGTTGTTTTTTTAACTTCTCTTAACACAGCAATTTTCTTTATAAAAGTATTAGCTTTCCTGTCATCGACCAAGTCGGGAACTGTTTTACTAAAGCAACATAAAAACAACAATCTCCTGAAACTAGAAAACCATCAAATCGAGGACGGCATCATTTTCTGGCTAAAACAAACTGCTACAAAAAAACAATAGACATGCAGCTAATCCAGCATAAAGTGGGCACCATCTCCATCCAATACAAGATTTGAGTAATGTCACGAGAATTCGAAGACAGTTCAGATATGTTTCTTTCAGTACGGCCAACACCAGGACGAGTTGCTGTTGACGATAATGTTGTTGTTGTCGGCATCATTTTGAGAAGTACTTTGTGTTGGGAGACTAGGATGCCTAAAAAGAAGTTTATAATTATATATATATATATATATATATATATATATATATATATATATATACGTACGTGTATACATTATATATTGCATAATAAAATTTTATGGAAGTTAACTGAAAGCTTTCCTGAATGAGATTTATAATGAAATCTATTCCAGATATTCATGGCTATGGTGTGCGTGCGTGTGTGTGCAATGTGCATAGAACTTAAATTGTAAAAATGTCATCTAGCGTCGACCTGGTTGCTAAATGCTTACATGAAACCTGTTTTCCAGTCTAACTTGCGTTTCTCCATCTTCGTTCCTTTCTTTATTTATGTTTGAAGATACCCCAAATATCTAGGAATAAACTCTACATGAGGATAGAGTATGGAGGGAGCACTGAGTCTCAATGGACTTTTTAGGTGATCGAAAGGCAATGTTAAAAGTTACATTAAAAGTTAAACACAAAATACTAATAATAATGTAAACAGTTACAAACTCATAAAAAGAGACAATGCTCTATCTGGTGATTAGATGTGGTGCTCCATAATGCAACTACAAGTACGCTATTCCAGAGTCGGGTTGACTGCAGGGAGGAGTGTATCTACCGAATTTGACCTAATAAGAGTTCATGCACTAAATAACGTACACCCCTTTTTTAATCAGCCGGATCCATAATTATTGTAATTTAAATAATGTGGAATAACTTAGTCTCGCCACCTGGTTTTAAACAGTTGGCACCACTTTACAATTGTTCAACGCTAGTCGCCAAATGACACCACTAGAGTTAAGCATTTATCTTATTGTCTAGAGAAAAAAATCGTTGCACCATCTCCACTGAGGATTTAAGGTGTTGCTGATGGTGATTCCACACCAATACTGCGTATTCTAGCATACTTACATATATAATGTGCATATAGTATATATATATATATATATATATATATATATATATATATATATATATATATATATATATATATATATATATATATATATATATATATATATATATATATATATATATATATATATATATATATATATATATATATACTATATACATATATATATACACATATAAATATGTATATATATATATATATATATATATATATATATATATATATATATATATATATATATATATATATATATATATATATATATATATATATATATATATATATATATATATATATATATATATATATATATTACTGTTAACCATAAGTTATGGTGCACATTCCCGGCTGGCTAAGTCAATCACAGAGCGGGCCTGGAGCACACTAGAGGCTAGGATACACAGTCGTGACTGCTGTGCGATAAGGGAAGGTGGCCTCGACTATACAGAGCCTGCCCACTCGCTGCCTGGCCAACGACAGCTGTTTCAACAGCAAGTTACACTGGCCCACCAGTTGAAGAAGCCACTTGTGCTTCACCTGCGTGGGAATAATCGACATACTATGTCAGACGTCATGCGCGAGGCAACAAGTACTCTTTCTCACAGAGGGTGATAAATGAATGGAACAAACTGCCAAATGATTGTGTTAGTGTTAGTAGTGTGAATGTGTTTAAAAATAGAATTGACAGATATATATGATAAGAGCGGGCTACACATAGATGATAAAATTGTTGGACTTTCGATAAGCCAATGGCTTCCTTGTCTACTTGCCATGTGGAACTCGTTGTTTGGGATGGCAATCTTGTTAAATCTATTATATTATTTTAATGTGCACCATAAAGTATACTGTATTTCAATTTATCTACTTATTATACATAATATTTACTTATTTTATATATATATATATATATATATATATATATATAACATAAGTAAATGATTATATATATATATATATATATATATATATATATATATATTATATAATAAGTAAATAAATTGAAATACAGTGTACTTGATGACGCACCTCAAGGTGGTGTGCATGTATTAAATTTTTTTAACATAGTTATAGGAGATGTGTTATAACAAATGCGTTAAACAAATGTCCTCTCCAGAACATCAGTATAACGCATAACCTTGTTATTTCCCAGTTTTCCATTCTGTAAGACATACTATTCCATTGTTATAAGCAAACTAAATACGTGATGGTCGCACAACGGTATTTAATTGGTTTTTAGTAAACAGTTTCAACTAGTTACCCTTTTATTATCTTCTTCGTATGAGCTGTAGCCCGTGAAGGCCGTTGACAAAACGTAAAAAAATTATATTTGCATAGCAGATGTCTTCACTATACTTTAAGACAGACATGGGGTCAATTCCATTCTGGAATTGGAATTGACCGTCCATTCCAATTCTGGAATTGATTTTTGAAAGTCTGTTAATCTTTACCCCTTAAATTTACTATTAAAATCATATTTATCTGCTATTAGTATGTCCTGAATCTGGTAACAACCAGGAAGCTGTCAACATTATAGCATATACACTGTCTACTGTGTTATTGAAACACTGTGAACAAGAACAATATAATCAAGCATTTGCATCAAAAACAAATACTAAGTTACTGTAACAGACAGTAAAACCAAAGTCAGACCATTCAGGCCTTGTCTCATTTTCTTTCTCAGTGGACAAGGTTTATTTCCCTATGGAGAATACATGTTGGTGATTAGGATGTTGAAAACTCATAGTTTACAATAAATTTGATGAAACATCAATGTTACCACAATTGATATAAACAGGGGAAACTGTTAAAAAAACTCAGCTTAACAATCCAAGTGTCCAGGGCTGTCCAAAATGTCTGGTTAGCAAAAATCCAGGAGAGGTGTCGCAGCAGAAAGTACATATGTAATGGCTTAATGCCATTTTAAGTGTTTTATTGCACACATTCTAACAACCAATAAGATAGCACTATGTGCTCCTCAGTCTCCCTCTTACTCTTACTCTGGCACTTACGCACACACACGCACGCACATATGCGTTGAATGAACAATAGTTAATTTGTTAATCATATCACATTAAATATGATTGTGCATACATTATTTCAAGTACAAATAAAACTGTGTTAAAACGAACTGGATTTGAATTTTTCCTTAGCCTAGGATTTTAAAAGTTGGAAGATTAAGACTATGCCCATCTTCTCTGGCATAGCCAAAGCCTATGTAAGAACTTTGGACATAGTTATGTATAGATATGTATGCTATTTGATGTTGCTCTGGAGAGGACATTCCAATTAACACACATAAAATATTTGCAAGAGTAGCTAGAACCATGTTTAAGCATTATAACAAATTCCAACCCACCTGAAAGCTTGCTGACTCTGCTAGCAGAATATCATAAATGAACATGTACTAACCACTGGTATTGCTATTTGACATTGGGATGTTACTATTCTGGAGATGATGATGGCACGGACCAGTTTATGATGGCAACATATTGTAAACCTACATACTAAGTCTTAGACAAAATTGGCTCTTTGGTTTGGACTTGGAATGTCTGATACATTTTATAATTAAATTTTTTATCAGTAGGAATTCATTATTATTAGTTTCATTGGGGTGTCTTCTTGTGAGGACATTCCACTTTTTGTTTAATCGAAAACATATATAATAACTCGAGATGTGTAACAAGAGAAGATAGCTACGATGACTGGTTCCATGTGCTGAGTGGTGTCAGCCAAGGCTACATCCTTTCTCACCTTCAGGCTTTTCTTCGCCGAATCCATCGATTGGGTTCTACGCAGGGACCATTTCATAGTTGAAGAAGAGTATATGTCAGATATTAGAGAGTTTTTGCAAGCGCACCGATCTCGGCTCCCTTCCCGATCCCGCGCGAGATCGGCACGGTGAGTAGGAGATCGGGGACCAAGTAGAGTTTTTCAACATGCACAAATGTAACCCGATCTACACGGATGGCACCATCTACATCTACCTTACGTTTTATTGTTGTTCCACAAGTTACATGTTTACTTAGAGCAAGTGCTATTTCTGTTTTGATTTCCATATAAGATCATCACACCTTGTATTTTTTTAAGTGAAAGTAAGTCTGAAGAATAAATAAATTATAATATATTTCTTTGTTTATATGTGTAAATTTATATAAAAACATTTACATTTTACATGAACTGAACAATTAATAAATTCAGCAGAATTTCCAGTTACAATTAAATACAAAATCAATCCGTTTTGATTTATCAAATCAATGTCACACAATGTTTGGATCAACTCAACTCCAATTAAGATTTGACTAACACCCAGATTTTAAATTACTTACATACATACATTATAATTACACATCCTCACAGGTCTAGATAACAGACCTGACAAAAAAAATTTTACAATGGTGCATTATGTCTCAAATTAATCAAAGTAAGAAATTATTGTGGCACTCACCTTTTTGGATTCTACCAACAATTTACCATTTAATGTATTGGTCTGTGTAACCACACATGTCAAACCATAGGGATGTAGCTAGCTTAATTTTTTAGTTATGACTAGTTGCACTTTCTGACAAATTTATTTTGTATAAGTAAAAATTGTAGAATTTTGCATAGACAATGTGTACCAATATATCTACATTTTCAGTAAATTTCAGATACATACCTTGCAAACTTCTCAAGTTAGACGCACCTGATAAATATAATCTAGAACTACGTATTCAGAAGGTTTTTCTTGCATTTGACAGCAATATTTACATAGTTACTACAGATGGAACAGGTATAAAATCATCACCTAGTTGATATTGTGTTGTAAGGTAAGCGTCCATCAAACAATTTGTTTTCAACATTAAGCCATTTGAATAGGGAATCCAAATATGTTGTATTATATTGGCACTGTATTTGTTTTTCATATACAAATAAATTGGAATTTTATCTCTATGACTATGTCTATGGCCATAGCATTTTTGGCTGTTATACATAGGCCCCTTTTAACTATTTACCAACAACATAGAAACTTCAAAGGTCTCATATACGTCATGAAAAAGCCATAATGTAAGTTTGTTCAACAAATTTGTTTATGTTTAAAATTACGTTTTTGAAATAATTTTAGTCAAAGCATCCCTGAACTGAATTATATATATATATATATATATATATATATATATATATATATATATATATATATATATATATATATATATATATATATATATATATATATATATATATATATATATATATATATATTAGCCTAGGTGTCGTATGAAACTCGAACGTACACAACTAGATTGACGTTATAATTCCTTGCTAAAAAGGTTTATTTGCAGCAGGTCTATCTGAAACCTTATAATTAATAACATTAACATTTCGATCTTGTGCCGATCTCTCAGACTACAAAATATACATCAGGCGTTATCCGCTAGGTGTCAACAGTTACATCTGCATAGCATTTTTTCGAAAATGTTTTGAAAAATTCTTTTACCTTTAAAACGTTTTGATTTAGTTTTGTTGTCTTCTTCTGCTGTCTGCCTTTTCTAAATGTTGTCCCCGCCAGTTATATACTTGAGAATATTGGCCATTATGATCGAAGAAATCAAATACGCTTTCCCACAATTTTCAAGTCTTGGCCGGGCTAGTTCATAATCTGTCAACCAGTAGCGCACGAACATCCCCTGGCGAATACTGTGATGACTAAGATGAACGCTCCGCAGAAACGGATCGATATTAAAATGGTGTTTTTGACTAATTGCGTGGTCTTGTACAACGTGTGTTTGGATAACGACGGATGAAACTTCCAGATGTTTGTTCGTGTTGGTTATGGTGGAGAAGGCAGATAGTTTTAGTTTTGAGTGTAGGGGATGTGCAAGGATGAAGGAACTAGAGGTGGAGTTGGAAGAGCTGAGGCTGCTCGTTGTGGCAATGGTGGGAAGGGAACAGGGGAGTTGTGCCAGTAGTTCCGGTGGGGGAACTGTAGACGATAAAGTGGGGAAAGACACAAGAGGTGTTAGGGAGAGCTCACCTCAGCCTGGGAGGAAGCTGAGAGGAGGGAAGGTGACAGGTCATAGGGAGACAGGACGTAAGGAGACGGGAAGGAAAGGAACGGGAGGGAAGACAACCAGAGTGAAGGAGAGGGGAGTAGGGGAGACAGGAGAAGGGAGTGGGGGAGACGGGAGGGAAAACAACCGGAGTGAAGGAGAGGGGAGTAAGGGAGACAGGAGGGAAGGAGAAGGGAGTGGGGGAGACGGAAGGGAAAACAACCGGAGTGAAGGAGAGGGGAGTGGGAGAGACAAGAGCAAAGGAGTGGGAAGTGGGGGAGACAGGAGGGAAGGGGTCAGGACAGAATGTGATGGAGGGGATCGAAAGGAAGAGTTATTCTGCAGCAGTGATAGAGGGGGTGAGGAAGAGAGCGAGGGTGTTTGTGGGGGATTCGATAGTTAGGAAGACCGACAGAGTCTTAAACAAGGGAGATGATGTGGTGGTCTGCTTGTTATTTAGTTATTTTATATGTTAAAGAATCTATTCAGGCTTATGAAATAAAATTAGAAAGGGAAGCAGATTGCGATGAAGCTGTTTGGTGCAAAATGGTTTCAGGAAATTCAAAATTAACTATTGGATTAGTTTACCGAAGTCCAAACATAAACGAAGAGGACAACACAAAAATAAAAACCGCTATAAAGGAAGTTAGTAAAGGGGAATGTATCATAATGGGATATTTTAACCATGGACACATACAATGGAATTCTCTAGAGAGCACAGGGATTGAGGATCAACAATTTCTATGTTTAATCCAGGATAGCTTTCTTACTCAGCACGTACTAGAACCAACCAGGGGAGAAAATGTATTAGATATAGTTTTGTCATCACAAAAAGAATTAGTGGACAATGTAAAAATATTTGAACCATTGGGTAATAGTGACCATAATCAAATACATTTTGACATCAATGTAAAATCAGAAGGTAAAAATAAGAAAACGTACAAGAGAAACTTCCACAAAGGTAACTACAAAGATATGAGAAAATACTTAGCACAGCTAGATTGGAATAACATGCTGATGAATAAGACCGCAATTGAATGTTGGAATATTCTAAAATATGAAATTGAGAGTATCATCGATAAATTTGTTCCCTTCCGAAAACAAGGAAAACGGTGTAGAGAGAAACACTTGTCAAAAGAGGCAATTAGAAAAATAATGCTAAAACAAACTATGTGGAGGGTTTATAGGCGTACCAGAAAGGAAGAAGACTATGCAAAATACAAAGAGGCACTTAATGCAGCTACAACTGAAATCAGACAATATAAAAGAAGCTATAAGCAAAAACTGGCATGTAACATAAAAAATGACAGCAAGAGTTTTTATGCATATGTCAGGAGTAAACAAAACGTACAAGACAAGGTTGGACCTCTAGAAGACAGTGCTGGAAATGTAATATCACAGGGGTTTTTAATGGCGGAAGACCTAAATGGTTACTTCAGTTCAGTGTTTACCAAAGAAGATATTAGTTCATTACCAGTTGCTGATGCTAAATCTGAATATTTAGGACCGTTAGTTGTAACTCCAGAATTGGTAGCTAAGAAAATAAAGGCAATGAAGGATAACAAATCACCGGGAGTGGATGGGATTCCTCCAAAATTACTAATGGAAACAGTAGATCAAATCAGTATACCACTTGCAAGAGTATTCAACTTGTCATTAAAAGAGGGAGTTGTTCCGTTTGAATGGAAAGAAGCAAACATCATACCATTATTTAAAAAGGGTTCGAGAAATAAGTCAGAGAATTACAGACCAGTGAGTTTAACGTCAGTGATTTGTAAATTATTGGAAAGGTTAATTAAAGACCACATGGTGGATGTCCTCGTTAAGCATAAATTATTAAATTCATCTCAACATGGATTCCTTAAAGCGAGGTCATGCTTAACAAATATGTTATGTTTTTTGGAAGAATTCACTAAGTGGATATACGTGGGATCGCCAGTAGATATTATCTACTTAGATTTTCAGAAAGCTTTTGACAAAGTGCCACATCAAAGATTGCTACTTAAATTAAAAGCCCATGGCATCGGGGATAGCATAACTGACTGGATAGAAGAATGGCTGACTGACAGAAGACAACGAGTTGTAGTAGATGGAGAAGTTTCAAATTGGAAATCGGTTTTGAGTGGGGTACCTCAAGGATCAGTATTAGGACCTATATTATTCTTAATTTATATCAATGACTTGGACGACAGTATAACAAGTAACGTACTGAAATTTGCGGATGACACAAAACTGTTTAGAAAGGTTAATACTGACGGTGATAAACAACATTTACAAAACGATCTAGACAGATTAGTGAAATGGTCTGAGAAATGGCAGATGCTGTTCAATTTTGGGAAATGTAAATGCCTACATACAGGACATGGGAACTTGAATGTAAACTACAAAATGGGAGATTCTGTTCTGGGTACTACTGTAAAAGAAAAGGACTTAGGAGTTACAATAAGCGCTGATATGAAAGTTTCAGAGCAGTGTGGTTTGCAGCTTCAAAGGGTAATCAAATTCTTGGATTGATTAGAAGAAACATAACATACAAGGGAAAAAAGTTAATTATACCTCTTTATAAAGCAATAGTTAGACCTCATTTAGAATACTGTATACAAGCATGGAGACCATATCGTAAGAAGGATATAGATACGCTTGAACGCATACAAAGGAGAGCAACTAAAATGATTCCAGAACTTAGAGACCTTAGTTATGAAGAACGCCTGAAAGAATGTGGTTTAACAACTCTAGAGACAAGGAGGTTAAGAGGAGATCAGATTGAAGTTTTTAAGATATTGAATGGGTATGAAAATATTGATAGAAATATGTTTTTCTCACTCAAGAAGGATAGCAGAACTAGAGGACGAGGTAAAATTAGTAAAGGATCAATGTAGATTGGACATCAGGAAGCACTCGTTCTCACAGAGGACAATAAATGAATGGAACAAATTGTCTACAGATTGTGTAACTGCTAGCAGCGTGAATATGTTTAAAAACAAGGTTGACACATTTCTCAGGAGGGCGGGTTATAAGTAGGTGAACATTGTTGGACTCTCGATAAGCCAATGGCTTCCTTGTCCACTTGCCATCTGGGCCTTTGGCTTGGATGGCAAATCTTGTTAAATAAAGTAGGATAGGTCGGTAGCGGTAGTGCCTCGTAAAATATGAAATTGCATGTTTTGTGTCTTTGAGATGCAACGATATCGTCGTATTTATATATTCATTAAATATTCATGATATCCGAAAGTATGTAAAATAAAAACACTTGTTTGTATGGTTGCATGTCCCAAATTCGTGCGTCGCACAAATCCGTGGCAATGCGGCTTTTTATCGTTCTGCAACTTGCAGTTGGTCACTGGGAGTCAGTGTTTCTGCTGAACTGACAGTTGCAGTTGTGGGCGTCACAATCACAACAAAATATGAATATATTCATGAGAATAATAGTCGGATAGTTGCGCTAACCTTTCATATGCGAACAAAACAAAAAGCGCATTGCCATTAGTCGAAGACGAAGTTAGGAAACTCGAATATATATTTGATATATATATATATATATTTATATATATATATATAAAACAATATAAAATGTTAACCATAACTATGTGTTAACCATAACTATGTTTACCAGAGCCAAAGGCTCTGTAGTCATAGACAGTGGCAGTGCACACTTAAATCTCTTTTTTCCGATGCACTGAGCCCATTGGCAACTAAAAGAGGGCAACTAATCAGTCAACAACATACTTATGTACACTTGCTGTATATTTATTATTATTATCCAACCATAATTTCAACGTACTATAGATAGGGAGACCACTAACCGATTGAACCTGCGAGATCGGTGTTTTCTCTATTTCATAGACCTGGCCCCGATCGTGTAAACACACGAAGCAATGACGTAGTACGCGTAGCGAGATCGGGAAGGGAGCCGAGATCGGTGCGCTTGCAAAAACTCTCTATTGACTTTACCGACCTCTCAGACAGCACCCAAAGCTTGCCCAGCCATGTCACGAGGCTGCCACTTACCAGACCTGTCCGCCAAGCGGTGGACACCAGCTGCTGGTCAGAGAAGGAGAGGACGACCGAAAATGATCTAGAACCAGACCGGCGACCATGATTTGCAGCGTGTCAACAGAAGATGCCACGGTGTTACGTCAGGATGCAAGCAGCTGACTGATCCAAATGGAGCGCTTTGTCTGACCAGAAAGTTGTCATGACAGCTACATCATAAAAATTTTGGAAGAAGTTGCCATATCAGAAAACACACCTAACAAGGATGTCTAAAGGATTCTCACCGAGCAGGAGGCAGCGAACTGATGAACGCCCAGATGCTTTTGCATGACAAGTGACTTTCATTGTGCCATGTAATGGAATATATTCACTTGACAGCATCAAGATGTTGGTGCAGTGGTAAATGTCATCAGCCCGCAGGTTACATGTGGTAGTATTCTGTATCATCTCGGGTAGCTTGGGCACCGTTGACCATGTAATGTCCGAGTGATTCTTCGAATCGACAGAACACTTTAATTTCGAATAAACGTCACGATGCACTTTGACCTCAGTTTCACAGATGGGCATCACGGACACGACGAAGTCAAGCGAAACAGTGTGATTCTCTGGTCCAACTGAAATCAAGGATTTATGTAATTAGTTTCGTGAATAACAGAGTTATTAAATGACTACTATTTTGTCATCTGCCGGGAAATGTGCAAACGATACTATTATGAAAATCTTTTGAACTGAGCACCAAACATCATTACCTTTTGATACTATATAGGTGTTTTGCTTTGAATTTATTCTTTAATATTTAATCAAACTGATGTATGCCTTCAAACATTGTGCACTCTCATTTGTAGCATAGCTAAACTTGTTTTTTTTCTTGAATGTACTGTTGCCAAATGCTTTGAATAAACGTTCCAATTATACAATTATTAGTAATGTATATGCAAGGAGAGCACGCACGCACGCACGTGCATGTAACTGGACATCAATCAAAACTGACTGAAATCGTCGTTGGTTACGGCGTGGGTTGTCCGTGTGCGGTAGGCTTTATGTACACACCAGGGTTTTGGCTCTATACCGTGTTGGTGGATGGTGAGGTTGAGTCGCTGCCTTTACATGTTGGGTACTCTCAAAAACTCCAAATGCACAGAGTGGCAGAGAGAACTGTGCATAAACTTCGCAGACTTTGAAAAAACCTTCGATAGCATCCATGGAAATAGTCTCTGGAGAATATTACGCACATGTGGATTGCCATCACATACTGTGGACCTGATCAAGCTGTTTTACAAGAATTACACATGCACGATGGTTTTTGAAAAGGGGGGTTTGGGTGTGCACAATCATCCGGGATTTTTGTGATAATTTCCGAAAAAAGAGGTGTTCGTTGAAACCCTGAGAACGGGCATGCACCATCAGACAATCAGATATCACATTCAAGGTAAAGTCCGGAGTCAGGTAGTATTGGGTGATGTCAGTAGTCTTATTCAACTTTGTCATCGAGACTGGATTATGAAGAGGACAACCGAAGGACCAGCAAGAGGAATTATATGGACAATGTTTTCATTTCTTGAGGACATTGTCATTAACTTCGCTGATGACGTAGCCTTCCTATCACATAGGCGACATGACATATACAAAAACGAACACATTGAAAGACATCAGCCAGAACTCAAGATCAGCAAAGAGAAACGCAAGGTGATGGGGCTGAACTACAGAAATCCTGTATCTATCTCGACAATGAAGAACTGAAAACCACATATATACCTTTACGTCACAGGGAAGCATAGTATCAGTGCAGGCTTTAGGGAATGGCAGAATGGGCAGAGGTCTCCATAAAATAATATATGGGGGCTCCACGAAACGTTTGTTGGATCATCCTCCCTTGGCTTTGGGATCAAAACAGCTTACATGAATAACCTATTGTGCCACTACGTGGTAGCGTGACATTAATATCAACAAACTAATGGGTGACTAAGTTATGTGATTGATGTGCTTGGAGGTAACCAACATTTTAATTGTTAAACGTGTTCTAAATGTTAAAAGTAGGGAAGAGTGAGAACTATTTACTATATTTTTTTATTGTTATAGGATGACCGGTCAATCACTGTCAAATCTTGTTGCACTCATCTGTTTTAGTTTAAAAAAATCACCAATTAATTGACAGGTCAATATAACCACACATTTCAAAACGTAGGGCTGTAACTCGAATAGTTTATGAGCTATGACCATTTAAAATTTGGCGGATTCTGTTGTTTTTGCCAATTTTCAGAAATCATGAAGATTTCTTGTATTACTTAAAGTACCAATAACTCAAAAGCTGGTTGTGTTAGAACGCTGAAATTTGGCATGCTTATTTTCATTCTACGTAGAACGTAACACACATATATTGCTATTAGTTCTCCCACATTGTGCCACTGAAGTTGTGTGTTTCTATGTGCGAAATTTAACGAACAGGTGATTTGAGATTCAAATTTCAACTGTAAAACATGTTAGAACACAAATGCATTTTGTTTGGATCACTAACACACCTACATATGTAGGTATATGAGAAGTTTGAAATTTCTATCTATATTGGTATTTAGTGGGCGATGCACTTCGCAAAAGTATCCATTATACAGGTTGGTGAGAGTTCTCTGTGAGAACGAGTACTTCCTGATATCCAGTCTACACTGATCTTTTACTAATATTACCTCATGTCCTCTAGTTCAACTATCTTTCTGTACTGAGAACAAGTATTTCTATCAATAACAGTTTACATCCTTGATAACCTTTCTAAAAACACATTTGTGTCATCTGCAAATTTCAGTACGTTGCTAGTTATATTATCTTCCAAGTCACTGTGTGTGTGCGTGCGTGCGTGCGTGCGTGCGTGCGTGCGTGTGTGTACAATATATATATTCGCTCATATATAATATAATATATATATATATGTATGTATGTATATGTATGTATGTATATGTATGTATGTATGTATATATATATATATATATATATATATATATATATATATATATATATATATATATATATATATATATATATATTAAGAATAATAAAGATCCTAATGCTTGTCCTTGTGGTACCCCACTCAAAACTGATATCCAGTTTGAAACCTCCCCATCTACTACAACACGCTGTCTTCTGTCGGTCAGCAATTTTCCTATCCAGTCGATTAAGCCATCCTCGATACCACAAGCTTTTCTTGTCAAAAGCTTTCTGAAAATCTAAGTAGATAATATCTACTGGTGATCCCTCGTTTATCCACTTAGTGACTTTTTAAAAAAAAAAACAACGTATTTGTTAAGCATGACCTCGCTTTTAGGAATCCATTTTCTAATAATTTACAAATCACTAATGTTAAACGCACTGGAGCCGGTTTCATGAGACGACGTAAGTCCTATTTACGATGTCGTAAGTAGAATTGGTCGTAAAGTTACATTAAGATAATATCAATCCTAGCCGAGCGTAAACTTACGCTGTCTCATGCAGGGTTGTTTGATTTAAATCATGATTTAAATAAATTTTATTTATTTATATCATGTATCTAATGTGAAATCCAGATATCACAAAATGAGGCAAAATCTGGCGTGAGGCGAAAACTACGCCGGTGGCGGTGACTACAATAAGTCAATATAGATATCTTGCGCAAAGCCAAAAAAAGTTCTTCAGATTTTTGTGAAGACTGCATATTCTGTTAAGACTTAAGTATGGCAAAAACTACAACTATGTCTACGCCTATGCCAATCCTAGGCTATGGTCTATGCTTGATCTTGTACTTGGTTCCTGTAACATTCTACGTTCTTGCACATAAGTACTGCATAGAAACAATGAGGTTAAAGCAAACTTATAAATAACGCTGATTATCGCCGAAAGTGTATCGCATAAACAGTACTTTGAAGTTTCAGTATGACCACGTCCACGACAAGGTATAGGCCACTATACTATATGTCTATACTATAGGACATGTTGAACTTTTATTTTGAAACTTGAGCGGCGCATGCATGCATTTTCTGACATACCATTTTGACCCGCAGCGTTTCCAATCAACAGCACAGCAGCAACATAGAACAACCACATTTTTAGCAAATTACATATACTTAACGTTCGCTGCCATTTAAATTGGTAGCAATGACTATTGCCGTGTCTGTTCAGAGTCAATAACCATATCGATCAGCTGTTCAATATATCCTAACCCAAGTTATGTGTGGCATGCTGTATAGCTCTTAGACTTTGTTAGTACATTATCTTCCAATCACACACTATTCCCAAAGTATGTCGTTCTTCGTGATATATTCTTATCTTTAACCTTTAACTATTATTTGGAAAAAATAGGCATTTACTATAAATTATTAGAAATACACTGGCACTGCCACTGCAGTGCTGGACACTGATTTTGGTAGCACAAATATAGACATTTGAAAGGTTTTCTGAGATATCTGTCCTAGTGTACATTTTGAACAATCTCTAAAAAAACCTCAACAACACTATAATTGTATTGTTAAATTATCCTGTGTTTGCGTGTCTACTGCATATTTTGCATTTATAATTTATTCTACTTCCAAAGGGCACTCACTGTGTGAAGTCCTACCAACTTCCTGCCGGGCGACCGGGAGCAGCTATTCGACAAAATGATAATAGTATGAGAGGGATCAGGTAATGTCAACATCCCTTCTCATACAGAGATATTTGAATAACACTAAACCAACTAAACTAAAGCCATAGAATGCACTAGTACAGTTCGGCGTAACTAATGTAACAGTATAATCTGATACAGTTCAACTCACGGTTCATTGAACCGTGCTGGTCTTCTGATGACTCGGCCGGATCTCGTTGTCTTCACTGGCGATGCGGTTACGTCAGCTGCTGGTGACGGTGTCGATACCGGAGAGTCATCAGTTGTCGATGGGGTAACGTGTCTGTCCTGATCTGATGACGCCTTATTACCCACGATCTCCAGATCTGCTTCGGTCGAGGACTGTTGCAGTAGGTTCGATGGCTGGGCTTCTGATGTCGATGCGTTCTGTTTGTCGCTCTGGAAGTCCTCACTGATTGGTCTGAAGTACTGCCGATTTCTCCTCACCGTCTCCCCGTCGACATCAAGGACGTACGAGCGCTCAGATAGGCGTTTTACTACCTTGGCGTCTTTCCATTTTTGCTTGTGGCTGACGAAGTCACGCAACAGGACAGATGTCCCTTCCGCCACTGCTGGCAGATCTGTGGCCGACGTATTGTAGCTCCTCTGAATGTTGGCTCGCTTGTGTGCTTTCTCAGGCATGATTGTGGCACAAACGTCATCACATCTGATCTGTGGTACGATCGAGCGTGTTGATCTACCAATATGCCTCTGAGCTGGACTTGTAGACATTCCTGCTGTAGGGTGTTTTTCTGCTCCAAGAGTGCAAGATACGGGTCAGTTGACCTCTTTAGTAGCCTTTTAGCCGTCTTCACTGCAGCCTCTGCCTTGCCGTTTGACTGTGCTCTGTATGGGGAGCTGGTTGAGTGGCTAAACTCCCACTTGATTCTAAAGTTGTCAAACTCTCGCGAAGTGAACTGTGGGCCGTTGTCTGTTTGCACAATATCTGGTATCCCGAACCTCGCGAATCACCGTTTGCAGATGTCGATCACAGACTCGGACGATAGGTTTAGTAATTTCTCAAAATCGATGAAGTCCGTCAGATAGTCGACTAGGACCAAGTAGTGAGCATCCTTGTAAGATATCTAACCCGATCTTCGAGTCTTGTATATCCGGTATTGTGTGTTGTCGCAGAGTCTCATTGCACTGCTCTGGTGCATCCTTCAGGCAGGCTTTGCAGTTTTCTGTGAAACGCTTGATGTCCTCTGCCATCATCTCCCAGTACACTGCATTTCTGGCACGGCGTAGTGTGGCAGCTGTTCCTTGGTGGCTGGAATGCAATCTGTCGATAACATCTCGTTGTAATGACTTGGGAATGATGATCCGAGTCTCCTTGTACAGAATCCCGTCCAGGATCGTCAACTCGTCCCGCCATGTCCAATAGGGGCGAACCAACTGCGGCAACTGATCGATGGACCGAGGCCACCCTGTTGTATTGACTTCAGCCACTCTCTTCAACGTTTGGTCAGTGGGCGTATCCCGGCGGATTGCCTGGTATCGTGCGTCAGATACGTATTTGTCTGAGGTAGGATCGGGTATGTTGAAGCGTCTTAATACCTCCCCTTGTGTTTCCATCTGGAAAACATGTTCGCGCGCCAGGGTTCCTTTCCCACCGTCCTTAGATAGGCTTCGCGACAGCATATCTGCAATTACTTGCTCTGTCCCTGGTTTGTATACCCCTTTTAGCGTATACCTCTGGAGTGAGAGAATCATAGCTTGAAGTCGTTTCGGCGCTCTCAGCCGAGATTTGTGGAGTATCGCCTCTAATGGTCGGTGGTCGGTGTGTATGGTGACATCTGGGTGTCCGAAGACATACTGGTGAAACTTCGTTGTGGCAAACACGATCGCCAAGCATTCCAATGGTGCGTAATTGCGCTCACAGTCAGTCAGGGCGCGAGAGGCATATGCCACAGGTCTTACTTGTTGGAGCAGGACTGCCCCGAGTCCAACAGAACTCGCATCCGTCTGCAGGACAACTGGCAAGTTTGGGTCGTAGTATCTCAACATCGTTTCTGATTATGTCATATGTTTCAGCTTTTCGAACGCTTGTTCTTGATCTCGCCCCCAACAGAACTCATCATCTGATAGGTTGATAAGGCGTCTCAACGGCTCTCCTTCTGCAGATAGGTTCGGCAAGAACTTGCTCAGATAGTTTACGTGACCAAAGAAGCGTCTGACTTCAGCTGAGTTCCTGGGTGGCTCCATCTGTTGGATGGCTGAAACCTTGCCTGGATCTGGCTTCACTCCTTCGGAAGTCAGAACATGTACTATGCAAGGTATTTCCGTAATATGAAAACGACATTTACTCAGGTTTAGCTTGAGACTGATTTGGCATCACATCTCCAGTAGTTGTTTCAGGTTATTGTCGTGATCCTCTCTCGTTTCTTTCATGGTGTCACCTTTTCCATAGATCAGGATGTCGTCCGCCACCACTGTCACTCCTGGCAACCCAGCAAGGGCGTTGGAGAGCCTGCGTTGAAATTCCTCTGGCGCAGAGGTGCTTCCGAACGGCATTCGTTTCCACTTGTATCGTCCGAATGGGGTCCAGAAGCACGTCAGGTCACTTGATCTTTCCGACAGCTTTACTTGCAAGAAACCATCCTTCACGTCACACAAGGAGAAGATCTTTGTCTGTGCTAGCTCTGGTAGCACATCATCGAGAATGGGCATCAAAAAATGGTTTCTGCGGATCGCTTTGTTCAAGTTCTGTGGATCGATGCACAGACGAATCTTGCCATTTGGTGTCCTTACAGGTTGCAGGCTGCTGATCCAGGGGGTGGGGTGCTCCACTTTCTCTAGAATGTCGTTCTTTACCAGAATGTCGATCTTGGCCTTGACATCCTTTTTCATGGATAACGGGATCTTCCTGGGCCGATTCTGGACTGGGAGAACATCCGGGCTGACTTCCAGATGGTATTTTCCTGGGAGACAACTCCTTCAAATGCAGCAGTGTAGTTTTGCAGCAGATGGTTGACAGAGTTCTCCCCAAGCAAGTTCACGTACTCAGGATACTGTATAAGACCCAATGCTATGCACGTATCCAGTGACAACAAACTGAAGTTTGATGTGGCCATGACGTTGAATTTCCAGTACTGCCCCTTGATCTTCAGTTTACACCAGACAAGAGGACGTTTGAAAGATCCGTCGTACAGCTCCAGGGTAGTATCGGCATCGTGTAGAGAAGTGCTACCGAGCAGATGAAAGTTAGACTTCGCTAGCATGTTACAGGTTGCAGCCTAGTCAAGCTGAAAGTTCATCTTTCGTCTCACCACTTTGGCACCTGTAGTTTCCACGTACGTACTTCCGATTAGTTTTCTGTCACGGCTTTCCACTTGGATGCATAAGAGAGAGTCCTCCGAATCCGACTCTGTTTGTGACTCTGTTTCAGTTTTAAATGTTGTAGACACGTTTCGTCTGAATCGCGCCTCTAGTAGGTATATTACATTCCGCTTGGTGCGCCACCGCCGACGCCGGGCGGGCATTTACGCGTCACTTTTTGTTACTTGAACTTCGGCTTGACCTGGTTTTGGGGGTCGCGGTAGATCGTTTCGTACAACTACGTAAGCAAACGACTGACCTTAACCGACGCATATATCAGCCAATGAATAGTTGTAGACGCTATACAGAATTTGGCGGGCCTGTCTGAAGAGATTTTGAAAACACACTACACTTTTCACGGATTTCACTGGATAATATAGTCATAGAGGAATGGACCAATCAAAGCTTACAGACCCTACTACACACAGCAGAAGACAGACAAAGCTTGTGAAGACTGTGTAGGAATGGTGAATATATGTACACCGAGTCTACAATGGACATTGACACATTACACATGAATGGATTTACGAAATAGTGAACTCTGAGTATGTGTACACTTAGCCGACGGTATAATGTGAACATTATAAACACTGCACTACCATGTGAACACTGACACATACACTGGCGGGGATTTATCAAACAGTGAACTGTGAATATTGCTGTACTGAGCCTTCTTCCTTATAGTTACTTCCATTGTAACAGGGTGAAGCCAACTATTTCTTGTACTGCTGAATTGCTTTGTGTTTTGTCCTTTTTCCATGTCTCCTTATCAGCTACTGTAAACAGTATATAAACATTATTTCATGTTGAAGTGCAGGACATCATTTCACGAAACAGTGAAATTGATGTGTCGAACATGCAGTGTACTGTGAACTAGTTTTGACACAGTTAACTATAAATATTGTTGCATTATGCATGCAGAAAAATTCAAAGCTCTAAAAAATTAATAAATTGCGTTTATTTTATGGAAGGAGTGTGGATTTTTTCCAAAAAAAAATTCACGATGCAAAAATATATTGTTCTTTATAATTATACAGTAAACATCACAAATTCTGTGAATTTGCCAGCTTCCTGTGTCACTTATTTATAAATAGTTAGGCCATTAATATCTGTCACATTACAATAAATTATGTCATCAAAATATCATACTGTGGTAAAGTCAATTATGTACACCATTTTAAAGGTCATTTATCAACATGAAGGGTGAAAGGTTAATGGAGGTCAAATAATCAGGTTACTAAGGTCAATATTATGGTCAACAATTACGGCCTCTATTGACTTGATAGCATTCCAATACGGACTTAATTAAAAAACTAAATAGGCCATCAAGATATGTAAATAGGTCAAAGGTCAAGTTGTAATAAACTAGGTCATTAATGGGTATTAAGGTCAATGTGTACATAAATTCTCCCTTGCACCTCTCCCTGATACCACATCATACATAATTACTTAATTTGGCATTTTTCAACATATATAGGTCATCATAGGTCAAGGTCAAATGAGTAGGTCATGTCAAGGTCACACGTTATTAGATCAACATTGTTAGGGTCCTCTAACTTTTTATTCCACCTCAATATCTTCTTTAGTACACATTATGCCATGTTCCCCTGCATTCCCACCGCCACCGGTCACAAGAAATGTACTCAATTCCATAACTTCATAAGACAAATATACCCTTTTTTGAAGCCAAAAAGTTGAATAACTTCACAAATAATAAAGATATTGAAAAAATTCAAAAAGGTAGGTATATCAAGTTCCGCTAGATGGCGTCACTTTTTCGTTGTCGAAAATAGCGTCATTTTATGTGTCCCATATTTGGTACGAAGGCGTGACGCTCGCATCACATGGTCGCGGGAAAAGCCAAAATACTCGGTATGCAAATGACGTGGCCGAGTTTGTTTAACTTCATATCGACCAATGAATGTCTTCTTTACATTATGGGCGCGATAATTTTTTCATTCCGACGCTTTTGTGACTGCACGAAGGTAAGTAAATTTTGTTTTGCTTAAACTTGTTAAAAAGTACATATAATATTAAGAAGAATTTTATAGGACTAAAAAAGAACAGTACAATAATTACTTAGCTTTAAAATGATGTGCATATTATTGTACTGGACAACTGCCGTTTTTCAGAAAAACGTGGGCAACATGACCCGGTGCGCGCTAATTTGTCATGTTTTGTCGTTCGGAAGCTGCGGTCGGTGGCTTCGCGTGAACGTATATTGTAAAGACTTTTCGACGCATCGTAATCCGTTGACATCCGTATTTCTGCGATTAAATTATTGCATGTTTTGTTGATAACAGTTATTATAAATGTATTATTGTTGTCTATGCGTCAATATTTTTATGTTAAAAATTACGAAAGGTAAATTACTGCAAGATGATTTGACATCGTCATGGCGTCATCTGCTATACTGGAATATGAAATCTTTTCTAAGAATCCGAGCAATCCACATTTCAACAATTAATTTATGCCACATTTTGTTTATAGCATTTGTTATATATGTCTTTCTGTAGTTTGTGTAGCAGTATTTACTAGTTGCAGAAATTATGTTTTATTGGTTTTTTTGTTGCGTTTTACTGCATACCTTTTTTACTGATTATATAATTTGTAAATTGTAATAACTGGTGTGAGTTGTGTAGTGTTTCTAAGGTATGCATTTATGATGAATAACAAAATTGTTGTGTATTTGTATATACCTAATTACCTATATGTTCGGTTGCCTTCCAGTGATTACTGTTAAAACCAAGTAATCATTGTTTAAAGCTGCAGATACTTTTCACTTTAATATTTGATTATGCATATTTTATACTTAATATCTACCACTATTTGTTTTGTTAATTTTTATTTGCAGTGATCATTTATGCCAACTTGAATATCTTCTTAATTATCATTATTTTATTTTACACATTATTTGACATCTTGGATTTTAGAAGATCCAGTTTTTATTTGTGCAAAATTTACTGTTATAAAATGTACTTTTGATATTTTATCATCTGATTATATCAGATATATAATATTATAATTATTAATTTAATTATTCAAAAGTATTTTGTGTTACAGGTAAAGGTATTCAACAGCAACTTGTGTGTACAGACTTCAGCTAGTTTGTAATTTATATGGACTACAATCGGCTGTTATGATACAAATGAATCGAATGATGAACACCTTGGAGATAACACTGCATGCACTATTGCAACATCATATAAGACTTCATCTCAGGACAACTGTTCCTTTCTTCAATGATGATTTGAGATAGATTCATCGTCCATCGATGAGCGACATCAAAGTGATCAATTCTGGTTTTGACAAATGTGCTGTCGTCTACGATAACCATTATACTCTTACACATGGAAATTATTGCCATGCACTCATCTAACATGATAAACAAAATCATGTGCTTGATGCTGAGACAGTGTGCTTGTGGAACATTGACACACTATTGCATTTGCCTGCAAGAAATTAAAAATATGACGAACATAGTTAGGCATTGACATTGTCTGAAGAAACGTATGTGCATATAGAAATAAATGGTTGCTTTTGAATAACATCTAGCCTTTTCATAATTAATACATGGTAAAATATGTACAGTTAACTGTAATATAATCTAAACACATACAATTATTTTGATGCCCCTAGCCCTGTATGGGTGGACCAACTTATTACCATGCTATTACTCCCTGTAAATAGGTCAAGTGTGAAATGCAGGTAAACTAATTAGGTAATGTAAAATTACATGGTCACATAGTATTCAAGTTGATAAATTGACATTTTCCATCCATTAAAAGTTAAATAGGCCAATTACCTATTAAATAACAGCTAAATTAGCCCGTTAATCAACGTAAATAGGTCAAATGTAAAATGTAGGTCAATTAATTAGGTCATCAAAAATATGGATTTACCAAGTCACATGACATTGAAGTAGATACATTGACAATTTCCATCCCATAAAGGTTTAATAAACTCATTTACTAATTAATTACAACCAAATAATCCCATTACTCCATGTAAATAGGTCAAAGGTTAAATGTAGGTCAACTAATTAGGTCATGTCAAGGTCATATATTATTAACATTAGTTTCTGGGTCATATACCTTTTTATTTCACATCAATATGTTCAATACATTAAAAACTATTGCTATTTTCATATAAATGAAATACAGTCCTCAGCATTCCGGGTCACAAGAAATGGAACGAAATTGTATAGACATCAATGCTAATTTTCAGAGATCAAAAAGTGGAATAACTTCGGAAATAATGTAGATATCAACAAAATTCCAAAAGTGTTATAAACTTTATAGGATACTCTATCCTGTGGAACCATTTAAATGATCATCTGATCGATTTGAATTTTTTTTTGATATACCTAAAAAAGGATAATAAACCGCATAACATACTTTATCAGACAGAAGTGTTTAAATGATTGTAAAACAATTTTTTGTAATAGCTGTGCACGATATCGTGAAATCGTGTCGTCCTTCGACAGCCGGGCGTAAATGAATGGTCCCCGTCGCCGAAAAAACCGCCCACTAAAAATAAAAAATTCATACATTTAATTGTTGATTCCCATGGCAAATTTCTGTCATGTACCTGAGCCCGAGGTAATAAGCCGTACCCTGTACTCAAACTCGAGTCAGGTCTGAAATTCCATGCTCAGCTGAGTTTTCGTGCTCAGCAGAGCCACAAGTTATAATATATATAAAATATCTCAAGTACGTACTCAGCTGAAACAAAGCTCTTTGACTTTGACGCAACGACGAAGTTTTAAAAAAATGGCCTTCGTATTCAAATACACAAGCGGCCAAATGGAACTCTCTTTTTGAAGAAGATGACAAAGATACTTCCGTAGTGGTGGATGAAGAATTTCGGCTGCAATGTTCTCTTTTGCGGTAAAAGGCCTGGAGAAAAATCAAGCAATTGAATTGCTAATATGACGCTGTATGGAAAGTTGCACACGGTAAATGAGTGAACTGACACAACACGAGACAAGTCACAAGATAAAACTATCTAAACATAGTAAAAAGTAACACTGCGCACGCTGCAGTGCTGGTGTATTCAGTCTCAGAATTTCATTACTATTCTAGTCTAGCATTGCCATTGGCAGACACTGTCATTGACGCTGTCTGTATTATCGAACGCAACATCGTCATCGACTTGGTTATCGATGTTAGTTTGTTATTAGTTTTTAAATAAACACACATTTCCTAGTGCTGATATTCGTACTTGTATTAGTTAACCCGTTATCTATAACAAATCAACCGAGAATGTCCATGACGATATGCTAGCTTTGCCTATGGTAGGGAGATCGTATTATTTTTATATTTTCCCCTCAAAGTGCTAGTTAAAAGAAATAGAAAGATACTTGTTTCATGTTTCTAAGTGAAATATTAAAAATGATACATCTATTTAAAGTTTCGAATGTTGAGACATTTATTGATGGTTTTCCAAATGACAGATTCGAATTTTGTTCTTTTATTCCTTTTGCGTTATCATTATTTAAGATGGACGCCCTCATTATCATAATCCCGCTCTGAAACTTTCAGCGCTTATTGTAACTCCTAAGTCCTTTTCTTTTACAGTAGTACCCAGAACAGTATATCCCATTTTATAGTTTACATCCAAGTTCCCATGTCCTGTATGTAGGCATTTACATTTCCCAAAATTGAACATCTGCCATTTCTCAGACCTTTTCACTAATCTGTCTAGATCGTTTTGTAAATGTTGTTTATCACCATCAGTGTTAACCTTTCTAAACAGTTTTGTGTCTAGGCCTTGGGCCCTGTGTGTGTTCATTAATAAATTGTGGTTAGTTGGATAGCACATTCATTAAGTTTTCAGAAAATGTAAATTTTTGCAGAAAAAGGAGGAGAGGAACCAATTAAGAGCAAGTATCGCTTCCACCTGGAACCTACTCATGGACCTGGGTCACCTCAGGACACATGACCTACTTGTGCAATGGCAGAAGTCATCCACGTTCTGAGGGACTGCCGATGATGGTGATGACGATGATGATGATTAAGTAATCGCCTGTGCCTGGTAATTGAATATTGAGTTGTTGAAAAAGCTTGCAGTCATATGGGTCTAAAATGGTTGTTAAGTTTAGAAGCAGAAATGGCCAGATCTGTTTCAAACTGTTACTCACCTGAGAATCCTTCGTCTGGTTATTCAGGTCCCTGTTACAAGACAGTGTGTTTAACAACACGGCCGGGGCATTCATTCTCAGATCAACCAAGGCAGGTTGAATTCATATTTTTTAATTCAACCCAAATTTTACCAATTAATCCACGTGTTAATACTGTAACTGCCAGTATTAACACGTGGGCTGGGGTGAATTATAAAATGAATTGGAATTATTCAATTCATTTCCTGAATTTGAATTGAAAGATTTTCTCCAAGCAGAAGTTGAATTTGAATTGAAAGATTTTGATTAAGTTTAATTGGAATTGAAAGAAAATTAATTGAACCTCATTTTCCTGTACTGGTGCGATTTGGTTTTATTTTCAATGTGGTCCTCAATCCAACCCTAGAATTGTATATGAACTCAAAGTCTTTGTAGCAACTAAACACATATTTGTACAACATTTGAAGATATGAGGTGAGAACATTTGTCCACATTTGAACAAAGGGTCTGCATGGTATTGTTACTATGTGGCAATGGAACAAATTATCTACTGATTGTATAACCGCTAGCAGCGTGAATATGTTTAAAAACAAGTTGGACACATATCTCACGAGGGCGGGTTACATGTAGACGAACACTGATGTACTCTCGATAAGCCAATGGCTTCCTTGTCCACTTGCCATCTGGGCCTTTGGCTTGGATGGTAAATCTTATTAAATCAATTGGAAAAAAGAACTCAAAAGTTCTGCTCAAATCAAACTATGGTGGGGTGTGATGAGCTTACTTTGAATTCAAGCAGGTTGCAGCTCCTTCTTGTTGTCTGCCTGCACATATCTGAAACCATGACCTTTGCTTGTGTTAGGAATGTGTGATGCTATAGCCACCCCAATGGGACATCCCAACAATTAAGTAATTGGCTTGCTACTCCTGCATTGTTTCATTGAGCAGGCATTTCTGAAACCCTAAAATGATCAGCCCACTGGTCATTTCATGTTTGAGTAACGGCTCAGCCATAGTCTGTACGTTGTTTACATTTACTTGCAGTTGGAATAACTTGCAAGCAAACCTGATATTTTGTAAGTTTGCAGCAATAGATGTAATAGAAAAGTAATAGACTATTATATATTATTTTAGGATCTATTTATATTACTTTTGAAAGAAGTTCCTCGATTACAGAAAAAAAGTCTATTATAGATTACTATTATCCCATGCGTTTGCATTGGAAAAACTCCCATAGAATTAATTTGGAATTTGAATTGAATTGGAATTAAAAGATTTTAGCTGGAATTTGAATAAAAAATTAATTGAAAGGAATTGATTGAGTTGAATTGAATTTGAATTAATTATTTAAATGGAATTGACCCCAGCCCTGATTATATCACAATTTTGAAGGGCTCAGAGTTGGATTCCCAGAAGATAATGACCAAGGCAAAGATATATATTTCTGTGAACTGTTGTAAATATTGTAATTGTAACAATTATACAAACTATCAAGTTATCCTGTCTGGCATTTTTACTATTGACTATTAGAATTATTACTATGACTATTAGAATTTTAGGAATTATTGAGTGTGGAGGGAACTGTAGGCGTAACGGGATGTGTGGGTGTGTCCATGGTAATAGGGTACAAATGTGTGACAGTGAGGATAAAAAATTAATTTGAAGGTGTGTCAATCATTTCCTCATATCATATGCTCAATGTATCTTGCTTGACTCCTGTTTTTGTCTCCAACTTCCAAGATCCACAACATCTTCACTGCCAACGTAATGTCATATCCCAGCTTCATTCTTCACTTTCATCCACAACTTCCTCAATACCTTAAATCAATTTGGTCTTTGAAACACATTCGCTGCAAACATTGTCATGTATTGTTGCCCATCTATATTAACAGTGTTGCAGCTGCAGTCATTTGAACTGCTTGTACAATATCTGCATCAATTGACACAATGACGTCACTCTTTATTTCAGGTGCCATTCGGAGAACAAAACAATGACGGCATTAACAGAAGAACTTCAGAAACGTGTTGACAGAGCAGCAGCAGCAGAACGGCTGCAACATCAGGGTAACATAATCTGCATGTAGGTCTATGGTGGGGATAAACTAATCCAGTTGAAGAGGCAATTATTGCAAGGTTGCCAAAGAAGGGAAGTCCATGTATATACAAAAGATTGAGAGGCTGCATGGGTAGATCATCATACCATTTTGTCTTCTTCTCAACCTTACTTTTAATCTTCTTGTGCATTCCAGCTTCCATTTATTGAGTGATTTGGATATTCCTGGTTTTCTATGGATATTCCTGGTTTTCTTTAACCTGGTACTGATTCAAAGTGAACACAATATATGAGAATATGTAGTGTTGGTAGAAGACCTGTGAAGATCTATATTCACTTCTGTGTAGATATATGTAGATATGCTGACAATTTCTGACATTTCATTGTTATCAACCTATTCCATTTTAGACAATGCTGACATTTCATTGTTATCAACCTATACCATTTTAGACAATCCTGACATTTCATTGTTATCAACCTATTCCATTTTAGTCCAGAGCGTAGAATGCCAGGTGAAGCTTGTTCTCAAACTGTTTAAGTTCAAAGTGTAATATTAATATATATTGTGCAAATAAGTTACCATAGACAAGACAGAATCAGTATAACCTATTCCTGGATCGGTGAATAGCATATATACATACTACTGGTCTAGCCGTACAATCATATCCCCTTCCCAATAGTAAAGAATGATACAAAACAATGCAATTATATAATAATAAAGTACTAGGTGATTCTGAATTAAGAATCACTTAACATAGACCCATAAACATGGACGATGATGCACGTTGTCTCCTACATGGAGGACACCTTAACACAACTACATTGTACACTAGACATAATGGCAGAAGTCGCAAATGGCAGAAGTCGCATTAGTGGAAGTTTCTGAGCCACTGCCCACAATGTGTGGTATGATCTGAACAAAGATTTAGGGGGTTCCTTCTCTTTTAGTGTTCAGTCGTCTCTCCAGAGTAGTGTAGTCTGGTCAGGATTCACAGCCACACAGGAGAAGGGGGTGTAGCAGGGAGCGGGAGGTGGGAGGTTTGTCCTAAAACTTGGTGGGAGGTTAGCCACAGAAATTGGTGAGAGGTGGGATGTTGAATATTGCGTGGCTTAGGGTTCCTGCTATTTGAACAACTGCCAGTTTGTAGGCCGACTGTTTTTATTATTACAACATATACATTTTTTGATTGATCATTGGTGTATCTAATCGATCGATGATCAGTCAGTGAAATGATCGTAGAAGTTAATGTGTTTGATAAATGTCACTACGTCTATTTGCATTTCTGTAATAATGTGTAATATAGCAATGAAATAGAAACAAAACAGTTTTATTTGGGGTCTCACCATGTTGAGTAGACATGCATGGTGCTCTTGCTTGCCCCACCCAGCTGATTGGCAGTGGCGCTTTGTCGGGCAGACTCGCATCCAAAGCTTTTGTGATTTCGTTCTCTCCTTGCCACCTTGTGAACTGCCAAATGGATTCAAGAAAGTGACTTCAATCTTTCCTTTCCATGCCCAACTTTGTTGACGCCATTATCAATGTTCAGAGTTAATAATGCGAAGGCTTTCATTGCCTAATAACAGAAAAAAATGGAATAGCCAATCAGAAGTCTTCCTATCATGTCTGTACTCAATGTCAGCTAAGTCATGGAACAACAGGGAATGAAATTCAGAATGAATATAAATGAAAATGATCAATCACACAAGATTGTAATCGGTTACTTGATCGGAAGCATGAACCAATCAATTGTCAACGAAATCGATTAATTGGAACAGCACTACAACATGTCCTCACTTCAGAACCAACAACGACATTCAAATCTCTGCTTTGTTTACATGTCCGCTCGCGCCCATGACATAGACTGTTAGTTGTGACGTGGTGAACGACATGCCCTTGACGCTTCCTGTCGATTGGCACTCGTACTGACTAAACACGTTATGCCCATTACAGTATCCTCCTCTTTAGTTTAAAAGTATTTGACTACCATGTCAAAGTACTGCACTGTACAACAAAGCAAAGTTCTGTACAACTACACAAAGTACTGTGCAACTAACAAGTAGACAAATCCTCAAACTTTCCGTAAATACAGTTTCAGTTGACTCTAAAAAATGGTGGGATATTAGCCACCAAAACAGGGGGGAGATGGAAGGTTGAGAGTCTTGAGACACCTGTCATACCCCCTGCACAGGAGAATGCTGAGAATGCATGCTTAATTTGGTACAGCTCAGCCTTCGTGTTGGCAAGTGCATTCTATATCAACTGCCTTACTGAAAAGATACATATCAGTCTGTCGTGGCATGTTCAGTGTTTTCCACTGGATCTTTAGATGTTGTAGTAATGGTCTATGTCAATGCTGTGACAGGTGGATGTTAGAAGAATCGTGCCTAAATTGTTACTTCATGCTATGGCCATGTGAAGCTGGTAACAATGATTGTATTTGGAAAACACAAAGTATGCACGGTTTCTAGTAAACTGGCCAAAGAACTTTTTTAAATTCATTATAATTCCTAGAATTTAAATTTACCAAATTTTAAATTCACGAAGTACCAACAAACTGGTTGTTGTATCGGTAACATGAAAGGTGCAACAAGTGCAGTTGCCACAGAGAACCATTGCCATGTCACAATCTTGAGCAGATAAGTCATGGAACAACAGGGAATAAATTTATTTATCATTTACTATTTAGCGTATTCTAATTTCTAGGCTCTGGCACAAGAATTGAAAACTGGCTAATTGTCTGGTCAGCAAGGCTCTTGCATGAGAGGGCATTCTAGGAGATGTTTGATTGTTTAATTAACTGTTAAGAATTCTCTCCATCTTCACATTTGGAAGGACCATTTTGATATATTCTCACTTCTGCATCAGGTCTCTGCAGTGTCCAACAACAATCCTGAGGTGATTGAGACACGACTTGTTGGCCACGGCTTCACTGGGTTAAAGGCCCCATTAACCATGAGGGTTGTTAATCTCACTTGCAGTACACACATAATATCTACTAAAAATCCCAGTCCAACATTGCGAATGTTTCTTGCAAGCTGTCCATCCAATGCTTTTTAAAATTATGACCATACAGGCAGTGTGGGGATGGTTTTGTTTTGGTGAATTATGAGCCAAAGAGTGTGCATAAAGTGTTGCTAACTAGAACATCACTGTGGTCTTTCTGTTACTACTCTCCAGTTCTGTTCTTTCAGTTAGTCACAACAGGTTATCTCACCACATGTCGTAAATGACAAAAACACAACACTAAGCTAATTAATTCCCTAATGTCATGACACTGGTAGGCCATAATCTGGTTCCTTATGTAGATGGTGGGTCGATCTCCTCCCTGCTGGTGGTGGTGCAAGGGTTGCCTCTGTGAGAAATTGTGGAAAGTGTCAGTTGACTGCCCAGTTGGTCCATGTCCTGCCACTTCTCCTTCCCGTGACCACCTTTCTCTGCACCCTTCTACTGAAGCATGAGGTTGTCGCAATCGTGCGAGAATTTCGAGGAATTTCATCTCGAGAATACCACTTGCTCACACCTCTGGGAGACAGAGAAGCAACAGCAACTTGCTTCCACTCTCCTGATTAACCCTCTCAAGTTTTGCACGATTCATGGATGATGTGATGAGCTGGTGGCAGTAAGCAAGTCTGTCACTCTCCAGCCCGGTCTTTCGCCATTTGCGTTTTAGGTCTCTTTTCCCTCATTGTTTCTTTGTATCCTTCTCGTAGCACTAACTGGATAGAAACAGTGTTAACAGCTAGTGTAGAATAATGCTTTGAAGCATTAAAAATACACAAATATTTTCATATCCATGTTAGATTTCTATTTTTAAATCTGAATAATGCTTTGAAGCATTAAAAATACACAAATATTTTTATATCCATGTTAGATTTCTATTTTTAAATCTATGTTAACTGTTGACAAAATCCATTGTAATGGACAATTATAATTACACAGTTGTTAAAGCGAATGAAGGGGTTTATTTTATTTGAATCATCATGCATTTGTTGAAATCATTTTATTGTTCGTTATATGTTTAAATTTTAATTAGCTTCAGCAAAAGGGAATAATTCTTTTTTGATTAACTTTATGGAGGGATCATTTAATTTATTTTGGTTAACTTTACCAGAAAGGGATAATTTAACTATAATTAATTTCATTTGAAAGAATTCATTGTATCATAATAATCATATTCACAAAGATGTTATTTGAATTAATTACCTTTACAAGAAGGGATTAAATTATTTTAATTAAAACTGACCTCCTTTGTGCTCCATGAACATTGGTGTCACCATTGTCTTCCCCGTTGTCTGGGACATGACAGGACACCTCCACTTGCTCTTTGCCATTGTATGCCAACTTTAGCCAACAAAGTTACCATTCGGTACTTCAAACATGTAAAGAAATTTAAATAACACTTTCTTATTTGTAAAGCGTTTTCCAGACTCCTTGGCCTCGATATACTCAATCATGTCCTTTAATGGCATGTCCTGGTTCTTTTCACAGAGCAGATCAAGTTGTATTTCTTGGTCTGCGATGTCGCGGGCAATCACATTGCGTATAATCTCTTCTGTGAAGTCGTTGACTTGTTCGCACTCCGTCTTAGTGCACTTCATCTCGTACTTGCATGTATCCGCCTGCCCCTTGATACGGGCGTAGAACGACAGGATGGGCTCCTCGTGTCCCTGCCGCATGTTAGACAGGGCTACCCGATCTACCATGGTGTTCTCCGCTCGGATGGCGAGTGCCTTCATGGCGGTGAGGACATCTTTTTCGTCACTGCTCATTAGGCTCTTGCCCGCTGTGCGAGTGAGGTCTTTTCTCAACTCCTCCTCGCAGCATTCCAGTAGTTGTGCGATTATGTCGGGTCCAACAAGTTTAGTACCCGTCTTGTACTCACCCCAGCGGGTTATGAAGTATGACCAGGCCTCGCCCGTCCCGGCCAGTGCTACGGAAGGACGCTTGAGTTTCTCCATTTTCGTATTCGCGCCCAGCGCCCGGGGGACTGCGACGTGCACAGTGGCATGTACACTCAGCATAGCAGCCACCACTGCCGCCTCTGCGTGCGTAGCCGTATAGTCACAATCCTCGATCGGACACTCCACGTTCACAGGCGCCATCACGTTGTTTAGTTATAAATAAGAACAGAGTTCCATTTGTTCTGGTTCCGTTTCTAGTAGCGCATGCGCACTGGTGTAAGGGACCGGTTATTATGCAAAGCAAGAGACTGGTTATAATGTTCTCTAGTTTCCTGATCGCCGACTTTCGGTGTTTACGAAGTGTACTAGTTCACAATCTGTGGCATATTCCATTTCTTGCTATTCTTGTTCTGCCATAAATGACTTCGTTGATGTTATTGTTGTTGGTGGTGGTGGTGGTGGCGGTGGTGACTGGCTCCACCAGCATACCTTCATTGTGGTAGTATCCCCACACCGGTCAGATGGATGAGGTGAGCGTGGTGATTACGTGTAATTGTTTCATGACTAACACACTTGGATAAACTTCGGGGGTGGTGCCGGCAACTCTATCCCTCCGTATGCCTCTTTAATAGCAACTGGTGCGTTGGTGTATTAGTATATACACATTCGATCTGTGGAATACAGAAATACAACTAACGAGATATTCAAGTCACTATCCATCGTGTTCATGTCGCAACATAGTTTGCATAGCATGTATCATAGTGTCACGCCAGTATTGTGTGAACCATCTGTCATTCAGTATACTGGCGACCAGTCTTAACATTTCAAAGATGATACTGGTAGGTGGTGTGTCATAGTCTGATTCATTGATAGGCCACTGGATAATGCATTCGAGTCCACACATTACATGGTGAATAATGTTTGTGTCTACTACAGTCATGAGTTCGTGATTCTCAATAATGTCTATACTCTCTCCGCAATTTCTCGTGTCACATTTTGATGAGTATACTATGTCTGAAGTGAAATTACGGGATGTCTCGGTGACGTCAGAATCACTAGATGTCGATAATATTATGGTCGATGTTAGGAGCTGTCTTGGTAAAGTAAATGGTAAATTTATGAAGTCATAGTTGTCAGTTGTCACCTGCAAAAATGACCCCCATTACGCCTCTGACACTTTGACATCCGTCACCACACAGTTAACAAAGGACCGACTTCTCGATTTCCTTTTACTTGCCTCTACGCTCAGACCATGCACCATCGACAAAGCTCAATGCTTCTCATCATCGGTTTTGAAACATTCAAACGTGTTGGCGTCGAAAGATACAAGTGTTTGCATTGCCTGATTAAATCCGGTCAACCACTGGTCATTTGTGTCATCACTCAACAACAGACGGATGGAAAACCGAAAGTTGGGTGAACTTTGACACTAGTGCTCGTTACATTCGTAACCTCCAGACACTTCCTTCACACCTTTCTTACAATAATGACAAGATGCATATGTTACATTTCGCCTACAGCTATATGCACCACTAGTAATCGGTTGTAAAACGTATTCTCCGAAATCCACCTGAGGGAGTTGATTCAATTCCACTTCATTTCGTTGCTGAAGCGTCCTGTCCAATATGTTTGTGCCATACTGTAGAAGTTCTTGAGTCTGATGGAGCACGGGTGGACTGAGTGTTTTGGACGCCCCCAAGGTATATGTACCCGTACAAAAAAACGCGACAGCCCTACAAATAATCCACTCAGATAAGAGTTGGGTGGTGTAAGCACCAATGACATTGTACTAGTTCACAATCTATGGCATGTTCCATTTCTTGCCGTTCTTGTTCGGCCATGAACGACTTCGTTGATGTTGTTGTTGGTGGTGGCGACTAGTTCCATCAGCATACCTTTATGGTGGTAGTATCTCCACACCGTTCAGACGGATGAGGTGAGCGTGGTGATTCCACTTGTAATTGTTTCATGACTAACACACACACTTCGGGGGTGGTGCCAGCAACTTCATCTCTCTGTATACCTCCTTAATAGCATCTAGTGTGCTTGATGTATAAGTATATACACATTCGATCTGTGGAATAACGAAATACCATTAACGACATGTTCAAGTCACTATCCACCATGATCATGTCGCAACATAGTTTGTGTAGCATGTGTTGTAGTATCACCCCAGTATTGTGTGGACCATCTGGCATTCAGCGAGATGGCGACTCGTCTCAACAATGTTACAACTACTTCCCGCCAGTGCAAGCACCTCGACACGATCCTTGCGCCAAGTCATAAAATAAACCATTCTGCGTGATTTGATTGTTTACAGCTTTCGTTACCAGTTCATCAACCCTATAATGCAAAAAAAATTCCCTTTTCACACCAAAACGCTCATGTTTTGCCCCGGGACCCAGGTAACTTCAATGGGCCAATGAAGTTCAAATGTGCCGTTTGGTCATTGGCCCATGGTTGGCTGTTTTTCATTGGCCCAATGAGAATTAGCACGCCGGCCCATGTTAAACGACAATGTGCCGACATCATTGGCTCTTTTCTGGTCCCAGCTAACAAAACCGGATTGGGCCAATGAAATGCCAATATGCCGATATCATAGGCCCATGGTGGGCTGTTTTTTTTGTGTGTGTGTGTGTGTGTGTGTGTGTGTGTGTGTGTGTGTGTGTGTGTGTGTGTGTGTGTGTGTGTGTGTGTGTGTGTGTGTGTGTGTGTGTGTGTGTGTGTGTGTGTGTGTGTGTGTGTGTGTGTGTGTGTGTGTGTGTGTGTGTGTGTGTGTGTGTGTGTGTGTGTGTGTGTGTGTGTGTGTGTGTGTGTGTGTGTGTGTGTGTGTGTGTGTGTGTGTGTGTGTGTGTGTGTGTGTGTGTGTGTGTGTGTGTGTGTGTGTGTGTGTGTGTGTGTGTGTGTGTGTGTGTGTGTGTGTGTGTGTGTGTGTGTGTGTGTGTGTGTGTGTGTGTGTGTGTGTGTGTGTGTGTGTGTGTGTGTGTGTGTGTGTGTGTGTGTGTGTGTGTGTGTGTGTGTGTGTGTGTGTGTGTGTGTGTGTGTGTGTGTGTGTGTGTGTGTGTGTGTGTGTGTGTATATATATATATATATATATATACATTGCATCACATTCCTCATTTCATGTTGTCCCTCTACCAACATCACATGAACACATAATTTTTTTATTTCATACAACATTCAGAATGTTGTATATCTCCTGCAAGATTCGTGACCGAAACACTTGATAAACCAGACTTATAATTAGTGTAATTATAGAAAATTTGGAAACATGGCATCAATTGTCCTTACTCAGCATCTGAGTTCCACAGTTTGTCCGCCAACATCTGGATCTGTTCTTCCCGTTCATCAACTGGAATAAAAAACAATAATAATTTTTAATAGGTAAATACCATTAAAAAAAGGCTTACATATATACCGAGCAAGTGCAAAAATATACACTTAGACAAACATATCTATGTTCTTGTGAATTAGACCTAGTTTACGTCGAAATTTGCCATCCATATCCATGTTAGTTTAATTGGGGGACACAACAAGTGAAATATAATTTTTTGACTAAATTACTCAAAATGGGTTTCCACCTTATTCTCATAGCTTTGAATGTTTACTATCCATAAAGTTAACTTTTATAACAATTACATACATCTAAATCAGCTTTATTTATGGGTAAAGCATGCGTCTTTCAAGTACTAAATCCCGTTTTTCAATCTTTGACGGCTTTTTTCACATTTGGAAGAAGTATACCTCTGAAAGTAATTATGGTAGCCAAATAAGTGGCAGAATAGCCTTAAAGTTACATCAGTAATTGCCGAACAATTATATTTATTCCAGGCCAATTATATATATATATATATATATATATATATATATATATATATATATATATATATATATATATATATATATACTGCATACTGTTTGCAATTATTATAGTTTATCAATCAGATATAATACAATAAGAAAAAATCCTTGTGAACCCAAACTCAGCAGCACATCAAACTCAACAACTTGTGTTTATTAACATTTTAACATCCTGCTGAAATGGCAGAATTATTTTATACAATCATAAGAGAATTCTTACTATTCTTATAGTAGGCTAGCAAATTCTTTTCCCGGTGGCGCCTCCATTTCTGTGCGCTCTTTACGCTTCTGTTCAGCTGTTATGGCTGTTTGGTCAGAAAGGGTGACGGCCCTTGTCACGGGTCGAGCAGTTGGGGTCGAAGATAAGATAAGACTGAGAGCTTCTGCAGCCCTCTCAGCTGCCTTATTTGCTCTGGAGAGAGAGAAATGTGATGTTGTAACATTCTAATGTCTAGTGCGTGTCATATGCGAGTGTTTGTTAGTTTTTTTGGGAAGTATATTAATAATTGACCTTCAAATGTAAAATGTTTGGTTGATCTGTACTATCGGGCTGCACAATCCATTGATGCCACACTCAAGAATGCGCTGCACAGCAAATTTAATATATCAAACAATGATTGTCAGAACAGTGGCCGACATTTCTCGCATCCTTTCCGTCAAACAGCTTCTGCAGTCCAATGACGTATGGCTATATCTAAACAAAAACAGACGCCAGTCAACACTACGACGTCGCCGCTACCATCACCACTACCGTCACGTGACACCCCGTCATCACTTTCACCTTCACCACTGCCGTCGCCGTCATGTGACACACCGTCGTCACCACGTGTTGATGAGGACTGTTTCAGTCCGCGATCGCCGTCACCCCTACCTACTCCGACATCACCACCGCCACCACCCCAATCGATGACGTCACCACCATCACCACCGCCCATGATCATGCCATTGCTGACCGTTGCACAATGCAGCATAATGATGGAGGAAGCTGTGACAAATGTCATGCTGTTGGCCTGTCGCAACACATCATTAACATTGGCAGAGGCTACCCACGGCATATACGGTGAGCTAGCCAACGCTCTGATGGTGCCGGAATCACAGATCAACACGATGAACGCAATAATATGCATAAACCCATGGTTGCTATAAATTGCTGACCGTTGCAGAATGCAGCAAAATGATGGAGGAAGCTATGACAATAGTAAATTATTTATTATAATTATAGATGAACTCTATATAACCTGTATTATAGAATATGTATTAGTAATTATAGAAGATGAACTGTATATAACCTAAATTATAGAACATGAACTCCGTAGTATTATAGAATATGTATTAGTAAATTATTATAATTATAGAACATGAACTGTATATGACCTGTAGTTATATTATTATAATTATAGAACATGAACTGTATGTCTTGTATTTCTTACATAGTTATATATAAAAGAACGTGCATGTATTTCTTCTTGTGGTGCATTTCTTCTATGAATATACATACAATGGAAAGAGCACTTGTATGAAATAATTAGCATCTGGCACAGCGGTAAACGTTCGCAAGTTAGAGATCACTGTCAAGGTATAAAAACCTCACAAACTTCCATATGTAGTCATTGTATAAGACGATCCTTTCATAACAGTGCAGTGCCCTATATATATATATATATATATATATATATATATATATATATATATATATATATATATATATATATATATATATATATATATATATATACATATATTGCATATTCAACACAACATACATATGTATTATATTTAATAAAAGTGACAGGAATGGCACGTGTTGTTAGTGTTGTATTCCTGTGAGTGACACCCCTCCATAGTCCCAGTCGAAAGAGAACCCGTAGTCAATGACACTGGAAACAGTGGCGCCTCTAGCAGGTAAAACGAAAGTCATTTAGACTTGTAGGGAACGAATACTCGAATATAGTGGCGTCCATAGTGGATACGAGTAACCAATACCGTCTGAACACACCTTATCATCCACCACCACCCTACGCACACACCCGCATGCACTGCACGATATATAGTTGTGCTGATGGCCCGCGTTCTTTCAGTTATAAGTACCACTATCTTCATAAAAAGACATCTATGTCGCCACTGCGGTGCCGTTTTGGACACGTATGCAGAGCAACGACGTCACGTGGAAAGCCACGAGACACCATCTCTCGAGCACCACACGGGCTCGTTACCGCCACCAGTAGTACCATATAGTGATCATGCAAAGAAGAAAGCGAAATACGTGTGCGAGAGATGCGGTGTAACCTTTGGAAGATGGGACTCTGTAGCGTCACGTAAGGACTGTGTGTATTCGTAGTAGTAGTAGTAGTAGTAGTCGTATTAGTAGTAGTAGTCATAGTAGTAATAGTAGTAGGTGTCGTAGTCATAGAGAAAACACCACCACCTACACGTGCAAGAAATGTGGACGGAATTTCGATACACAAAGACCTGGCAAGACAGGCACGAACCGCCTGTGCTGACGTCAACGAACCGCCATTACCAAAGAGACCGAAATGGGGAGACACCACGCCCCATCCGCTTGTTAACCCTAGCCCCATCCACTTTTTACCGAAGAATACCCCATCGAACCACTGGCTCAACTTCCCTTCTCCGACACCATGTCGACGGAACTGCTAGAGGTCGTTCTCGTCAACCATAAGGACACGTGTGTTGAGAGGTCCCCTCCGGTGCAGGTATGATTACAGATTAACTACACTAGACACGATTGTTCTAGAGTCACCTTGAAGACTATGTTCCACGAACAGACCACTCTTTCAAGATTAACCTCAGTTCTGCGGAACAAGAACACGGACCGATACAAGTACTATCATTCCTCTTGCGATTGCTGCGGACGGTATATGGACGAACCCAGCCTCATTACCAACAACGAGAACTTTGACGCCTTTCTCAAATGCATCCGAGAAACCAACGTCTTGCAGTGGGCCATCATTCAAAAACCGGATTCAGCGTGGGTGTGCGAACTCGTGACGAATCATCGATCATCCTATACGATGTGTAGGTGTGACCCTTCCAACCTACATCAAGAAAAACATAGCCGTCATCAGTCTGGAAAGGGAGCCCAATCATTACAAGAGGTACACCGACAACCTGTATCTCTTCCGGTGTCTGGCCCTGCATCAAGGATGCGATCGATATCGTTTGGAACCGGCGGTCAAGAACCTGTACGAGGCATATGACCAATACGGTGTAGCCATGGAAGATTTTGACTGGGTCACGTTGGATGACCTATACCGTGTAGACGAACGTTTGCGTATACAAGCTCGTCGAGTCGGATGAAGAGGGTGGAAAGACGACTGCCGAACTCGTCGGTTGATCGTTATGCCACTACCCAGAGCAATTGCACGTCAACCTTCACGAGAAACACTTTTTCTACATCCAAGATATCCATATGTATTGTTACTTGTATCGATGTCGAAAATGCGGTGACTGTTTATGGAAATACGCGTGGCTATTGCATAGGCACGAGCGTACCTTTGAGGGAGGTGTGCGCCGAGTCTATCCTGCGGCGTGTACCACTGGACTCCGTCCGTGTTGGAGCGTCTGGACGATTAGAACATTCGAGTCTCCTAATCGTTGCGCTACTACCCGTACCGCGCCACGTTTCACTTTGAGTGTTGGTTTGACACCGCACAACGTCCGACGGATAGCGACAAGGTCCACTTGATAGCACGTCACGTTCCGTTGAGCGTCAGCGTGGTATCGAACGTGCCCGGACACGAGCGAGTGCAATGTCTCATCACGAATGGAGATGCCAACAAGTTGGCGAGCAACATGGTGGATATCTTGTGAACGATTAGTGACGCCATCTAAGAAGAGAGCAAAGACTCTCACGAGGATGTGTTGGAACAACTCGCAGAAGAACAGACGAACTGGGACGAACGGGAGCATGCTGCATGATCACCCGTGGATGATGACGCACCATGATCACCCGAGGATAATGACGCCAACGAAAAGAAGTCGCGGCCACCAACCAATCCGTACAAAACGCTAATGGGACAATTATGTGGATAGTTGCATCAAATATCCGTCATTGGGTTCAATTCGGGCAAGTACGATCTGAACGCCATCAAACATTTCCTCATACTCTACTTTCTGTCCACGACAAAGACAGAGGAACAAGTAAAAGACAAACAAGAGAAAGATGGTATCATGTTCTTTTTTCGTCATCAAACGCAACAACACATTCATGTATCTATCAAAGGATCAGCTGAAATTACTAGACATGACCCATCACATTGCCCCGGGGTTCAGCTACGATAAGTATCTGAAAGGTCATTTCCCGTACGAGTACATGGACTGTTTGGAGATGCTTGACGACACCACTCTTCCACCGAAGGAGGCCTTCGTCGGTCGCCTGAACAACGAGTGTATTTCCGACGAGGATTACGCCAGTTGCGAAGATGCATGGCGCGAGAACGGCATGACCACTTCGCGAGACTTTCTCGTCTGGTACAACAGTAGAGATGTGGTTCCCTTTCTGTAGACCATTCACAGACTGTTTTCCTTCCACCAGCAATTTGGCATAGACATGTTCAAGCAAGACATCAGCTTACCCGGTCTGACCTTGCTCTACCTTGTCAATGACCTACCGGAGAAGACCTACTCTCTTCAACGATAAGAACAAAGATCTGCATCAGTTGGTGAAAAATCACGTGGTTGGCGGTTCGTCCTTCGTTTTTCCACCGCGATCACTAGAAATGGGTCACAAAGCTACGTCAGAACGAGTATGGAGAGGTCGCTCGACCGTGCAATCGATCGTCAGGTACGATGCCAACGCTCTGTACTTGTGGTCTTTGATGCAAGACATGTCGATGGGATGGTACACGTGACGACGGGAAGAGAACGAGTTCCGACCCGAATCTGCACAGCTGCACGGACAGATGGCTGCGGAATGGTTGACGTGATAATCCGAAAGCACGGGACATCCATACGTTATCAGATCAACGGCCGAGAGAAGAGAATAGGCAATCTTCCGGCGGATGGGTGGTGCAGTCAAACGAACACGGCTTATCAATTCCACGGATTTTACTACCATGGACACCCGTGCACCCGACAAGAGGTGAACGCCGTCAACGGGAAAGCCATGACCCAACTGCTCGCCGAGACCCGAAAGAACACCGCCTACATACGTCACTTTGTCAAGGTTGTCGAATTATGGGTTGCGAGTGGAAAGATATGAGAAGCAAACCGGCCGTGCTAAAAAGTGTCTGGATGCTGCCTTTCCTCGGCGACAACACGCGCGGTGGACGATGATGTCACAACAGATCCTGACCGGCGTGCGCGCCGGAACCGTGTTCGGTATGATCGAGTGCGACGATCGCGTACCGGAAGCATTCCATACGCACTTTACCGAGATGCAGCCCTTGTTCAAGAACATCCGTCTGACGCGCGACGATCGGTCCGTTCATGCGCTGATGCACCGAAGAACACGACATCATGGCGACCCCGCGTCGCATGCTGGTGGGGAGTTATCGAGGCGATAAAATCTTGCTCGCAACGCCGCTCTTGCGATGGTACGCGGATCATCACGGATTCGAGGTGATACGCGTCTACCAGATCATTGAGTACGATCCAATCCCGTGCTTCCGACGGTTCGGCGATGCAGTGGCCACAAAAGGCCATCATCGCCGACACCGTGAAGTTGCTGGGGAACTCGGGCTACGGGAAGACCATCACCAACGTGGACCGACGTCGTGACGTGAAATACTGCATCGTTCACGATCAACGATCGACGGTCCCGACAACGCGTACGAGATCGAGATGAACAAGAGAACCATCACGTACACCCTACCCGTACACGTGGGATTCTTCGTTCTACAGTACGCCCTACCCTTACACGTGGGATTCTTCGTTCTACAGTACGCCCTACCCTTACACGTGGGATTCTTCGTTCTACAGTACGCAAAGATGCGCATGTTGCAGTTCTACTACGACTTTATCAACAGGAGCCTGGACCGTCCTCTGTCCCAGTACTGCGAGATGGACACAGCTTCCGCCTATTTGGCCTTGGCCGGCGAGTCCGTCAACGCCCTCGTGACCCCGGAACTACGAGAACATTACTTCCGGCGCCGCTTCTAATGGCTCCCTTCCGAATATTGCAGCGATCATCAGGACAAATACGTGCGGTGTCGACTCGCCGGTCGCCTGTGGGCCGGCGCCGAGCCGTGCTGCAAGGCGCGCAAGGCGTACGATAAGAAGACACCGGGTCTGTTCAAGGTGGAGTGGTCCGGTGACGGGTTCGTGGGGTTGTGCTGCAAGACGTACTGACAAGTACAGCACCAAAGGACTGAGCAAACGTCACAACGATATCGACAAGGACGCGTTCCAGGACATGCTCATCAACCGTTGGAGCGGAGGTGGAAATAACTGTCGCCGGACAGACGGGATGCGGCAAGAGTACTTTCGTGACGTGTATGCTACGTCACGCCGCGATGATTTATCCAGAGAAGATCACGTGGTGTTACGAAGAGTAGCTTACGCCATGATGGATTTAGTCGACGTAAACATGTCCTATGTGTCACTGACATGTTCAGCTTTCCCACCATGTCTAATACTTTATATTTGTCTGAGCATTTCTATTTTTGTCGAATTTCTACATTGAAAACTGTTGGAAACCAGTGTTCTGTTTGGTATTTTAATTAGTGGCATTGTTTACATGAATCCATAGGACTGTGTGTCAAATCGTGAGCCGTGGAATGCATGTTAAGCAGTTTTCTCCAAGTGTTGCAATATATAAAAACCCACTGTTATATGTAGGAAAAGAGCGCGCAATGCACAACCAGCCACGAATCTTACCACAGGCGTGCCTTTGTACATAATCTTACCACAGGCGTGCCTTTGTACGTAATCTTACCACAGGCGTGCCTTTGTACATAATCTTACCACAGGCGTGCCTTTGTACGTAATCTTACCACAGGCGTGCCTTTGTACGTAATCTTACCACAGGCGTGCCTTTGTACGTAATCTTACCACAGGCGTGCCTTTGTACGTAATCTTACCACAGGCGTGCCTTTGTACATAATCTTACCACAGGCGTGCCTTTGTACATAATCTTACCACAGGCGTGCCTTTGTACATAATCTTACCACAGGCGTGCCTTTGTACATAATAATACAATTACGTTCAGTGTGTTAACTGCCAATTTATCTTTTGATTTGAGGCATAGTAAACGATCGCTTCGTGGCACAAGTTTTTTTTACTATTTTAATTTTGGAGTTCCACGTGTTTCCAATACATTGTCAAATTATACACATGGACTGCATGTTTAATAATTTCCACAAACATCCATTGTTTGCAGCAATAAAACAATGGGTGCCATATAAGACCGCACATTTGGAGACCAGTTGACTAATCAGTCAATAACATAATTATTATAATTATTAACTAATTCTAAAGAAAGCATGAATAAATGTTCTTCAAGTCATGCACATTTTGTGAGTTTTCGTTACATTGTTTCACTTTTATGCGCAGTCGAATATTGTGCGCGATCTTATCTTATCTTATCCGCACTACGGGGCGCGTACGTGTTAGTCATGTCACTTGAAAATAGTTAAACGCCAGACACAAACTTGATAACATGTTACACATATA